>SJYT01046336.1:0-188724 GCA_006410635.1 Cephalophus harveyi | reverse complement strand
GTCAAGGCTATTGTTTTTCCTGTGGTCATGTATGGATGTGAGAGTTGGACTGTGAAGAAGGCTGAGTGCCGAAGAATTGATGCTTTTGAACTGTGGTGTTGGAGAAGACTCTTGAGAGTCCCTTGGACTGCAAGGAGATCCAACCAGTCCATTCTGAAGGAGATCAGCTCTGGGATTTCTTTGGAAGGAATGATGCTAAAGTTGAAACTCCAGTACTTTGGCCACCTCATGCGAAGAGTTGATTCATTGGAAAAGACTCTGATGCTGGGAGAGATTGGGGGCAGGAGGAGAAGGGGACGACCGAGGATGAGATGGCTGGATGGCATCACGGACTCGATGGACATGAGTCTGAGTGAACACCGAGAGATGGTGATGAACAGGGAGGCCTGGCGTGCTGCGATTCATGGGGTCGCAAAGAGTCGGACACGACTGAGCGACTGAACTGAACAGAAGGACCCAGGTGGTGCTAGTGGTAGAGGATCCGCCTGCCAACTGCCAATGCATGAGGTGTAAGAGACACAGTTCTGATCCCTGGGTAGGAAGACTCCCTGGAGGAGGGCATGGCAACCCACTCCAGTATTCTTGCCTGGAGAATCCCATGCACAGAGGAACTTGATGGGCTACTGTCCAGAGGGTCACAAAGAGTCGGACACGACTGAAGCAACTTGGCATGCACGCACAAAAGGACTACAGTACTAGCTCCACACCCACCGTATTCAGAAAACAAGCCACTTCCTTGCAGGTATCTCAAACAAAAGACATACCCAGAACCAGTACTCTGGATCGTCAAAGACTGTTGGGGAGACTGCAGCTTCACTGAGTTGCTGGTTGATTGATACCAAGAGTCCAGATGCTGTGGTCTGTGCATCCAAATCTATTCAGGAGAAATCTCCTAGCTAAGGGTTCATTTCTGCCGTAAGCACCTGGCATGTACGTATGTGGAAGCTCCACCTATGTACACGGTCTCCTCTCTCCAGCCAGGTATTCGAGGGGATGTTGTCTTGCAAAGTTTGGAAATGTGCAGGAGCAACACCTCAGTCATTAGATTTGATTGAAGCAGCTGTTCTTTCCCACTCAGATATTCAAAACCTTTTCATTTTCACAGCCTTTTTCAACGTGAGGGCTGAGGGGAAGGTGAATCCTGTCTAACAGAGCTCCCACAACAACCAGTGAACAGTTCTCTTCCTGCACTGCAACGGCTCTTTCCATAGCCTCTTTTCATGGAATTCCTTAGGGGCTTCCCCAAACTCAGCAGGTAAAGAATCCCCCTGCAATGCAGGGGACACAGGAGACATGGGTTCGATCCCTGGGTTGGGAAGATCCCCCAGAGGAGGGCATGGCTACCCACTCCAGTATTCTTGCCTGGAGAATCCCATGGACAGAGGGGTCTGGCAGACTACAGTCCATGGGGTCACAAAGAGTCAGACACGATGGAGTGACTACACAGGTAAACCATTTACCTGGGGAGGATTTCTCTATCGTATCTAAATAACTGGTTTCTAGTAGCCTTGAGGACAAAAATAGAGGGAATAATTCTTGGGCCACAGGAATTCAAACTAGGTCCATCCACCCCGCCCTCTTTTGCTCTTGAAGATGGTTCAAAACAACATAAAAGCAGAATTTAAAGTAGAGCTGTTTGTTTATCTTACCTGCCTAGGCCTAGCACTAGCACACTGAAAACTAATCTCTCACTAATGCTCTGTAGTCCAGAGAGAAGCCAGCTGCCCCACCGTTTAAAAAATGGCAAATATTTCCCCACTCCTTTAATATCTAAAAGGACAGTGTATGAAGGGACTGTTTCTTTCTCCTTATAGTTGAATCCTTGCCCCAGCTGTAACTGCTTATTAAGGCCTCTTCAGCTCGCTGGCCCCTGCTAAGTTCCTCTCCTGGTTCCTGTGCCCCTGCCAAGGCCACTTACAACCTCTGAGTGCCTTTTCCAAGGTCTTTTTCCCCAGCCACAGCTCTTAAAAGCCAACTGCACCATCAGAAAAAAAAAACAACTACCTGGTCCAATATATGCCTACACAAACTGCCAAGAGCAAAATGTCCTTGGAGAACAGGCTAGTGACAGCCAAGGGTGAGGGGGTTGGGGGAAGGATGGAGTAGAAGGTTAGGGTTAGCAGATGTAAGCTCTTATATATATATATAAGCTTATATATATATATATATATGGAATTGAATGTAAAAACAACAAGGTCCTACTGCATAGCACAGGGAACTATATTCAGTATCCTGTGATAAACCACAATGGAAAAGAATATAAATAAAGAATATATAGGGACTTCCCTGGCAATCCAGTGACTAAAAGACTTTGCCTTCCAATAAAGGAAGTTTGGGTTCTATCCCTCCTAGAGGAGTGAAGATCCCACATGCCTCACAGCAAAAAAGGAAAACATAAAACAGAAGCAATATTGTAACAAATTCAATAAAGACTTTAAAAATATGGCCCATATAAAAATCTTATGTACATATATATATATATACATATTTGTTGCTGTTGTTCAGTTGCTAAGTCAGGTCCGGCTCTTTGGGACTCCATGGACTGCAGGGCTCCAGGCTTCCCTGTCCTTCACTGTCTCCTGGAGTTTGCTCAAACTTATGTCAGTGATGCCATTCAACCATTTCATCCTCTGTCACCTCCTTCTCCTCCTACTTTCAATCTTTCCCAGCATCAGGTTCTATTCCAATGAGTCAGCTCTTCATATCAGGTGACCAAGGTGTGTGTGCGTAACTGAATCATTTTGCTGTAGAGAGGTAATGAAACACGACACTGTAAATCAATGTTCAATTAAAACAAACAATCACAATGTCCTGCACACACTCAAGAACGAGACCTCAGGACCAACACCAATCTTTAGCCACTCCAGAAGCCCTGATCACTCCACGTGTTTTCATTTGCTTCTCCCTGACTCTTCTCATTTCTCACATATCAGTTTTCTAGTCAGTGCCTCAAATGTGGGAACGCTGAAGGGGCATCCAGTAGAAAGCAGCCTTCCTCCTTTTCTGAGTTCAATGCAAATTAAAAAAATGAGATAACAGAATGGAAGAAGAAAACCAAATGACCACTTAACTCCTGATAAAGCTGGGTTGCAGGATTCGGTTTACTATGAGAGAAGAGCTTCCTGACGCCAAGTCCTGGAGCAGGATCCAGCAACTCTGATTAAAGTACGCTTGTCTTGATGGGAATAGGAGGGTCAGCTGTTCCCAGAGCAGACCTCACGCTGGCTGGCGCCAAAGAGGGAAGGGGACGAGAATGAGCTGAGCAAGCTCACTTTACTCCCCACAATGTGCCAATTAAACCATGCCGTCCTTCAGTTCAGGGCAGAGTTAAGAAAGGGCCCCCCAGAAAGCCAGGTGTCACACTAATGCAACTACCTTCACCCACAAGGCTGTGTTTAAATTTTCTTTTAAATAGTAAAATATAAGTATGTATGATTTGGGTGAAAAAAAGCACAACAAGATGGTAGAAGCTGCTACATGGGGGGCTGGGGATGCTACAGTTATCATCTGGAAGTCTAAAGTTTAGATTTCTCTGGCAGCATAAGGAAATGATTTCCTACTCTTTCAAATAGTTTTCTGTGCCTTTATGAAAACATTTGCACTTAAAACACAATTCACAATTTGTAGCAACATTTAAATACAAGTTTTGCAACTCAATGTTCATTACAGCACTATTCACAACAGCCAGGACATGGGAGAAACCTAAATGTCCATCAGCAGAGGAATGGATAAAGATGTGGTGCATATATACAGTGGAATATTACTCAGCCATAAAAAGGAATGAAATTGGGTCATTTGTAGAGACATGGGTGGACCTAGAGACTGTCATACAAAGTGAAGAAAGAAAAACACATATCCTATACTAATACATACATGTGGAATCTAGAAAAATGGTATTCAGTTCAGTTCAGTCCTTCAGTCGTGTCCAACTCTTTGACACCTCATGGACCACAGCATACCAGGCTTCTCTGTCCATCACCAACTCCTGGAGCCTACTCAAACTCATGTCCATCGAGTCGGTGATGTCATCCAGCCATCTCACCCTCTGTCGTCCCCTTCTCTTGCAGCCTTCAATCTCTCCCAGCATCAGGGTCTTTCAAATGAGTCAGTTCTTCATATCAGGTGGCCAAAGTATTGGGGTTTCAGCTTCAGCATCAGTCCTTCCAATGAACATTCAGGACTGATTTCCTTTAGGACGGACTAGTTGGCTCTCCTTGCAGCCCAAGGGACTCTCAAGAGTCTTCTCCAACACCACAGTGCAAAAGCATCAATTTTTCGGTGCTCAGTTTTCTTTAGAGTCCAGCTCATACATCCATACACAAAGAATGGTATAGATGATCTTATTTGCAAAGTAGAAATAGAGACAAAGTCACTGAGACCAAACATATGGACACTAAGGAACGAAGGGGATGGGGGGATGAATTGGGAGACTGGGGCTGACATACATACGCTGCTGTGTATACAACTGAGAACTAAAGAGAACCTTCTGCACAGCACAGGGAGCTTTACTTGGTGCTCTGTGGTGACCTAAATGCGAGGGAAGGAGATTCAAAAAAGACGGGCTATATGTTTACTTATAGCTGGTTCATTCTGCCATACAGCAGGGGAAAAAAAATATTGTAAAGCAACTACAATCCAAAACAATTAATTTTAAGAAAGATTTAAATACAAGTTTTTCTCAGTTACAGACACAAATGTCTTTAGCCTTCTCAGCTTCCCTCCATTACCCCTCCCGTCCTTTCTTTTTTCACCACGAAGCGACGAGGGTACAGTGCAAAGTCTGTTTTGACAAAACCAACTAGAGTCACTCCCCACTTCCAGATGTGAACGAAGTGGCCACACCACATGCTGTGAAGGTAATTTCCCAAATGATCACAGAGTGGCCAGATTCTGCCACCTGGGAGATCAGAGGACGGAGGTCTTCCTAGGGTGAACTTTGGCCAAGGGAAAGGGAAGCGGGAGGAAGCGGGCTAACAGATGCCCTCTCCTTGCTCTTTTTCTTGGACTCCCCTGAGGAGTAGCTTCTTCCTGCAACCTTTCTGAAGAATTCCTGAGTCCTGAGCAAACACCCCGAATGAAAGACCTGCTATTCAAAGACTGCTTTGCATCCTCCCATCCGTTTCCCCTCACTCTGACCACCTGAAACCACTTGGGCTGTTTAGGGTCATCTTGCTCTTGCCTTTGCCCAGAGGATTAGCCTCGGCTTCCTGCAACCAGTCTGCCACAGATCCAGTGCTTACTGAGTGTTCCTTAGGAAAGCAAGGAGAAGACTGTTGTTGCTGCTGTTGTTTAGCCGTTAAGTCACGTCCAACTCTTTGCAACCCTATGGACTATATAGCTCACCAGGCCCCTCTGTTCATGGGATTTTCCAGGCAAGAATACTGGAGTGGGTTGCCATTTCCTTCTCCAAGGAACCTTCCCAACTCAGGGATTGAACTCACATCACCTGCATTGCAGGGGAATTCTTTACCACCAAGCCACCTGCGAAGCCCTAAAGAGATGACATTACATTTACAGAGAAAACCTTCCTTTGAAATATTCCTTGAGTTTCTTTCCTCAAAAGCTCCACAGCTTAGAGTTTACCCATCTCTACTTCCTCTTCTCTTCAAGATACTAATAAGATTTTCTTCCTCATTCTCTGGTGGGTAAAACAATTTGGTCTCCTCTCAGCATTTTAATTCTCCTCACTGCCAATCACCCTGCTTATTTCAACAAAGGCCCTCTAGAGAGCAGAGTGCACAAAGCATTCATTCTTCCTTGTAGACAAGAAGGGAGGTATTGCCAGGACAGCCTTTTAAAACATTTTCCCCATGTCACACAGGCATAACGCAAAATTCCAAGCCAGCAAAGAGCGGAGGGATGATAAATCTATGTCAGAGTGAAGCCAGCGTGGGTCTAGGTAGGGACCAGTTTGCAGTGGTGTCTGGTGAAGGGAAAACTTCAGATCAGGAGCATCACTCTTGAGGCAGAGCAGACGTGACCTCAAACTGGGTTCAAGTGAGGCCACACCACCTGTGAGCAGGAGGTGGGAAAGGATTTTCAGTAATATTACTGCCAGTGGGCACGGTTTAATACTCAGTAAATCTTATACTCAATAAACATCATGGGACTTCCCCAGTGAGAATTCGCCTGTCTCTAAGGATTCCACATGCCGAGGGGCAACTAAGTCCATAAGCCACAACTACTGAGCCCATGTCCTGCAACTACTGAAGCCCGTGCACCCTAGAGCCCGTGCTCTGCAACGAGAGAAGCCACCACAGTGAGAAGCACGCCCATGGCAACTAGAGAGTAGCCCCAACTTGCCGCTACTAGAAAATGCCTGCTCCCAGCAATGAAGACACAAATAAATAAACTAAAAAAATAAACATCCCGTTAAGTTTGCGGCCATAGAACTGATCCCAGTGGCAATGATTCTGAAAGTGGACAAATAGATATCCTGCCCATAGTTGAAGGTTGAGGGACCAGGAAACCAAACAGTTCCCTATCAATATTTTCTCGTTATGCTTAAGAATAATACATTTTCTATTGCTCCTGTGGGCTTCCCTGGTGGCTCAGAGGTTAAAGTGCCTCCCTCCAAAGTGGGAGACCCGGGTTCGATCCCTGGGTCGGGAAGATCCCCTGGAGAAGGAAATGGTAACCCACTCCAGTACTCTTGCCTGGAAAATCCCATGGGCGGAGAAGCCTGGTAGGCTACAGTCCATGGGGTCGCAAAGAGTCGGACACGACTGAGCAACTTCATGGTATTGCTCCTGTAACAAATTACCACAAACTTGGTGGCTGGAAACAACACAAACTTAGTCTCTTGTTAGCAGTCTGACACCCATCTCATTGGGCTGACATCAAGGTGTTGATGGGGGAAATCCTCATTTTTAAAAATAGAATAAATTATTACTTATCTAACTTGGCTGCACCAGGTCTTCTTCGTTGCAGCATGCAGGATCTTTAGTTGCAGGATGCAAACTCTTAGTTGAGGCATGTGGGATCTAATTCCGAGGCTGGGAATGGAACCTGGGCCCCCTGTATTGGGAGCGTGGAGTCTTATCCACTGGACCACCAGGGAAGACCTGAGAATTCCTTTTCCTTGCCTTTTCCAGCTTCCAGAGACTGCTGCATTCCTTGGCTCATGACCCTTCCTGCATCCTCACAGCCAACGAGAGCAAATTGAATCCTCTCATCACTTCACTCTGACCTCGTCTGCCTTCCTCTTCCACTTTTTGGGATCCTTGTGATGACACTGGGTCCACCTGGATCACCCAAAATAATCTTCCTACTTGAAGGTCAGCAAAATAGCAAACTTAATTCCATCTGCAACCTGATCTCCCTTTTGCCATGTGAAGAAACATAAGCACAGAATCTGGGGGTTAGGATGCGTGCATCTTTGGGGAGTCATCACTCTACCTACCACGTGGTGAGGAGTACTGTGGAGAAAAACAGAGCAAGGATGCGAAAGAGGGAGGGACCACTCTTTCACTGTCATGTAACCTCTAACCACAGCTGAAAAGGTTCTGTTTTTCCTTTAAGGTTTCATTTGATCATACTGAGCCCACCTGGATAATCCAAGCTCTTCTCCCCATCTGAAGATCCATAACACTAATCATGAAACATGAAGACCCTTTTATCACTTAAGGTAACATGTTTATAGGTTCCAAGGGTTAGAATATATTTTCATGCATGCCAAGTCACTTCATTCGCAACTCTTTGCGACGCTATGGACTGTAGTCTGACAGGCTCCATCCATGGGATTCTCCAGTCATGAATCCTGGAATAGTTGCCATGCGCTCCTCCAGAGGGTATTCAACCCAGGGATTGAACCCAAGTCTCCTATGTCTCCTGCAGGCAGGTTCTTCACCACTAGCACCACCTGGGAAACCCACAGACCAACCATTATTCTCCATGCCACATCTTATTTGTGAAGGAATTTTCTAGGTTTGTCAGTGACTCTCAAGTTTCCAACTTGTGCTGCAAAAGGTCAAAAGCCCTTGGAGAGAATTCAGTGGGTATGAATGGTGAATAAATGTATGAAAATATTCTCAACATCATTAGTTCAGTCGCTCAGTCGTGATATTTCAATATAATCAAAAAACAAAAGTTAAAATTTCTTACTATTAGCATCATCTTTCAATATAATCAAAAAACAAAAAGTTAAAATTTCTTACTATTAGCTCCCTAGACTGCAAAAATGTGTGCACCTTTTTTCTCTTGAGTCAGAAGTGAAGCAGCAGTATGCCTCCATCGATAACAAGGTACAACAGAGTTGTATCAGCTCAAGGAATCTCCTAGTGTTGCCTCTGTGTAGCCAGCACATTTTGTCACACCAAGCCCCCAGCAACAACTGATCCATCTCTTTATTTCTGCTTTCTGAGAAAGTTACCTAAATGGAACCATATGATCTGCAGATCGTATTTGGATCTGGCTCCTTTCACATAGCAAAATGCATTTGAGATTTATCCATGTTATCGTATCTATCAATAGTTTTTCCATTTTTATTGCTGAGTAGTATTTCATTGTATACATGTGCCACAGTGTATCCATTCAATTGTTGATGGACACTTGGGTTTCCAGTTTGGGTGATTATGAATGAAGCTGCAATAAACAATTGTGTACAGTCTTTGTGTGTGAACTTAAGTGTTCATTTCGCTTGGGTGAACACCTAGGATTACTGGGTTATATGGTAAGTGTATGTTCACCTTTATAAGAAACTGCCAAATTCTTTCCCAAAGTGACTGTACTGTTTTGCACTCCTACCAGGAATGTATGAGAGCTCCAGTTGCTCAACACCCCTGCCAGCATGTAGTATTGTCAGTTTTTTGTTTTGTTTCAGTTTGATTTGGGTTGGGTTTATAGCCGTTCTAACAGCCGTGTGGTATTATTTCACTGTGGTTTTAATTTACAATTTCATAATTACTAATGATGTCCAACCAATCCATTCTGAAGGAGATCAGCCCTGGGATTTCTTTGGAGGGAAAGATGCTAAAGCTGAAACTCCAGTGCTTTGGCCACCTCTCACGCTGGCTGGCGCCAAAGAGGGAAGGGGACGAGAATGAGCTGAGCAAGCTCACTTTACTCCCCACAATGTGCCAATTAAACCATGCCGTCCTTCAGTTCAGGGCAGAGTTAAGAAAGGGCCCCCCAGAAAGCCAGGTGTCACACTAATGCAACTACCTTCACCCACAAGGCTGTGTTTAAATTTTCTTTTAAATAGTAAAATATAAGTATGTATGATTTGGGTGAAAAAAAGCACAACAAGATGGTAGAAGCTGCTACATGGGGGGCTGGGGATGCTACAGTTATCATCTGGAAGTCTAAAGTTTAGATTTCTCTGGCAGCATAAGGAAATGATTTCCTACTCTTTCAAATAGTTTTCTGTGCCTTTATGAAAACATTTGCACTTAAAACACAATTCACAATTTGTAGCAACATTTAAATACAAGTTTTGCAACTCAATGTTCATTACAGCACTATTCACAACAGCCAGGACATGGGAGAAACCTAAATGTCCATCAGCAGAGGAATGGATAAAGATGTGGTGCATATATACAGTGGAATATTACTCAGCCATAAAAAGGAATGAAATTGGGTCATTTGTAGAGACATGGGTGGACCTAGAGACTGTCATACAAAGTGAAGAAAGAAAAACACATATCCTATACTAATACATACATGTGGAATCTAGAAAAATGGTATTCAGTTCAGTTCAGTCCTTCAGTCGTGTCCAACTCTTTGACACCTCATGGACCACAGCATACCAGGCTTCTCTGTCCATCACCAACTCCTGGAGCCTACTCAAACTCATGTCCATCGAGTCGGTGATGTCATCCAGCCATCTCACCCTCTGTCGTCCCCTTCTCTTGCAGCCTTCAATCTCTCCCAGCATCAGGGTCTTTCAAATGAGTCAGTTCTTCATATCAGGTGGCCAAAGTATTGGGGTTTCAGCTTCAGCATCAGTCCTTCCAATGAACATTCAGGACTGATTTCCTTTAGGACGGACTAGTTGGCTCTCCTTGCAGCCCAAGGGACTCTCAAGAGTCTTCTCCAACACCACAGTGCAAAAGCATCAATTTTTCGGTGCTCAGTTTTCTTTAGAGTCCAGCTCATACATCCATACACAAAGAATGGTATAGATGATCTTATTTGCAAAGTAGAAATAGAGACAAAGTCACTGAGACCAAACATATGGACACTAAGGAACGAAGGGGATGGGGGGATGAATTGGGAGACTGGGGCTGACATACATACGCTGCTGTGTATACAACTGAGAACTAAAGAGAACCTTCTGCACAGCACAGGGAGCTTTACTTGGTGCTCTGTGGTGACCTAAATGCGAGGGAAGGAGATTCAAAAAAGACGGGCTATATGTTTACTTATAGCTGGTTCATTCTGCCATACAGCAGGGGAAAAAAAATATTGTAAAGCAACTACAATCCAAAACAATTAATTTTAAGAAAGATTTAAATACAAGTTTTTCTCAGTTACAGACACAAATGTCTTTAGCCTTCTCAGCTTCCCTCCATTACCCCTCCCGTCCTTTCTTTTTTCACCACGAAGCGACGAGGGTACAGTGCAAAGTCTGTTTTGACAAAACCAACTAGAGTCACTCCCCACTTCCAGATGTGAACGAAGTGGCCACACCACATGCTGTGAAGGTAATTTCCCAAATGATCACAGAGTGGCCAGATTCTGCCACCTGGGAGATCAGAGGACGGAGGTCTTCCTAGGGTGAACTTTGGCCAAGGGAAAGGGAAGCGGGAGGAAGCGGGCTAACAGATGCCCTCTCCTTGCTCTTTTTCTTGGACTCCCCTGAGGAGTAGCTTCTTCCTGCAACCTTTCTGAAGAATTCCTGAGTCCTGAGCAAACACCCCGAATGAAAGACCTGCTATTCAAAGACTGCTTTGCATCCTCCCATCCGTTTCCCCTCACTCTGACCACCTGAAACCACTTGGGCTGTTTAGGGTCATCTTGCTCTTGCCTTTGCCCAGAGGATTAGCCTCGGCTTCCTGCAACCAGTCTGCCACAGATCCAGTGCTTACTGAGTGTTCCTTAGGAAAGCAAGGAGAAGACTGTTGTTGCTGCTGTTGTTTAGCCGTTAAGTCACGTCCAACTCTTTGCAACCCTATGGACTATATAGCTCACCAGGCCCCTCTGTTCATGGGATTTTCCAGGCAAGAATACTGGAGTGGGTTGCCATTTCCTTCTCCAAGGAACCTTCCCAACTCAGGGATTGAACTCACATCACCTGCATTGCAGGGGAATTCTTTACCACCAAGCCACCTGCGAAGCCCTAAAGAGATGACATTACATTTACAGAGAAAACCTTCCTTTGAAATATTCCTTGAGTTTCTTTCCTCAAAAGCTCCACAGCTTAGAGTTTACCCATCTCTACTTCCTCTTCTCTTCAAGATACTAATAAGATTTTCTTCCTCATTCTCTGGTGGGTAAAACAATTTGGTCTCCTCTCAGCATTTTAATTCTCCTCACTGCCAATCACCCTGCTTATTTCAACAAAGGCCCTCTAGAGAGCAGAGTGCACAAAGCATTCATTCTTCCTTGTAGACAAGAAGGGAGGTATTGCCAGGACAGCCTTTTAAAACATTTTCCCCATGTCACACAGGCATAACGCAAAATTCCAAGCCAGCAAAGAGCGGAGGGATGATAAATCTATGTCAGAGTGAAGCCAGCGTGGGTCTAGGTAGGGACCAGTTTGCAGTGGTGTCTGGTGAAGGGAAAACTTCAGATCAGGAGCATCACTCTTGAGGCAGAGCAGACGTGACCTCAAACTGGGTTCAAGTGAGGCCACACCACCTGTGAGCAGGAGGTGGGAAAGGATTTTCAGTAATATTACTGCCAGTGGGCACGGTTTAATACTCAGTAAATCTTATACTCAATAAACATCATGGGACTTCCCCAGTGAGAATTCGCCTGTCTCTAAGGATTCCACATGCCGAGGGGCAACTAAGTCCATAAGCCACAACTACTGAGCCCATGTCCTGCAACTACTGAAGCCCGTGCACCCTAGAGCCCGTGCTCTGCAACGAGAGAAGCCACCACAGTGAGAAGCACGCCCATGGCAACTAGAGAGTAGCCCCAACTTGCCGCTACTAGAAAATGCCTGCTCCCAGCAATGAAGACACAAATAAATAAACTAAAAAAATAAACATCCCGTTAAGTTTGCGGCCATAGAACTGATCCCAGTGGCAATGATTCTGAAAGTGGACAAATAGATATCCTGCCCATAGTTGAAGGTTGAGGGACCAGGAAACCAAACAGTTCCCTATCAATATTTTCTCGTTATGCTTAAGAATAATACATTTTCTATTGCTCCTGTGGGCTTCCCTGGTGGCTCAGAGGTTAAAGTGCCTCCCTCCAAAGTGGGAGACCCGGGTTCGATCCCTGGGTCGGGAAGATCCCCTGGAGAAGGAAATGGTAACCCACTCCAGTACTCTTGCCTGGAAAATCCCATGGGCGGAGAAGCCTGGTAGGCTACAGTCCATGGGGTCGCAAAGAGTCGGACACGACTGAGCAACTTCATGGTATTGCTCCTGTAACAAATTACCACAAACTTGGTGGCTGGAAACAACACAAACTTAGTCTCTTGTTAGCAGTCTGACACCCATCTCATTGGGCTGACATCAAGGTGTTGATGGGGGAAATCCTCATTTTTAAAAATAGAATAAATTATTACTTATCTAACTTGGCTGCACCAGGTCTTCTTCGTTGCAGCATGCAGGATCTTTAGTTGCAGGATGCAAACTCTTAGTTGAGGCATGTGGGATCTAATTCCGAGGCTGGGAATGGAACCTGGGCCCCCTGTATTGGGAGCGTGGAGTCTTATCCACTGGACCACCAGGGAAGACCTGAGAATTCCTTTTCCTTGCCTTTTCCAGCTTCCAGAGACTGCTGCATTCCTTGGCTCATGACCCTTCCTGCATCCTCACAGCCAACGAGAGCAAATTGAATCCTCTCATCACTTCACTCTGACCTCGTCTGCCTTCCTCTTCCACTTTTTGGGATCCTTGTGATGACACTGGGTCCACCTGGATCACCCAAAATAATCTTCCTACTTGAAGGTCAGCAAAATAGCAAACTTAATTCCATCTGCAACCTGATCTCCCTTTTGCCATGTGAAGAAACATAAGCACAGAATCTGGGGGTTAGGATGCGTGCATCTTTGGGGAGTCATCACTCTACCTACCACGTGGTGAGGAGTACTGTGGAGAAAAACAGAGCAAGGATGCGAAAGAGGGAGGGACCACTCTTTCACTGTCATGTAACCTCTAACCACAGCTGAAAAGGTTCTGTTTTTCCTTTAAGGTTTCATTTGATCATACTGAGCCCACCTGGATAATCCAAGCTCTTCTCCCCATCTGAAGATCCATAACACTAATCATGAAACATGAAGACCCTTTTATCACTTAAGGTAACATGTTTATAGGTTCCAAGGGTTAGAATATATTTTCATGCATGCCAAGTCACTTCATTCGCAACTCTTTGCGACGCTATGGACTGTAGTCTGACAGGCTCCATCCATGGGATTCTCCAGTCATGAATCCTGGAATAGTTGCCATGCGCTCCTCCAGAGGGTATTCAACCCAGGGATTGAACCCAAGTCTCCTATGTCTCCTGCAGGCAGGTTCTTCACCACTAGCACCACCTGGGAAACCCACAGACCAACCATTATTCTCCATGCCACATCTTATTTGTGAAGGAATTTTCTAGGTTTGTCAGTGACTCTCAAGTTTCCAACTTGTGCTGCAAAAGGTCAAAAGCCCTTGGAGAGAATTCAGTGGGTATGAATGGTGAATAAATGTATGAAAATATTCTCAACATCATTAGTTCAGTCGCTCAGTCGTGATATTTCAATATAATCAAAAAACAAAAGTTAAAATTTCTTACTATTAGCATCATCTTTCAATATAATCAAAAAACAAAAAGTTAAAATTTCTTACTATTAGCTCCCTAGACTGCAAAAATGTGTGCACCTTTTTTCTCTTGAGTCAGAAGTGAAGCAGCAGTATGCCTCCATCGATAACAAGGTACAACAGAGTTGTATCAGCTCAAGGAATCTCCTAGTGTTGCCTCTGTGTAGCCAGCACATTTTGTCACACCAAGCCCCCAGCAACAACTGATCCATCTCTTTATTTCTGCTTTCTGAGAAAGTTACCTAAATGGAACCATATGATCTGCAGATCGTATTTGGATCTGGCTCCTTTCACATAGCAAAATGCATTTGAGATTTATCCATGTTATCGTATCTATCAATAGTTTTTCCATTTTTATTGCTGAGTAGTATTTCATTGTATACATGTGCCACAGTGTATCCATTCAATTGTTGATGGACACTTGGGTTTCCAGTTTGGGTGATTATGAATGAAGCTGCAATAAACAATTGTGTACAGTCTTTGTGTGTGAACTTAAGTGTTCATTTCGCTTGGGTGAACACCTAGGATTACTGGGTTATATGGTAAGTGTATGTTCACCTTTATAAGAAACTGCCAAATTCTTTCCCAAAGTGACTGTACTGTTTTGCACTCCTACCAGGAATGTATGAGAGCTCCAGTTGCTCAACACCCCTGCCAGCATGTAGTATTGTCAGTTTTTTGTTTTGTTTCAGTTTGATTTGGGTTGGGTTTATAGCCGTTCTAACAGCCGTGTGGTATTATTTCACTGTGGTTTTAATTTACAATTTCATAATTACTAATGATGTCCAACCAATCCATTCTGAAGGAGATCAGCCCTGGGATTTCTTTGGAGGGAAAGATGCTAAAGCTGAAACTCCAGTGCTTTGGCCACCTCATGCGAAGAGTTGACTCATGGAAAAGACTCTGATGCTGGGAGGGATTGGGGGCAGGAGGAGAAGGGGACGACAGAGGATGAGATGGCTGGATGGCATCATGGACTCGATGGACGTGAGTCTGAGTCAACTCCGGGAGTTGGTGATGGACAGGGAGGCCTGGCGTGCTGCGATTCATGGGGTCGCAATGAGTCGGACACGACTGAGCGACTGAACTAATGATGTTGAGAATATTTTCATACATTTATTCACCATTCATGAAGTACCTGTTCAAAATCTTTTGCCCAGTTTTAATTGGGGTGTTTTCCTATTGGAAGTTTTAAAAGTTCTCATATATTATACATGTAAGTCTTCTGTCAAGTATGTGATTTGAAAATATTTCTATTAGCCTGTAGCTTGTCTTTTCATTCTCTTAACAGTGTCTTTCACACAATAAAAGTTGTTAATTTTTATGAAGTTCAACTGTGAATTTTTTCCTTCATGGATCATTCCTTCAGTGTCATATTTAAGAATTCTTTCCCTCATCCAAACTCACAGTGATTTTCCTTCTGTTTTCTTTACAAGTTTTATAGTTTAAAATTTTACATTTAGATCTGTGATCCATTTTGAGGTGATTTTTGCACAAGATAAAAGGTATTATTGGTTGCAGGCTTTTTTTCCTCCTTCTCTACTTCCTTTTCCTCCTTCCCCACTTCCTTTTCCTCCTTCCCCATTTCATTCCCCCTTCTCATCTTTTTTTTCCCATATGGTTGTTACTTGTTCCAACACCATTGTAAAGACCATCCTTCCTACATTAAATTGGATTTGCTTTTTGGTTAAAAACAGGTTGACAATACATGGATGGATCTATTTCTGGACTGTGTATTCTGTCCCATTGGTCTTTGTGTCTATCCTTTCAATATACATCACTCTCCCAATTACTCTAGCTTTGGTTAACAGGTAAATCTACTTTTTTTTAATCCAAAAATCTCCACCACTTGAAACATGTCATCTTGAGCAAGTTATATAACTTCTCAGAACTACAGTTTTCTTAACTGTAAAAACAGGATCTTTGTAGGAGCTCTGTGAAACTGACAAGGCATGGTGGGCAAGATGGTGGACGTTGCTCGTTTTGTTCGTCCAGCTCTCCTCCTTTCTTCCAGGGTCAGCCGCTCCATCTTTTATGGAGCTCTTCCTACTCACTTCAGAATACATACCCCAAGCATAGCAACACCAGCCTATACATCATGTTTCTCAATCATCTTCCTCCATGCCTTAGTGCCTTTGTGAATTCTGTTCAGCCCTATGGACTATCCTACATTTTTGTTTGTTGGGTTTTGATCAGGCAAATTCCTACCAATCCTCCAACACATAAAATCACATTTCCTCAGCCGAACCTTTGCAGTTATCTTTTCCCGTTGTATACTCTCACAGCAGGTTGTTCAAATCTATTTTATTGTTCACAACTCATTATACTGTGATTTCACATACACAGTTCAGTTCAGCTGCTCAGTCGTGTCCGACTCTTTGTGACCCCATGAATTGCAGCACGCCAGGCCTCCCTGTCCATCACCAACTCCTGGAGTTCACTCAGACTCATGTTCATCGAGTCTGTGATGCCATCCAGCCATCTCATCCTCAGTTGTCCCCTTCTCCTCCTGCCCCCAATTGCTCCCAACATCAGGGTCTTTTCCAATGAGTCAACTTTTCGCATGAGGTGGCCAAAGTACTGGAGTTTCAGCTTTAGCATCATTCCTTCCAAAGAACACCCAGAACTTATCTGCTTTAGAATGGACTGGCTGGATCTCCTTGCAGGCCAAGGGACTCTCAAGAGTCTTCTCCAACACCACAATTCAAAAGCATCAATTCTTTGGTGCTCAGCTTTCTTCACAGTCCAACTCTCACATCCATACATGACCACTGGAAAAACCATAGCCTTGACTAGATGGACTTTTGTTGGCAAAGTAATGTCTCTGCTTTTCAATATGCTATCTAAGTTGGTCATAACTTTCCTTCCAAGGAGTAAGCATCTTTTAATTTCATAGCTGCAATCACCATCTGCAGTGATTTTGGAGCCCCCAAAAATAAAGTCTGACACTGTTTCCACTGTTTCCCCATCTATTTCCCATGAAGTGATGGGATCAGATGCCATGATCTTCGTTTTCTGAATGTTGAGCTTTAAGCCAACTTTTTCACTCTCCTCTTTCACTTTCATCAAGAGGCTTTTTATCTCCTCTTCGCTTTCTGCCCTAAGGGTGGTGTCATCTGCATATCTGAGGTTATTGATATTTCTCCCGGCAATCTTGATTCCAGCTTGTGTTTCTTCCAGCCCAGTGTTTCTCATGATGTACTCTTCACATACACACACACGCACACAAAAACACCACACACCTCTGAGTTCCTGGAGGGCTTAATGTGTGTTTTTTTTTTTTCACCTAATGCCTAGCATACAGTAGGTGCTCAATACAATTTTTTAAAGATTTATGTATTTATTTATGGCTGCACTGGGTCTTTGTTGCTGTGTGTGGGCTTTCTCTAGTTGTAGTGAATGGGGGCTACTCTCTAGCTGTGGTGTGCAGGCTTCTCATTGCAGTGATTTCTCTTGTTGCAGAGCACAGGCTTTAGGGTGCATGGGCTCCAGTACTAGCAATGCATGGGCTTAACAGTTGCGACTCGTGGGCTCTAGAGAACTGGTTACAGAGCTGTGGCCCACAGGTCTAGCTATCCCATGGCACGTGCAATCCTCCCAAACTGGGGATGGAACCTGTGTCTCTGGCATTGCCAGGCGGGTTCTCTACCACTGAGTCACCAGGGGAGCCCTCAATATGTTTTTATTGCAACCTAAAAGGAAAGGAAAAAAAGAACCGACATAACAAAACTCCTTCTCAGATAGATATTTGCCTGAACTTTGTACGAATGGGCCTCCTTGCACCATGTGTGAGCACCATGGACATGTTATTTTAGCTCTGTTAATGACTCAGTCATAGGACCACAGAATAGATTATGCCAAGCACTAATGCAGCTATATCACACCAGCGTGGCCTGGGTCTCACGGTGGCTCAGCCGGTTAAGAATCTGCCTGCAGTGCAGGAGACCTGGGTTTGACCCCTGGGTTGGGAAGATCCCCTGGAAAAAGGAATGGTAACCCACTCCAGTATCCTTGCCTGGAGAATCCCATGGAGAGAGGAGCCTCGTGGGCTATAGCCCATGGGGTGGCAAAGAGTTGGACACGACTGAGGGACCCGACTGAAGCACTTTCATTGTGCTTAGGAATGAGGCACTGGCCCTAGGAAGCAGGTCTAACACACCAGCCATGAAGAAAACATGCTTCGAATTCTGAGCAAGGGCCACGTTGTATCAGATTATTATTGAGCAAGGGCCACGTTGTATCAGATTATTAAGCAGGGTTACAATACAGCCCCCTCATTTTCGAATTGTTCTCCCGGTTCCTCAAGTAAAGAATAATGTGTAGCCTCCAACCAGAACAGAACCACCAAGGAAAACAAATACAATGCTCCAGCTGCTAAAACTGAATGGAGGAATGTCTATGAATATCCTATGCAAATTAAGAGAGAGAGCAAGGACTGATGGGAATAGATGCAGAGGCCTAACAGTGAACAGGTAGGAGAGGGATCTATTTTGAAAAGCTGCCACCCACTCTTTGGGACCCCATGGACTATACAGTCCATGGAATTCTCCAGGCCAGAATACTGGAGTGGGTAGCCATTCCCTTCTCCAGCGCACCTTCCCAACCCAGGGATCGAACCCAGGTCTCCTGAATCGCAGGCAAATTCTTTACTAGCCGAGCCACAAGGGGTTTGGTTGCCAGAGAAGTCAACTGTGTGACCAGATGGTTGGAACTTTCAGTTACACTCCCCTGGCCTATGGGGAAGGGGAGAGGCTCCCCTCTACCCCTCCAACCCCAGACTGAATCAATCACCAATGGCCAATCATGTAATCAATCATGCCCTTATAATGAGGTCTCCATAAAATCCCCAAAAGATAGGATTCAGAGAGCATCCAGATTGGTGAACACACGGAGATTTGGGGAGAGGAGCATGCTGGCAGAGGGTGTGGAAGCTCCACCCGCTTTCCCCGACCTTGTCCCATCTCTTCCATTCGGCTGATCCTGAGTTACATCCTTTTATAATAAACAGGCAACCTGGTAAGTGAAATGTTTCCCTGAGTTCTGTGAGCCGCTCTAGCAAATTAATGGAACCCAAGATGGGGTAGGAGGAGAAGGGGACAACAGAGGATGAGATGGCTGGATGGCATTACCAACTCGATGGACATGAGTTTGGGTAAACTCCGGGAACTGGTGATGGACAGGGAGGCCTGGTGTGCTGTGGTCCATGGGGTCGCAAAGAGTCGGACACGACTGAGCAACTGAACTGAAGATGGGGTAAGATAGATGTCCTCTCCTTGCTCTTTTTCCTGGACTCCCCTGAGGAGTAGCTTCTTCCTGCATCCTTTCTGAAGAATTCCTGAGTCCTAAGCAAACCACCCCTAGTGAAAGACCTGCTCTTCAAAGACTGCTTTGCATCCTCCCATTCCTTTCCCCTCACTCTGACCACCTGAAACCACTCAGGCTGTTTAGGGTTATCTTGCTCTTGCCTTTGCCCAGAGGACCAGCTCAGGGCTTCCTGCAACCAGTCTGCCACAGATCCAGTGCTTACTGAGTGTTCCTTAGGGAAGCAAAGAGAAGACTGTTGTTGCTGTTGTTAGTCACTAAGTCGTGTCCAGTTCTTTGCAATCCCATGGACTGCAGCCCACCAGACTCTTCTATCCATGGGATTTTCCAGGCAAGAATACTGGAGTGGGTTGCCATTTCCTTCTCCAAGGGATCTTCCCAACTCAGGAATGGAAACTGTGTGTCCTGCATTGGCAGGCAGATTCTTTACCACTGAGTCACCAGAGAAGCCCTTAATACTATTAATTATATTATTACATGATGTTATAAGAATATAATGTTATTAAATTATATACAACGCATAATAATGTGTTGTACACTATATATTTAAATCAGAGTGAAAGTGTGTCCAACTCTTTATGACCCCATGGATTGTAGTTCACCAGGCTCCTCTGCTCATGGGATTTCCCAGACAAGAATACTGGAGTGGGCTGCCATTTCCTCCTGTGGGGAATTTTCCCAACCCAGGGATCAAACCTATGTCTCCTGCATTGGCAGATTCTTTACCAATGAGCCACCTGGGAAGCTCAGAGGCAGGCCCACAGTAAAAGTCCTTCCTATCTCAAGTCAATCAATCAAGCAGCCAACCAATCTCCTTATTTGGGCCTTCTCTGGTTATCCTACCTTCATCCCTTAAGAAGGCGCTTCCAAATCTTAAAATGTCCAGTGGTAGGCGTAGCCTGCCCCTCAAAGTGTCTACTAATCATCGCCAAGCAGCATCCCTGGTTTTCCTTCTTCCCAAAGCCGCTTTCTAAAGTGATACCATTCTTTCCATCTTGCCGAGGAAAGACATATACAGAGAAACAGCGGTATTCCAAGCTTTGTTTCTGTGTCCAGTGAAACAATTATCAAAGATTCAGGAATATCATTTTTCCGTAGGCGGCAAGATATTGCTGGCCAGAAATATTTAATCACAAGACCGTCTTCCAATCTGGCAGAAATTAAAAGAGAATGATTGGGGATCACGTGTCACCCTGAGCCAGTTGGCCTTGTTCATATTGAGATTATTTACAAGAACAACAAAAAAACCTCTAAAGACTGCCTAAGAGTCAGCAGGACCTAAATTTGAGCTTTTTTCAGTGGTTTAATGTGACCTCGAGCCATAGCTCCCAGAATCCGCTTTCTCATCGATAAAGCTACTTCTCAGAATTTCATCAGGATTAAAAGAAATCATGAAGATAAGTGCCTTAACACACACTGTTTCATAAATGTTGGCCACTGTCATTATTTATTTAACTGTAGAGAGAAAACATCTGCTTATCAGACTACTGGGGGCTTTTTCCTGCATGCAGGCTGTAGCAAAATGCAACCCGGGCACTTTAGGGAGGTGTAAATCAAAACCTAACATTTGAACTCATTTTTAATATTTCTTCCCACTGTAAACTGGGAATAATCCTATGTGACTATTAAAGTTGAGTTGGTAGAAAAAAGTATGGAAGTTCGCAACAAATGGTCCAGGCTATAGCCTAATGTCTATTCAGTTGCTTCCATTTTAGGTGTATTTTTTCCAAAAGAGGGGAAAGAGGGGCAAGACATAATTCATGAGCAAGAATTTTCAGGTAATACTGGGCACACCGGTCTTTCCACATGCACGGGGAGGAAGGCTGAAGCCACTGCCTTAAGGGACCTTGGCATTTGCAGTTGTGATATGACTTCTAATTCCCTGTTCACGGCAGATTTAGAAGGAACTTTGGAAATGCCAACCCATTGTTAAGGAAACAGAGATTGTGATGTTGTTAGCACATCTGGTTCAGAGGAAAGCTGTGTTATCATATAGCTATATTCTCATGATTATAACCCATGTAAACAATAGTTAAAGTCCTCTAATCTAAGAGGTGTGAAATTACCTACCCAACCTCAAGGCAAAAAGTTTACATGATGAGGCAGCTGCTACTGTGTGATTACATGAAGCTCAGAGTAAGTTAACAAAATATAAATTTCCCCCTTTAGAAATTTTTAGCACATAAAATTATCTTTTCTCAGCAAAGTACTCCAAGATGTATTTTTAAAATACTGTTTACAGTTGCTATCCAGTAGTGGATACATTTTGAATACTGGTTAGACAATAACATGTAACAAAAGTTCCCTTCCTTGAAAATGTCTGCAGGAGTTCTGAAAAGTTGGTCTAACTTCACTTTACTGTTTAACACTGGTACTGTTTCCCCATTCCAGTTTTCACTTGTTTCTTTTTAAGACACGGAATAGTACCCATCTTCTCAATCTCCCAAGCTTTCAGGCTACTGGACAAGAGCAGAATGCAAATGACTCAATAACTACCTATTTAAATAACAACTATATAACTGGAGTTGAGCAGAAGTGTCCTGGGAAAAAAGCAAAATCAATGATCCTGTGTAAGATCGATGTGTATTCCCCTCATTCAGAAGCTCTCCCCATAATCTGTCCCCACCTGCCAAGCCAACTTTATCTCTTTGTATGCCCCGGAACCCCCGCCTCCCCAAATCCATCTCTTTCATAGCTACCAATCAGAATTGATTCCTTCCTCTAAACTCTTCAAGGACTTCTGTATCAGTTAAGCTTTGCATTTGGCAGCTAGTAATAGAGCCCAGAAATAAGAGTGGCTTAAACAAGATAAAAGTTTCTTTTCTTTTAAAGGAATTCTGGAGATAAGCGAAGCAGAGCTGGTATGGCATCGCCTAGAGTTCCTGTATCTTTCTGCTCCACAATGCACCTTCTATCCTCAGGAACAAAGGATGCCTCAAGTTGCATCCATCTCATCCACCTTCTAGGCAGCCAGAAGGCGACAGATAGGCAACATGTCAAACTTCTTTTCAAACACCTTTCGGGGCCTAACACAGTCCAGCATACTTCATGAGCCCTCTTTAAATAACTGCCCAATCCACAAATGAATTAATTTGGCAGCAGTACAGAAGTAGGACAATTTATCAGTTACAAAACTTCAGTAGATTGTAACAGTATACCCAGGGCACCACATCAGAAACTATAAGGCATAACTGTAACTCTTTAAAAGGCTTTAAAATCTCTCTGTAACTGGTTTACCACAGTTCCTAAAATCCCCAGGTAGAGAATTATTCTGGGTTTTTCTTTATTTTTGTAATTGAAGTATAGTTCATTTAAAGTGTTATGTTAGTTTCAAGTCAACAGCAAAGTGATTCGGATATGTATGTTTCTGTTGATGTTTAGTCACCAAATTGTGTCTCTTTTTCAACCCATGGACTATAGCCCACCAGGCTCCTGTGGGTGTGTGTGTCAAAGTGACAGTGTTAGTTGCTCAGTCGTGTCAGACCCTTTGGGACCCCATGCACTGTAGCCCGCCAGGCTCCTGTGTCCATGGGATTCTCCAGCCAAGAATACCAAAGTAGGCTGCCATTTCTTTCTCCCGGGGATCATCCCGACCCACAGATCGAAGCTGGGTCTCCTGCATTGTAGGCAGAATCTTTACTATTTGAGCCACCAGGGAAGCTCAATATATGTAGAGAGAGAGAGAGAGAGAGAGAGAGATTTATACTGTTAAGAGACTATAATTCCAGTAAAAGCCACTGTATTATGCTGAGGGAGCTGGGAGAGTTCAAAGAAGTATAAATCAGCTTCTAACATGGGCTTCCCAGGTGGCGCTAGTGGCAAAGAACCTGCCTGCCAACAAAGGCAACATAAGAGACGGGGGTTTGATCCTTGGGTTGGGAAGATCCCCTGGAGGAGGGCATGGCAACCCACTCCAGTATTCATGCCTGGAGAATCCCATGGACAGAGGAGCCTAGTGGGCTACGGTCCATAGGGTTGTAAAGAGTCAAACATGACTGAATCGACTTAGCACACATGCACAACTTTTAACATACAGAAACTTACGGCATACACACACACACACACAAGTACTCAACACTATCCAGCAGCCTAGAAATGCCAAGGTCAGGAGACATTTCAGAGAAGAATAAAAGCCTACAGACACCTTTTGGTAAATTTGTGACTCAAGTGATTTGTTAGTGCCCTAAAAAGGCCAGAGCAGTTGAGGAAAAGGAGAAAGCCGGCCCCAGAGCTGGTCAGAGAAGTTGCCTGGTGACTGTGCTGAAGGGCCCAGATTCCCTGAGTGCAGCAGGGGAGACTGGGGGGGTCCCAGAAAACCGGGTGACAGGCGACCCCAGAGAGGAGCAGAAAGTACAAGTAAAAACCATCTTTTGCACACTGCAGACCAAGGATAGTGCAGGTGTTATACAGGAAGGGCTGAATCCAGGATCTCTGAGTTTCAGCCCTGCCTCAGCCACCAGCTGACTGAGTAAACTTGGGCCACTGACAACCTCTCTGGACCTCGGTTTTCTCAGAGAAGTATGGGCTAGACAAGCTAAGCATTAATGAGCATTCAAATGATCATTACTTGATACTAACATTAGCATATTATATGATAATAGTATAACTTGATACTGACGCTTGTGCTTCAGTCAATCCAGAAGAGGTTATTTAAAGTATGAGAATGGGGACTTCCCTGGTGATCCAGTGGCTAAGACTGCGCATCCAAGGCGGGAGGCCTGGGAAAAAAGATTCTGCATGCTGCCACTAAAGATCCCACACGCTGCAATGAAGATCGAAGATTCTGCATGCTGCCACTAAAGATCCCACACGCTGCAATGAAGATCGAAGACTCTGCATGCTGCCACTAAAGATCCCACATGCTGCAATGAAGATCGAAGATTCTGCGTGCCACAGCTAAGACCCCACATGCTGCAATGAAGATCGAAGATTCTGCATGCTGCCACTAAAGATCCCACATGCTGCAATGAAGATCGAAGATTCTGCGTGCCACAGCTAAGACCCAGGGCAGCCAAATAAATATTTTTTTTTAAAGAAAGAAAGTACAAGAGTGAATAAAGGAGTGAGAGTAGGTTAGACCTGGGAAAACAGGAAATAGGGGCCACTGTGCAGAAGAAATGTGGCACACCAGAGGAACCTCTTCTGCTCTGCTCCAAAGAGCTGGAGATGTTGTTCTAGAGGTGAGCTTAGAACATACTCTAGCGAGCACAGGAAGGCCTTTTCTCACGTGCAAGGCTTGTAGCATTGTAGCATTATAGAAGGATGTACAATAATAATGTAGAATAATAGCACTGTAGAATAACGCTTGTAGCTTTATTCCAGAGTAAAAATATAATCCTAAAATAGCAAACACACACACAGCGATTATTTTTATGTGGGCCTTGTTCTAAGTCCTTCGCATATATTTTTTTTCACAGAAAGGTGTTAAAATCATCGATAGAAAAGGCAAGAAACAGAATTAAGGTACATCACCGGCTTGGCTCAGGGCCTGGCACTCAGCAGGTACAAATCATGGTTTTCACTGTTGACAGACAAAAGGTCTTATGGAGACAGTCCCCTTTCTCCTACCACATAATTCCGCTCTACATTCTGCAGCGTCCTTGGTCTCCATTTACATACAACTCACGTTCCCACGGTTGCACGTTTCCATCGGAAGATGCTAATGGGATTCACAGCTCTTCTCATGTATATAACCCCAACCCTGGGCCCCAGGCCTCTAGAGCCAGGGAAGGATGAGCTAGAGATAAGAGTTTTGTTCCCTCCTTCTCACTTTCCATCAGCAGTTCTCTCTTTTGAGTGAAGATGTGTTTTATTTTATTTTACTGGCAGAGAGGAGGAAGAGAGGTGAAAGGCAGAAGAGAGGGAGGAAACAGAAGACAAGCTCTGGGAGGTATTTCAGGTCTGGGTTTTGGCTGCAGCTAACACTTAGGGCTATTATTTTTCAGAAATATGGAAGCCTAACACCAAAGACTGATGCAGAAACAACTGTGATTTGGGCTGTTACTTAGATTAGTTCCAAAAGAACCCAAGTTGGGAGCTGAGATCATGAATAAACTGTGAGGAATCCATTTGCTAATACCTGTGACAGCTTAATGGCCACAGACCAATGCTAGGTTATTATACCAGTTTAACCAGCAGAGGTCTCTGTTCTACTGATCTTCAATTGAAGGCAGGGCAGGGGAAACAATCCCAGGAGTTGTCCATTTTTATTATCCCTCTTTTGAAGTCTCTTTTCAAAAACAAATATGTAAATAAGGAATCATTTGGCCAAAGTATTTGTGAACACTGGATCTGGTTGCTCAGTCCAGATGAGCAACAATATAAATAAATAAAATGCTGGAATATGGAATCATTTCATCCCTGCTGTTCACTAGCTTAGAAGCTTCACACCAACTGTACCAGCGGAGGGTAAAACATGGACTGGCCCATAAAACAACACATACAACTCAACGTGACAGTGAAGAGAATGCAAGCTGAACCCCCAGAAGGTGGAGTGGAAGGGGGTCAGTTAGTTGATCACCCAACACCAGGCCATAGCACTTGCTTGGGTCCTCTTTCAAAACCAGAAATAAATCAGTTGTGACCAGCACATGCTCTGATGGTACGAGGACTTCACATCTCTTTTACTTACTGAGATCAAAGCTTTAAAACGTTGTTTACATTGTGTGTGTTGAGCAGTGGGCTTCCCCAGTGGCTCAGTGGTAAAGAATCTGCCTGCAGTACAGGAGACCTGGGTTCAATCCCTGGGTCCGGAAGATCCCCTGGAAGAGCATGGCAACCTCCTCCAGTATTCCTGCCTGGAGAATTCCATGAATAGAGGAGTCTGGTGGGCTACGGTCTGCAGGATCACAAAGTCAGACATGACTGAAGTGACTTATCAAGCGTGCTGAACACCCTCTCAAATAAATACAAAGGTGTGAGCCTGCAATTTTTTCCCCCCACACCTATTGGAATGATCCCAGTATGAGACTAAGGGTTTTGACTAGAATGAGACACAAGGAGGAAGTGAGAGAGTTTCATTGAAGCTTAAATGAAGTCTCTCTCTACTGTTATCCAATGATGCACTATCACTCTTGATGTAAAGTCCAAAATTAAAAGGCCATCACCATGTAGACTTGCCTATCACTCCAGTCCAAGCCCTTAGCCCTGCTGTCCCATTGGCTACATACCTGCCACAAACACCTTCTTTCACATCATCAAAAGCCTTCCTGGATTTGGGGCCTTGGGCAGGGCTTTGCCTGGACCACTCTTCTTTCAACTGGCCCCCACCACTAGGTGAGACCCTGTGTTCCAAACAGCATCCTACAGGGCAGCCACTAAACACAGGGGCTGCAGAAGCACACACAGAGGGATGGGTTTTTAAAGGCTTGTTTCTTTTTGGCGAATACAAGGCGGCCTGGGGAAAGTGTATGGACTTCTGCTTCCAGTCTGATCCCTCAACTGGACACCTCTGTGTGGAGCTCAGACTGTCGGAGCACAGAGCAGAAGCTCTGGAGTCCCTTCATAGCACTTACTGTTCAGAACACTCACAGGTAACTATGGTTGTGACTCCTTGTCCTAGCTTCCTCTAGCTTCATGAAGGCAAGCCTCCTATCATGTTGAAGACACAAAGCTTGGCCTTAGAAGAGGCTCCATGATATTCAGCCAGCAGTGAACAGTGTTTGGAACCACCAAGCAACCATTACATTGTACCTTCACATGCCTTTTTCTGGTAAAATATTAAGTGTTCAGTGCTCAGGGGCCTTGCAGCGCAGGGGAGGCAGGTTCCATCTTGGATAGAGGAACTAAGATCCTGCATGCTGCACCACAATGAAGACCAGATGCAGCCAAATAAATTAACTAATTAAAAAAAAACTCTTTTGCTATATTTAAAATGGATAACCAACAAGGACCTACTGTAGAGTACATGGAACTCTGCTCAATGTTATGTGGCAGCCTGGATGGGAGGGGAGTTTGGAGGAGAATGGATACATGGGTATGTGTGGCTGAAACTATTCTCCTAAAACTATCACAACATTATTTGTTAATCAGCTATACCCCAATACAAAATAAAAAGGTTAAATAAATAAATAAATGTTCAGTGTTCAGCCTGCACTCTTGAACTACCATTTTCCTTCGACTCCGGTGAAAATGTGGTTTGTGGCCAAAAAATCAAGAATGTAGCTTCCTGGAAAATAACCTGATCCACAGGGATGGAAAGCGTGATCTGGACTAGGAAACAGGAATCTCTGAATTGTAAGCCAGAAGGAACCAATAAATCACCATGTTTAACTTTTCCACTTTACAGGAAGTCATGGATTCAACTGTCCTTATCTGTCTAATGAAGACTGAACTTGGTGATCTGACATCCCGGGTATTGTGAGATTTCTAAGTTCTGCCCCAGGTCGGTCCCATGGAGAGCGACAGCTCAAGACTGGTCTACTCACTTGAAATTTAAAACGATCTCCCCAGCACTAGGTGCTAAGTAACTAAACTACGGCAGAGAGTTGATCTGTTGAATTTCAGACAGAATCCATAACTGTGCCAAAGTTCAAGGAATGTGAGGTTTGGGATAATATTACCAATGGGATCCCATGTGGCAAAAAGATGGAATAGGCTCAATTTTCCATGGCTTGTTAAGTTACCCCTGAGTTAATAGGAATGATATTTATACCTCGCTGATGTGCCCTGGAAGCAAAACCATATACCCAAACTCACACGCTTCTCATAACTCATTCACTGATTTAACAATATCTGAAACTAAATAGAAAAATGGAGAGGACATGAATTCTAGAAATGCCTTGCTCCCTGCTAACGTCTGAAAAGAGACTGTATGAGACAAAGAGAAACTTTTTTTTTTTAACAAACTTACTCCGTATTCAAGAATTATAAGGATAGTTATTTTTCAAATTTGAAATCTCTTCACGTTTTTTCTCTTGTTAAAATCCATTCTAAAAAATACAACCAATAATGAAATGTCCACAGCAAAATCGCTTCATAATCTCATTCTGAAAAACTGAAGAGGTAACCTTGCATAGACATGGGTCTATGCACGTGTGCATGTCTGTGTGTCAGTGGCTCAATCGTGTCCGACTCTTTGCGACCCCATAGACTGTAGCCCGCCAGGCTCCTCTGTCCATGGGGATTCTCCAGGCAAGAATACTTGAGTGGGCTGCCATTCCCTTCTCCAGGGGATCTTCCCAACCCAGGGATCAAACCCTGGTCTCCTGCATTACAGGCAGATTCTTTACTGTCTGAGCTACCAGGTATTTTAAAAATATTTTTACAAAAATGGGATCATACTATAAATATTTTTCTGTGCCAGGTTTAATATTATAAACTTTCCCTATTCATACAAACAAAGCTACCTGGGGTGTTTTAGTAGCTGTAATCTGTGTCTTTTTTGTATATTCTATAGTTGGTTCAATCAAATAATCAATCTTGCAATCCTATATCAAAGGGGAGGTTGTTTGGTTGTTTACTTTTTTGGTTTCCTTTTGAAGCTTAATCTACAACAACAACAATCATTCTGGTAAATATATATTTAGTCACACACGGCATGTGTGCTAAGTGGCTTCAGTCGTGTCCCACTCTTTGTGACCCTATGGACTGTAGCCCACCAGGCTCCTCTGTCCATGGGATTCTCCAGGCAAGAACACTGGAGTGGGTTGCCTTGCCCTCCTCCACAGGATCTTCCTGACCCAGGGATCGAACCCAAGTCTCTTATGTCTCCTACACTGGCAGGCAGGTTCCTCACCAGTGTACCCCCTGGGAAGCCCATATTTAGTCACACATATGATTATTTCTATAAAGTAAATGTGTAGATCTGCTGAATCAAAGACTAAACCTACAGTAGATAACATAAAATGCAATATGTATGTGTGTACATGTGTGTGTAGGAGGGATTTAACCCCTTATTCACATGATTAGCTAAAACCTAATATTTATTCCATAATATTCTCTACTGATGGGGCTAGTGGTAAAGAACCCGCCTGCCAATGCAGGAGACATAAGAGATCTGAGTTTGATCCCTGGGTTGGGAAGGTCCCCTGGAGAAGGGCATGGCAACCCACACCAGGATTCTTGCCTGGAGAATCCATGGACAGAGGAGCCAGGTGGGCTATGGTCTATAGGGTCACACAGAGTCAGACACGACTGAAGTGATTTAGCACAGCACAGCACATTCTCTTCTGATTTGACGTTTCATATTTATCGTATAATAAATTCTGCTTGAACCTTTTTACAACAATAGAGAAAGTAAAGGGAAAGCCAGAATAAGGCAACGATTTTGAAGAAACTCAGATTATCCAATGATATACAGCCATTAAAACCAGGAATGAGGAATTCCCTGGTGGTTTAATGATTAGGACTCTGTGCTCTCACTGCCCAGGGCCGCAGGTTCAGTCCCTGGTTGGGGAACTAAGATCCTGCAAGCTACATGGTGGTGTGGCCAAAAAAAAAAAAAAGGCAAGAATGAATGAAATGTGTTGACAAAGGTCATTGCACCTACTTCTATGGGCAAAGTAAGGTGATGCCAAAAGCCAAAAATTAGATGGTTAGGATGAGGGGGATTTCTCACTCAACTTGAAAGGTGGTCATGGCTTCCACAAATACAAATTCCTTGCTTCTTGATCTTCAGTGAAGCTGGGGGAAAAAATCACTCAGCTTTGGACAAAAGGGCGGGAAGCAAATGTCAAAATCTCAAGAAAGAATAATGGCCAACTTTGCATCTAAGAGATGCTAACTGTAACTCTACCCAAACTTACCTATTCTGTATATGACATATCCTAACAGTCCCAAATTACAACTGAGCATGTCTTTTAAGAGTCTCTTGTATTTCCTTTTCTGAAAATTGTGGTCACATACTTTACTTACTTTTTCTTGTTAATTTGTAGAAATTATTTATCAGGGAAACGAGGTCTTTGATATATAGGCTGCCAACATTTTTTCCAGTTTGCCATTGTCTTTTGTATGGGTGTGAGTGTTACTAACTTAGTACCACAAACAAATCTATACCAGGTCCTTTCCAAGATAATAAATGATGACCCTAAACAGAGAGTCCTGGTAGGTAGCAGTCCATTGGGTCACTAAGAGTCTGACACGAGTGAGCGACTTCACTTTCCCTTTTCACTTTCATGCACTGGAGAGAAAATGGCAACCCACTCCAGTGTTCTTGCCTGGAGAATCCCAGGGACGGGGGAGCCTGGTGGGCTTCTGTCTATGGGGTCATACAGAGTCGGACACGACTGACGCGACTTAGCAGCAGCAGCAAACCTCCCCAGTGGCTTGGACAGTAAAGAATCTACCTGCAATGTGGGAGACCCAGGTTCAACTCCTGGAGAAGGGAATGGCTGTCCATTCCAGTATTCTTTTTATTTTTTTAAGTTCTACCACTTTATTGCTACCAACCCATCTCCCTCCACCCTCATGCACACATGCTTAGTCATGTAACCCCATGGACTGCAGCCTGCCAGGCTCCTCTGTCCATGGACTTTTCCAGGCAAGAATATTGCCATTTCCTTCTCCCACTCCAGTATTCTTGCAGGGAGAAGTCCATGGACAGAGGAGCCTGGCAGGCTACAGTCCATGGGCTCACAAACAGTTAGACATGATTTAAGTGACTAACACACTTTTCAAACTAAACAAATGCCTTTTTGTTTTGCTTTGGCCTGGCCTCGGTGTGTGGTTTGAAGGATCTCACTTATCCTATCAGGGACTGAACACAGGCTATGGCAGTGAAAGCTAATTCTAACCACTAGGCTACCAGGGAACTCCCACATTAAACTCTACCATTTCAACAAGTTTTTGCAATATATTCATTTTGTTCATTAAATTACCACCCTCCTCTAAAATCATTTGTTCTTCTTAAGGGTAACAATAGCAGTCATTAAAAATGAGAAAATAAATTGACAAGGTTAGTATAGTGCTGGTTGTGGTTACTTGAGAATCCAAAATAAGAAGTGGGTGTCTTGGGGAATTCCCTGGTGGTCCAGCGGTAGGACTCCAAGCTTCCACTGCAGGGGGCATGCGTTTGATCCCTGGTCAAGGAACTAAGATCCTGCATGCCACATGGTATGGACAAAAACAACAACTGGCTGTCCTTATTAATTGCATATATTAATACAATGATTATTATTTATTATATACCAGGTACTGTGCTAAATACTCCACACACATTATGCCACCAAACAGTATTAATAATCCTTTGAGAGAACTATAAGCATCCTAACTATATAGCTAAAGAAACAGAAACTATAAAAGGTGAAAGTGTTAGTCACTCAGTCGTGATCAACTCTCTGTGACCCCATGGATTGTAGCCTGCCAGGCTCCTCTGTCCATGGAATTCTCCAAGCAAGAATACTGGAGTGGGTTGCCATTCCTTTCTCCAGGGGATCTTTCTAAGCCAGGGATTAAACCCAGGTCTCCTGCATTGCAGGCAGATTCTTTACCACCTGACCCACCAGGGAAGGTGAAGTTACTTCCAAAATGGCCTTGCAGTGAGTAAGTTGGGTAACTCCTCCCTGAAGAGTTTCATTTCAGAGCCTCAAAAAAGATGGGATCCAGAATCTTATGAGATTCTTTTAGGTGGGACATGGATGAGCTTAAAAATTCTTCCAGGTGCTTCCCTGGTGGCTCAGTGGGAAAGAATCTGCCTGCCAATGCAGGAGACACGGGTTCCACCCCTGGTCTGGTAACACCCCACATGCCAGGGAACAGCTAAGCCCATGCACAACAACCACTGAGCCTGTGCCCTAGAGCCGGGGAACCACAACCACTGAGCCCAGATGGTCTATAGCATGTGCTCCGAAACAGAAGCCAGCGCAATGAGGCCTCTGGAGTGAGAAGCCTGTGCACAACCAGAGAGTCGTCCCCTACCACCACTAGAGAAAATCCCACGCAGCTACAAAGACCCAGCACAGCCAAATAAAATAATTAAAAAATAATAATAAAAAACAATTAACTTTAAAAAAAATAAAATTCTTCCAGGATGGTGGTCTCTCCTTATCCAGATTTTCAATGTTCTCAGTTTCAGTTAATTTCAGTTAACTGGGGTCCAGATTCACAAATTTAAATTGCAGAACCTTCTGAGTAGCATGATGAAATCTCTCAATGGTCTGGCCCCATCCCACCCAGGACAAAAATCATCCCACTGTCTAGCATAGTTACTCCTTAGTTTAGGAAAAAAACAGTGTATACAGGGTTCAGAAGTATCCTCAAACTCAGACATCCATCCCTAGGATAAGGGGGGACCACTGGAGTTGCATATTTATTTACTATTATAGTTAATTATTGGAGTAGGAAACGGCAACCCACTCCAGTATTGTTGCCTGGAAAAGCCCATGGACAGAGGAGGCTGGCAGGCTACAATCCATGGGGTAGCAAAGAGTCAGACAGACTGAGAGCACCCGCGCACACACACAGTTAATTACAATGTAACATAAGACTTCCCATCTTAACCACTTTTAAGCATACAGTTCAGTGAAGTCCATTCATACTGTTGTGCAGCTATCACCACCAAGTCACTGTCTTTTGACCTTCTATGGTGAGCTTTCCACACAGAACACTTTTATGTCACTGGATTTCTGAATAAGAAGGCAAAGCCAGAATAATGTAATGATTTTTGGGAAACTCAGGTTATAGATTTTATATGGTATGTCATACTTAGAAAGACAATCCTCATTCCAAGATTATATTTTTAAAATTCTCTGAGATCTCTTCTGATATGTCTATGGCTTCATTTTAAAAAAAAATTCACTTTTTAATCCTTCAGGAATTTATCTGGTATGAAGCGGGAGAAAAAGATCCCACCTTATTTATATTTTAACGCAACAGGAATTATATTTGCAACTAGACAAAATTCATTTTAAATCCATTGGACGGGGGAAAAAAGGCAAGGAAAAGAAGCCAGGAAAATTCTGAAAACAAACAAAAAAAAGAAGTATAAAGGTATTGGTTGGGGTGTGGAGAATTAGTGTTATGAGTAATTGTAACTATTCTAAATTTACAGTAATTAAAGTAAAATAGTTCTCAGTGTTTAAACTGATTGAACTGTGGAATGAAATAGAATGAGAAGAACTTAGAATATAGTGCAAAGATATAATTTTTTTGCCATCTTTATCATGTTGAGTATTCCTACCCCAAGATATGGCACATCTTTTCATTTGTTCAAATCTCTGATAGAGATTCAATCTTAGAATGAGAACATTTTCATCTCCCCACCACCCTTCTCTCTGCTGCTAAGGGCTAGTGAAAAGTTACTCATGGAGACTTCATTTGGGGTCTAAATGTTTATTTTCAGAGTCATTTCTAACATATTGAATTTCTCAGGCTCTCTACATAATGTGGAAAGCTGTGATCAAGTCTGATTTCCTCAGACAGAGCATGCTCAGTCGAGTCTGACTCTTCCGGCCCCATGGACTATAGCCCACCAGGCTCCCCTGTCCATAGGATTTTCCAGGCCAGATTGCTGGAGTGGGTTGCCATTTCTTCCTCCAGGGGACCTTCCCTCCCAGGGATCAAACCTGAGGCTCCTGACTCTCCTGCACTGGCAGGTGGATTCTTTTAGCACTGAGCCACAGAATTGTACCATATTTCCATAGTCTGGGCTCAAAACCAATACTATGTATTAGAGATTAAACAGTAGCTGTGGGGTGCTGGCAGATTTCTTTAAGAGTCCCTGAAGCCACTCTGGGCCTTGATTTAACTTGGGAAGTGAGAACGACAGCTAGATATTACCACCTACTCCTCAGTATTATCAGCCACCGATCTCAAAGATGGGGCTTCAAATTACCAGGAGTGTTGGTCTAGAACAGCAATGTCCAAATGAAAACATGATGAGTCCCATCCATAAACTAAAACTGTTGAGTATCCACACACAAAAAAGGTAATAAGAAAGAGATGAAATTAAATTTAATATTTAACCCAATAACCAAAAATACGATTTCAACATGTAATAAATATAAAAATTATTAATGAGATATTTAACACTTTTTCATACTAATTCTTGGAAGCCCTGAGTGTATTTCACATTTATAGCACACCTCAACTTGGACTAGTCACATTCACATGCTCAACAACCACATATGGCTTTTGGCTACCACAATGGATAACATAACACTACAAGCCAGTAACGAGTGACTTCCCTGGTGGTCCAGAGGTTAAGATTTTCCCTTTTAATGCAGGGGGTGCAGGTTCCATCTCTGATTGAGGAGCTAAGACCCACATGCCTTTTGGCCATAAAACAAAAGCAAAAAAAAACCTTTTAAAACAGTCCATATTAAAAAAAAAAAAAAGAAGAAGAAAGAAAAGAAAATGGTAATGAACGAGAAAAATTGCTTAATTTAGTAGAAATCCAGAAACTCTAAGATGGGAAATACACTATCTCAAAGGTCTGGAACAGACTTACAAAGTCACTAGTTAGTCCTAATATTCACTTGCTATTTGAATCTTTGCCGCGATGTCCCTATTAAGGGGCCATGGAGACTAGTGCTTGACTAGCACTTCCAGGAACGAGATCACTGCTTCCTAATACTAACTGTCTATTGGGGTGAGGTCGGGGGAGGCATTTTAACATCAAAAATTTCTTGCTAAGGGCACAAGAAGATTGGTTTATGGTGGTCTGAAAAACTCAGGTGGTTTGGGCTAACCTTAAGGGGTTAGTGAGGTTAGGAAGTATTGGGGAAGTTTAGTAGTTAAAAAAAAAAAATGGACTGTAGGTTGGACAGAATAGGAACTGTTATACTGAAGGCTGGGGCTGGATAGCTGGTTAAAATCATCAGGTACAATGCCACAAAAATAACAGGGAAAACAACTGTATATATGCTAACTTCACTCATCTGAAAATACAGTAATTTGGAGAATAACCCGAATTATCATAAACTTTCAAAATTTTCACAGTAAAACACAACTGGGATATAAATTAATGAAGGAGATCATTTGTATTAGACCTGTATTACAAATAACAGTATCCTACATGGTAAAGAAAGAATTCACTTCAGATTCAAAAACCAAAAGCCCTTTCAGTGTCAATCTCTATCTCGATTTTAACATTTTCATTATTCAAAAACACCCTAGAAATCAGAGACAGAAAGCAATTTCCCCCCACAAATTCAGTAAAAAATGACACTGCCTGAATCTTGAGGGATTCCGACTGGATGATCTTTGAAATAATACATTTTTGCTATAGACGTACTTCGGTTTCTTACCACTGCCCACCCGACCACCCAGCCTCCTAGGAAATGAGACGCTCTACTTTTCCCGGCCACCTTCATCTCCCCGTCCCCGGCCCTTCCCGATGCTTCCCCAAGGCAGGGGGAAAGGTGCGTCTTCTCTAGGGCTCCTGCCAGCGCCTCCCAGTCCCACTGGCCAGCAGCCGGGGTAACGACGCGCCCTGGACATCCATTAACGTTTTTATACTACACTGTGCCCCCCCCAGCCCGAGCGTCTCCAGATTGTTTACAGCGGCCCCACGCCCCCCGACCCGCGCGCACACTGTCAACCGCGCCTCGGAGGAAAATTTGGGACTAGAAACTCGGCCCACCAACCCACCTCCCTCCCGCCTACACGAAACCGGCTACAACACCCCACCTCCGGCCGCCGAAGTAGCTTTCATCACACGATCTGGGGCGCAGTATTTTTTTTTTTCCCCCCCGAGAAAACAAGCGTCCCAAGGAAAAAAAAATTCAAACTACCCTCGCGGGCCAATGGGAAAGAAGCGAGAGGAGGGAGGAGCCAGCGGGGCGGGGCGGGCGCCAGGGCTGGTACCGCAGGGGATGCGTAAAAACACGGCGGGCGCACGGTTTAAGTTTTTTTTTTTTTTTTTAAACAAGCGTCCCAAGGAAAAAAAAATTCAAACTACCCTCGCGGGCCAATGGGAAAGAAGCGAGAGGAGGGAGGAGCCAGCGGGGCGGGGCGGGCGCCAGGGCTGGTACCGCAGGGGATGCGTAAAAACACGGCGGGCGCACGGTTTAAGTTTTTTTTTTTTTTTTTCCTCCAAAACTAGCTAAAAGCCCGAGACTCCGCCCGAAGCTGCAGCCTCTCGGATCCACCTTAAATCTTCAGTGGACTCGGCGCCGGGGTCAGTGGGCGCAGCCAATGCCAATCAAGTTTACAACCACCAGCACAGGAGGGGGGGAAAAAAAGAGGAAAAAAAATAATCTGCAAGTTCTCGGGTCTGCACACACACTCGCGGGGAGGCACGCACACATGTCCACAAGCACACAAAAGACAGGAGCGGGTGGGGGCCGAGTGCCAAAGAGGGAAGGGGGACGTGTCCGCAGATCTCTCGCTCGACGCGAAGCGCCCGTGGCCCCGTGCGCTCGGGGAAGGCGCGCGGGAAGCGCGGCCCGGCCCGAGCGCCATGATGGTGGCCGCGGTTCGGAGCCCATTTTTTTCTGGCGGGGGAGCTGCAATGATGCAATCCCCCGGCCCCGCGGTCCCCCGGCTGCGCGCCCTTCTCCCGGCCTTTTCTTCGCCTTCCTTTTGAGGCGCGTCGATGTTTCGCGCCCAGCCCGCCTCTGCTCCTTTTTGTACTTTTCACTTACTGATTCCTGCCTCCCTCTTGTGTGTGTTCCCACGCGGGACAGGCCCAGTACGCGGAGAGCACCACCATCCCCCGCCCCCCCACTCCACGGGGCCTCGAATTGACGTGTGAAGGCTACACTTTCGGTTCTGCGGGGTCCCGGCTGGCGCTGACCCCACCCTGCCCCACCCCCACGCAAGCCGAGATACAAGCGGTGCCACCGCCCCCATGCCGACACCCGGGGGAAGGGAGGGTCAAGCGTGACCGTGGACCCTCTTGCCCTCCCCCACTGCGCAGGATTTTTACCTTAATTTTGGCCAGGAGGGAGGGGAGCGAGCATAGGGTGTGGCCCAGGTGAAAGACTTGGCAAACTTAAAAAAAAAAACCTCATAGTTTGGAAAACAGATAGCAGATCCTAGGTGAGCTTTTAAAACACTTTTTTTTTCCCAGTCAGAAAAAGCTTCAGAACAAGTGTCTGCGCTAACAAGGGTGAAGATGAAATGGCGAAGGCAACGTTCCTTGGCATCCGGGAAAGGTCCCGGCGCGCGGCCGGTGGGCGCACCGTGGCCTGAAAGGCCGCGCGCCCCGCTCCCCTCCTGTAGATTTCCACGGTCCCCTTCGTCTCCAATCACGACCCTGGACCCACAGTTTCCTAGTTCTGCCCTGCCCTGCCCTGATCCCCTTCACTGGGCAGCGGGGATGGGACCGGGGGACTTGGCAGAGCGGGTGTAGGCGAGGAAGCGACCCCCGCGTGCGGCAGCGGCGCTCGGCCCTCTAGCGCGCGGCTGCGGCCCTCCTGGGCCGCCGGCGAGCCGAGAAGCCTTTCGAAATGCGCGGGGCTGCGGATCATTGGAGCCTGGGGTGGGGGTGGGAGCGGACTGCTGCCCTGGAGGGTCCACGAATTCGGAAAGGTTCTCCCCTCCGCTCACATCTCCCCAGCGCCCTGGAGTTGACGGGGTGCTGATGGGCAGGGTCTGATTGTGGAGAGGAATGGGGGTTTTCGCTTCTTTCTGAGCCTAGAGGGGAGATGATGAGAGAGGCAAGTTTCGGAGAAACCGCCCTGCCCAGCTGCGCGGGCCGAGGCGCAGCCGCCCTTCCCGGCCTGTGGGTGCCCGGGGCGCGGGAACTGCGCGCAGCGATCCGGGAGGTGCGGGAGCCGCCGGTAGCAGACGAGAAGCTAGACTTGATAGTCTTTTCTTGCCGAGGCTCCGGTCAGCCCGACCCCGCAACTGCCGCGGCGGGCGATCGTAGGGCTGCGGCTCAGGGCGGAGAGGCTACGGCGCGGTGGCCCGAGTAGCGGGATTGGGGGGTGCCTGGGCCGGCGGCCGCATCTCCTCGGAGCGACGCCCGCGGCGAGCCAGGCAGTCCGGGGTTGGGGAGAGGACGGTCAGAATCTCGGGGACACGTTTAGAGACTTGACGCAGAACGGGCGAAGGACCGACACGATGACTTTAGGGGCTGCGTTCCTGTGAACGTGCCTGGCGCGGCGAGCATCCACTTCTTTCTGGCCCTGTACTCCTAAAACGCAATCTCTAAAAATTCGGATTAACGATGCCTCTTGGGGAAAGAAACGGGGGTGGGGGGGTAGAAGCAGCTTTTAGAAGAGGATTTTTGCCCCCCATCTGTTAGAAACACGTTTTAAAGTACTCTTTTTGGCTCAGAGAGACTGTATTTCATTATTTCCTGACTCTCCACTCCTTCCTCCCCATTTTGAATTGTTTTTCTTGCTTTCTCAGTCTCTTCCTGAAAAACACCCTGCCTTCGTGTTTTGAATAGAATCACAAAAACACCTTTAGTCTTTAATTAAAATAATACCCCAACTTGGAAGATGTGGCCCAGCCACCAAAGGATCTATTTTTCTCTTCCCGGCAGTCGCAGACAGGCAATCTTCTTTTTTTTTTTGGATAAGCAATTTCGGGTCAAAATAAGCTGAAATTATCTTAATTTATTGCCCCCTTTGAGGGGCAATAAATTAAATGCAGTTATTCAAGAGAAACTATTTAATCCAAATCCAGATTTTTGCGATTTAACCATTTGCAGATTCCTAGAAAAAATAATTTACTTTTACACCTTAGCCACATTTTCTAAGAGAATTTTAAATTAGAGGGATCACCTTAGTAAATCTTACTTTAAGATGCTGTTTAATTTTTTTTTAAATAAAAAATAACTTTGCTATGTGGATATGGGACCCCCAAACCCTCAGATTGGGTATTCAGATTAACCAGTTTTAGGTTGTGTAACCAGGAAATGTAGAAGTTGAGGAATTGGTGTGTGATGGCCAGTTCAATTTGAAGGATACCTGTTCTATCTAAATTAGTGTGGAATAAACACCCCCTTCTAAAGGACCTATATACCTGAATATTTTGGAAGAGAGGTGTAGCTTAGAGGGTCTGAACAACTGCTCTAGCTCCTTACAACATTGTGTGTGTGTAAATACAGAATTTAGAGAAGTCACCATGTTAGTTTCATTTTCAATCCTGCAAGTGTGTGATCAGTCTACACTTATGTAAGAATTTTTGGTTTTGACACATTCATATTCTAGAAGATATAAATATTACCATCTTATTAATATGAAAAAGTGACTCCCACTTTCCACTTCTAAAGTTTTGTCCACCCATACAGAACTAAGTGGAAAAGCGTGACTGCTACATTCGGTCCTACATAAACATCATCTGAGTGGTAGGCCTGAGTTATCTAGGTATTTGCCACTTCGTATTACATTTGTGGAAATGACTAGAATGCTAAGTCGAACACCTCAAGCTTAGTAAGGTATATTTACATACAGTTCAACTCAACGAATAGCTCTGGAAGTTTTCTTTATTGATTACTTGATGTGTAACAATAATTGGCATCTTTTTCACACATTACAAAAAATTATACTTGGCTCAGTATGCAACCTTTTAAGCATAGCCATATTATTTAACAGAAGAACAGAAGAAGGGGAAAAACCTACTCGACCCAATACAGCATTTACAAATGCACAAAACATGCCACTTTGGCTTGTATATTGTCTAGATTAAAAAAAAAAATCTCTTTTTAACATAAATAAGTTAGTATAATTTTCAGTGTCTTTACAGAGTTATGTACACAGGTACACTTCAAATGGTTTTGTTTCATACACATACACAGGCAATGTAAAAATACTGTTTAAAGATGTAGTATCCATTTCGCCAACTCACGGGTGCTTTTCTCTATATGCACTTTCCTTTAAAAATACCACTATCCTTTGGACAAATTAAGAAACAGAATGAGAAGCTGTAAATTAAAAATTATTTCATTATTTTTTATGTCAAGTTACTTACAGATCTTTAAAAATATCCAAGGATTTAGAATTATTTTGACTGTGTCTACACGCCCTGAAGTGAAAAGAAAATTAAGAAATGTTCTCAAAATTCTGATAAAAATTAAATGGTCAATTCTGAGCATTCAGAACATTCCCCACATACATGCCAGAGTGCCCAGAGGTACCTGGAGTGATTACCAGACTGATGAATACTGGTAAATTCCAATTGTAAGGGAGACTAGTGGGGAGCACTGAGTTTGTTGTTGTTGTTTAAAAAAAAAAAAAAAAAGCCACTTGCTACCACATAACGGAATCATCAGAGCTCCCAAATGAGAAAAAAACTTCATGTAAAAATAAATAGCAATTATCTGCAACCAGTGTTCAAATTTGGATGATTTTTTAAATGAAATATCAGTTTTCATTGAAAGGGACATTACATCTTTAAAGAAAATAATTCAAACCCTTCCCCCAAACTGCTTCTCTTCATGCAAGTCAAATATTGTTGTCCTTGCTCTAAATCGAAGCAAGCTCTTAATACCCACCCCATGCCAATTCCTCAGTACCCCCCGGCCCTCCCTTCCCCAAAGTTTATGTGCTACATAAAAAGTAAAAACTATATACACAGGTAGTACAATGAAGCAAATAAGGAAAAACCTAATTGCACAATGCTACATCCAACGCTTTTAGAGGCAGATGATTTAAGAGTGCCTAAAACTTTAGTGTTATTAAGTCTGTTGCTGTTCAGTGCTTGTAAAGGATGTCCATTCTTGGAGTCAGCGATATGTATCCCGAATTTTTAATTTATATCTTCCTTGCTTCATCAAGCAATGATGTATCTGATAAACAAGGAAACATACTCTTAGTTCTGCAAAAGAAACAAGAAGAAAGAATTAGAAGAAAAGGCACTAGAAAAACATTGCCAATATATTACCGGAATTATTTTGTTAGTTTTAGCTGGGAAATACCTGAGCAATGGGAAAGAATGAACATACTAAAAGCTGGTGACTAGAGTCATCTCCATCCAACGTTTCTCTCACTGGCTTTTCACTCTCCCCTGTGCTATAGGCTTTTGTCTAGAACAGCAGTATTCAACAGTGGGTAATTTTGCTGCCTGCCCTCGCCACACCCCCACCCCCAGGGGGACATTTGACAATGTCTGGAGACATTTTTGGTTGTCACACTGGGTATGACTGGAGAGGTTTCTACTGGCATGTGCTTCAAGAGATCAGGGATGCTGCCAGAACATTCTACAATGCCCGGGACAGCCTCCCTCAACAAAGAATTATTCGGCCCCAAATGTCAGCAGTGCAGAGGTTGAGAAACCCTGGTCTAGAGAATTGGGGTCAAAGATACTGAGAAAGAACAGACATGGGAAAATTCAGAAACCAATAACACTTAAGAGTAGCAGAATTTTCTGTTTGAAAAATAACTGGCAATGATATTTATAAAGGCTCTCCAAAGAAAATTCTATTCACTTTTTTTTTTCTTAAAATCTTCTAGTCTTAGTCATATGTAGAAATATACACACGAATGCTTATGAATAGGCCCTTACTACGATTTCCTGTATTCTCTGAACTGGCAATATTTACTAACAAGTGCTTCTCGGTAGGTGAGAATGGAGCCAGATCAAAATTCAGCAGGTCTGATTTGCTCTTCTGACGACCTATGCCACAAGTCACAAACCAAGAGCCGCAGGTGTTAGCGTTACTTCAGAAATCATTTTCATCCAATTTACCTACTTCATATATATAAGCTGTGATGTAGAGGTTTCACTGTTTTATATAAGCTCTGAAAAATATCACGTATATGTAGCCAAAACACAACAAACTTGAACCTCATCTTCATCCTTTTTTAAAATTTTTATAAATGAGGATTTTAAAAGTTAGTGTAAACATTTCTTAGGATCTCTCTATATGCTAGGCTAGTGAGAGTGTTTGGAGAGAAAAAGAAGGACATAGTTATTTTAAGTTTACAAACTATGAATATGTTTAGTTTGATCCTTAAGAAGACCAATCCATGTAAAGCTGGGGGCTGATTATTCAAATTAGCTTTTCATGTTGATCATATTTTAGTAAATGGCAAAAATCTCCACTTCTAATGTTGGGGGTACACCTACCCCTGCCAGCCCTGATAACTACTCTCCATTTCCTCTACAAGCACCCAGCTTCTCCTGTTATAGCATGATTAGCATACACATGCTGACGTGTTCCTGGATTGCTTACTCTGGCAGAGTCACTCTAACTTCTGCTTTGCAACTTCAGTGTTATCAGAAATTCCGCAGGAACCTTAGTATTTTTGAGCCTTCCATTTCAGTTTTATTTTTTTAAACACACAGGTTCCTTCTCCATCCTCCAAACTTATCAGAAGCCAGAGAGTGTGAGAGCATATGAAAATGATAAAGACAAAAAACAAGTCTCATATTTCTCTTCTCACATTTCTAAATATTTGATTATCTGGATATGAACCAATTTTTCAGTGAGGAAAAGTGCCTCACTTTTCCCTCAAAGTTTGAATTAAATCATTTATTTGCCATTTTTGCCCATATAGAGCTCAAAATCTGTTACTGAGTCAGTGTGGTCCTCTGGGAGATGAATTCTCATGAAGTGGGATGGAGGCAGACCCCTACTCTTGGTCAGATGGAAAAAGAACCTATTGTTCTGGACATGTTTTGATGGCACCTTCAGGGAACTGACCTTCCTACTCACGGAGCCTTGGTTACAAGAACTTGCCTGGGACACTTGCTCTGATCAGTTGGTGCTTCAAAGGAAAATAATCTCAGGAGGTGAAAACTGGGAAGAACTATAGTACCTCCCCACTGATTCCCAGTCTTCCCCATTCCTACCTTTTTGTCCTCCCAAAGCATAAAACAAAAGCCCACAAGTTTTCATCTGCCAACCCCCACTGAGATCGGGTTATCTTGGGGCTTGAAAGCCCATGAGTTCCTGCAACCCAACTGGGGTGTCACTTATTTGCTCCAAGTCATCAACCCACCGAGTGGTTTACGTCTGACGCCTTCTGAGGCCAGGCTTCTTGGGCGTCTGCTCCACTGAACCGGCGTTGGGGGAACCGTCTGAAACATTTTCTTCTGTTCTGTTGGCTCTTTTGTTTTGAGGAGAGGAATCTAAGGGCAAGAGGGAATTTTAAAAAAGAACACACACAAACAATCTTTATTAGAAAAAAACAATGGCCAACAGAAGTGAGCCCAAGAGTCAAGGGACAAAAAACCCACCACCTCCACCCACAATCTTGGGTCCGTCATTCCCAGTGGCCTTTAAGGACACAAAATGAAGTTGTTTTCACATAACAGAAAGTGTATTTTCTACGCTTCAAAGCTCTCTCTCCAAAGCGAAGAAGGAGGCAGTTGATGAACCATCCCAACGTTGTCACATACCTACCGCTGTCTAGCTGGGAGGAGCCGCGATGTTTTCAGTTAGAGAAATGATCAGATAACACAATCTCAAGCTTCTGACTTAAAAGTCATAAACAGACAAGCAGGCAACTAAATAAATAGCATGTACTCATGCACCTCAAAGTAGGAAAGTGCGCTCCCCCCGCCGCCGCCCCAAAAGCTAAGTCAGAACGCGCTGAAAAGAAAGCTGCGGTTAAAGACCCTCAAGCAGGCAAAGGAGCGCGGCAGACAAGAGACAGACATTTTAGGCATCGCAAAGGGTCTTTACCATCTGCGGCAGGTCGCTTCCTTATCCCAGGGCACTGCTCCGCTAACCCGGTCTGGCTGTCCGGGGCATCAGTCTTCTGATCGACCAAATGCGTGTCCTCTGAGTTTGCCTGAGACCCAAGTAAAGGCACCGCCGGGCGGGCCCCGCTGGCATCCTGGCCTTCCTGCGCCGGCACCTTGCAGGCGCCTTTGGGTGGCCGCGGGGGTCTGTAGTAGAACTCGGGCAGGTTGCCCTTTTCTACCTCCTGCCACTCGTACTTGCCCTCCAGGGGCTTGTGATTCTGAAAATCAAAATTCCACTTGCGCTGGCTGGCCTCTTCCATGTCTCTGCAATGCTTCTCCAAGTCCCGGGTTAACTCTTCGTGATTGACCGGGCCAAAGAGGTTTCTGCAAGCCGAGGGCTTGGGGTACTCCGCCTGTCTGGCGTCCATCCGCTCCAGGCTCGGGCTCCCGTTAGACACTCGCACGTTTGACATCTTCCTCCCAGGGGGTGGGGTGGGGGTGGGGGGTCTCGGCGACTGAGGCTCTTGCGCGCGCTCTCTCTCTCTCGCCAAACAAAACCGAACAAAACAAAACGCCCCGACCCAGCCCGAGCCCCTCTTTATAAGCCCTGCGCCGGCCCCTGGAGCCAAGAGAAACAAACGCGAGCCGAGTCAGCGCCCGAGCGTCTAGGCGCGCACGGGGCTGGGGGAGGGGGCGAGGGGCAGCCCCCCGGGGCCAGGCAGCCCCGATCCCGGCCGATCAAGCGGGAGGGCGGGGAGCGGAGGGGAGGGGAGGGGAGCCGAGCGCCGCCGAGACAGGAGGGGGCAGAGCCGCTCCGAGTCCGGGCCGCCGCGAGCCCGCGGGTCCCGCCGCCCGAGCGCCCTCTCCAAACCTTGCGGGCGTCGCGGAGTCGCGGAGCGGCGAGAGAGTGAGCCCAGAGGAAAGCGGGGAGGACGGAAGAAAAACACCCCCGAAAAGACGAGCCCCCTTTTTGGAGTTGCCCAATATGGCGGTGGAAGGGAGGCTGACGAAGGAGAAGATGATTGACACCGCGAGTCTATTTAAACAGAGGAGGAGATCATTGGTCGCGGCGCCGGGAGCCGCCCCGCCGAGGCTGGCGAGCTCGGCCTTAAGGTGGCCCCGCCGCGCCTCCCCGCCTCCCGGGCGCGCCGCCGCCGCCGCCGAGCGCGCGGCCGGGACCCGGGGTTGGTCGCGTGACTGCGGGAGGCGCACGGGTTGCCAGCAGACCTGCTCCGGCTGGCCTACGAGAAATTACAAATAAGACAAACGAGCTCGCCAAACGGCCGGGGAGCCGGGGAGGGGCCTGGGCAGTGGGGCCAGCCGGCGGGTGTTCTGATCCCGGGCGCTGCGCGGACCCGCGCGCCACTGCTCCGGAGCCCCGACCTCCCCGGCTCCTCGCCCGGGAAAGCGGGGGAGAGTTCCAAGGTGCTCGGCCGCCGGTGGTGGTACCCTTGGCTGGCGATCTTGTTTTCGTTGCACTCGCCGAGCGGGGGATGGGGGGACGCAGGGTGGGAGCTCGGCCCCCTAGCTGGGCTCTCCCCCGAGGGCCCCCAATCGCTTACACGGCGGGGGAGGCGGGGAGCCCCTCGGCCTGGGTGCCTTAAGCTGGGGGTGAGCAGTGGTTAGTTCAGCCTTAACCTAGAAGTCTTTGCTATTTCTAGGGGAGAAGCCTAGGAGGACGTCTTTCTGTAAATTACCCTGGAATAGATGCAGTCTTTATCATGTATTCTGAACCCAAGGTCTCTCTCAATAAAAAATAAGAAAGGATTGCAAGATCAAAAAGTCAACTGCTCTCCCAAGTCCCTAATAAACTTTTTAGCTGTCTCAGACACATTTAGTTTAAAAAAAAAAAAAGCGAGGTTAAACCGCTGGCCCGGGTTCTTGCCTCCCAAGTACAGTTCACTGACGCGGGCTGCGTGTGGGAACTCGTCTCCTCTTTGTATTTTTCAATTCTTTGCCGGGTTGTAGCAGTTTCCTCTACCTGAGTCCAGCCGCCAAACACAACAGCTTCTTCCTTCCTCCACCCTTCTCTCCCACCAGACTCAACTTCTTGGAACCCACCCAGAACACCATTCAGATGCAAGTGAGTGACGCTTTTAAAGGGCGGCGGGTCTTCTAAGAGTGAAAGGAATCGGAAAGTCTGGATTGCGAAGTGATTTCTAAAGTAACCACAACCGTGTCCTCACGTCTGAGATTGTTCGGTTGGTCAGAAAGTTCGTTCGGATTTTTCCAGGAGATCCTACGGAAAAGCCCAAATGAGCTTTTTGGTCAACCCAGTATTTCAGCATTTCTCTGCTCCCCTTTGCAACTTGAAATTTACCTAACAGTGTGCTCCAGAGCAAGGTGATGGAAGTTAAAACAGGATGGACAGGCTGTTATATCTGAAACAAAGGGTCTTTAACTGCCCTGCCTATCCTCCTTTTGTTCTGGATCAAAGTTACACATTTTACTGGAAAGTAATCTCCGGTTCTAACAGTGCCCAACAGCAATTGTGCACAACAGTTTTCTTAGGCATCTATGCTACAGGTGAGTTTGACATTTAACTTGTTTTCTTAACCCACATAGTATTTGCCCACTTTGTGTGCCTTCCTTGCTTCAGACACTCCAGAATGTAGGAGTTGGGAGGAACCTTGGAAACCCTATGGTTCAACCTTCTCTTTTAACCATTGAGGAAACTGAGACTCAAGAGAGGTTTCTCTGGGTATCACCCAGAGTGATTCTCCTATCTATCATCTGCAGGTCCTCCTCTCCTGTAAATGATTCAAAATGGCTCCTCATGCTCTGGGCTGCTTGCAGCTGCTTCCTTGATGTGGCCTGTGGTCCCTGATATTTAAATAGGACTGTCACTGGCCTTTGGTATGACCTTGCACTTAATATGACTAAAATGCAGATTCCAAAGGGGCAGGGTGAGACCCAGAGAGCAGCGAGACAGACAGTGCTTTCAAAAGCCAGACTTCCTACCTGATGGAGAGAAAATATTTCATCTGGCATCTAAGTAAAAGGTCTCATCTTCTTTCTTTCTTTTAGGTCGAATGCCCCCACTTAATTTACTGAATTGGAGAAGATGGAGAAGAGGGACAGAAAAATTAGGGTAGGTCTCAATACCCTACTCCTGAAATTATAGATTATTGTTGTTGAAATCTTTACACAGTTGTTGGACTACACCAAAATTCTGTATTCTATATGAGCATAAATTCGGATGCATAAGTACACAACTACCACATCTATGTAAATGGAGACATTCTAGAGTATTACACCTTGCCACAGATGTTTGATTTTATTCGTGGAATTAATATCTTCCAGAAAAGTAAAAAATGGATATTTTCATCCCCTACGCACCCTGAATATTTCTTTAACTAGTATGTAGGACCACCATTTTGTCGCTTTGTTAATCTTGAAAACCAAACGGGTCACAGTGACGCCACCTTAAGACGACTGGCTGCCAGCAGAAAGGCTGTGCTTACTCCGACCTTGCTATGATCTAAAGTGTTTTGTTTACAGTCAAGGCACCGGAGAACTGTGGGGCAGATAGTGAGAGGGCAGGCGTCTGCTGTAGTAGCGACGAAGCGTGAAAAAAATACGACGGAGTCCCCGAGGGAAGAGAACCCGGAGCTGTGAGCGCCATCCTCCTGTGGAAAGTAGGCGGCGGCTTTAAAAAGACTGAGCCCGGGAGAAGAATTTCCAATAAACAGCCTAAAGGCGGAGCCTGGGGAGAAGACAGAAAGTTACACTCGCGCTGCTCTGAAAAGGGGGGCTCGGCTGCCCCCAAGACCCAGAATCTCGTCCTGGGTGATGTTTTTGTTGTCAGTTTCCCTCTTGGTAGTTTTCTCCTTAGAGCTGAGAAGTGGCCCATAAGCCACCCAAGATGTGTGTGTGTCCTTTAACAGCTTAGGAGAGAGACGAAGACCAATTTTACTTAAAAGAAAACACCTGTGTAGTAGCCGAATGTCCCGGCTGAGCGGCTGAGCACGCTCGCCTCCCAGGTGCAGTTCCTCGCAGGGGGAAGTCAAGCCCCCAAAACTTCTGCGAAGGCGCACGCTTCCTGGCCCCATTGCCCCTCCCACCTCGAGCACACGATTTTAATCCTTCCTCGAGGATGTTTACGGTGAGGCGACGCTCGCTCAATTTCACTATGCTCCTAAACCGACATATATTTTTAGAGTTTGGAAATTTCACAGTCTGTTTCTGACCCTTTTTATTCAATTTAATAAATACTTTTGGAGCATCTTCTATTAATTTGCTTATTCTTTCTTTCTACAAATATTTATTGAGTGATTGATATCCGAGACTCTGGGAATACAGAGGTAAACAAGAAGATTTACACGAGGATGACCGCTTACACTCTAGTAGGGGGAGAGGAGACAGAAAATACACAATAATACCTGGGTGAAACATACATACCGCGGAAGGAAGTGATACATGCTATGGAGAATAACAAGAAGGGGGAAAGAGAGCGTTGTGAGGTCCCAGTGTGACTAGTGTGGTCCAGGAAGGCTTCACTGAGAGAGTGCCCTTGGAGAGATGCTCTGAGGACTCCAGAGAGAGCAGCCATGTCGTGTCCCCAGAAAGGGACCAGCAGAGGACTTCCCTGGTGGTCCAGCGGTTAAGACCTCTCCTTCCAATGCAGGGCGTGGGGGTTCCATCCGTGGTGGGAGAGCTAAGATCCTATGAGCCTCCTGACAAAAAAAAAAAAAAAAATAATAACACTAAAACATAGAAGCAATATTGTAACAAATTCAAAAGACTTTTAAAAAAATTTTTCAAAAATGGAGGATGCAGAGGAACAGCAAACACAAAAGTTCTGAAGTGTGATTTTGTCTTCAAGGAACAAAGGGGAGAGAGGAGGGAGTAACAGCAGCAGCATCTGCTCAAGCAAAGCGAGATAGGCCTGTGTAGGGTTTTAATCCATGACTGAAGGACAGGGGAGGCCACTGAGGCAGCAGGAGGTCCTAAGCACTGGAATGATGTCCTCTCACCATGGGTAAAGTATTCCCCAAGGTGGTATTCTCAGCAGTGTGGAGAATGGAAGGATGAGGAAGTCACAATTCTTGCCTTTTAGGGAGTATTCATCCTAGAGAGCTTCCCTGGTGGCTCAGACGGTAAAGAATCTGCCTGCAATGCAGGGGACCGGGGTTTGATTTCTGGGTCAGGAAGATCCCTTGGAGAAGGGAATGGCTACCCACTCCAGTATTCTTCCTTGGAGAATCCCAAGGACAGAGAAGCCTGGAGGGCTACTGTCCATGGGGCCGCAAAGAGTCAGACAAGACTGAGCGACTAACACTTTCATCTTAGATAAGGAGACCACCCTCTGCACAGAAACTCCATAGATAGAAAGCAAAATATGGAAGAACTCTGTTCAAAGATGGAGTACAAAGGAGAGAGAAAGAGGAAGCTGTCAAGGAGGTGATATGAGTCAGATCTTGAAGAATGAGACAGTGCCCTTGGAGAGATGTTCTGAGGACTCCAGAGAGAGCATGAAAATTATAAAGATGTATTGGCAGGGGTGGTAGTTGAGGGTTGGGATCAGACAGTGGCAGGCATGGGGGTGACATGCTAGTGAAAAAGTCTGCTTTATTCAGTAAGCAAAGGAGCTTTTGGTGAAGAGAATAACATGATCACTGTTCAAACATGTTTCCTGACCAAGAGCAAGCCTGTACCCTGAAAAACAGAGTCTAGGGACAGAGCCAAATGAAAGCTGGGTGGACAGTCCCATTATGGTCTTAATCGAAAGGGAACTGAGTTTTGCACAGAGCACAGATGTGAGGCAAAAGGGTAGAAGCGTAAGCCATGAGACCAGAGAAAGAGGGCTTGGAACAGAGAACAGGAGGCTGTCTGTGTGAGCTACTGAGTTACAAAGGCATAGCTGCAGATACTTTGTATGCAGTGATCACCACCTTGACCAGGAGTGGAGGTAACAGTTAAGGGATCCAAGCTGCATAGATGTGGAGTCTAGAAATGGAGACAGATGTAGAGAACAAACTAACAAGAGCATGGGGGGTGGGATGAATTGGGAGATTGGGACTGACATATATACACTATTGATACCATATATAAAATAGGTAACTAATGAGAACCTACCTATAGCTTAGAGAACCCTACTCAGTGTTCTGTGGTGACCTAAATGGGAAAGAAATCCAAAAAAGAGGGGATATATGTATACGTGTAGCTGATTCAGTTTGCTGTACAGTTGAAGACAACACTGTAAAGCAACTATACACCAATAAAAATTTTAAGTTATTTATTTGGCTGCTCAGGGTCTCAGTTGTGATACTAGGGAATCTGATCTTTAGTTGCAACCCTCAGGATCTAGTTCTCTGACCAGAGATTGAACCTGGGCCCTCTGCATTGGGAGCATGGAGTCTTAGCCCAAGGACCACCAAGGAAGTATCTCTAATAAAAATAATTTTAAAAATATGGGACTATGCGCTCCCAATGCAGGGGGCCCAGGTTTGATCCCTGGTCAGGGAACTAGACCCCAAATGCCACAACTAACAGTTTGTATACCACAACTGAAAGTTCTCTTGTGCCACAACTAATTGATTTGGTGCAGCCAAATCCTTTTTTTAATAATTAAAAAAATTAAAGGGCCCCAAGCTGTCTTGGACAATCAGATGTTTGGGTTCAGAAATGGCATCTGACAGCAGAGTATAGGGTTGTTGTGATGAGCATGGAGGCACTGACATAGGGAGGTGACTTTGAAGGCTGATTGTAGTTGCTCAAGCAAGAGGTGTGTGTGTGCCAAGTCGCTTCAGTCGTGTATGACTCTTTGTGACCCTATGGGCTGTAGCCCACGAGGCTCCTCTGTCCTGGGATTCTCCAGGCAAGAATACTGAAGTGGGCTGCCATGCCCTCCTCCAGGGGATCTTCCTAACCCAGGGACTGAACCCACGTCTCTTGCATCTCCTGCACTGGCAGGTGGATTGTTTACCACGAGTGCCACCTGGGCAGCCCTAAGCAAGAGATACAAGGGCCTTAAGTTGTGGCGCAGAGGAAGGAATGGAAAACAAGGAGTGAATGTGGGTTTGCTTAGGTAGTCAGAACAGATACGAGGGCTGGTGAAAGATGGAGAAATGGGGGATGACTTTAAGGGTAACTGAGAGAATGGTGCCATTAAATAAGAGAAGTAGCACAAAGGGAGGCTGCAGCGGAGACGGCTTGCTGTCCACCAAATTCCATTCTCACTTTCTTCCTCAGTATCAGAATTGTAACCAGGCACACAGTTGCCCAGCTACGTTAAATTTCCCACCCTCCTTTGTAGTTGGATGTGGTCTGATGATAGGTATTTTCCAGCAGAATGTAGGGAAAAGTGATATGTGTCTTCCAGCCTAGTGTATAAAACCTATCACATGACTCCTCCCCTTCTGCTCCTCTCTCCCCACTCCCATGGACTGTTAAGGTGAATATTACTGCAACCTTGGAAGCCACACGTTAAAGATGATAGAGCCGCAATCAATGACTTGACCCAAGAGAAGAAAATGAATTTCTACTTTGTTGAACCATGTTAGTTTGGGTCGATTTGTTCTAACATTTTAGAGTCAATCTTAACTAATACAGGAGGGCAGAAAGAGAAGAGAGGTGACAGAGGATGGAATGGTTGGATAGTATCACTGACTCAATGGACACGAGTTTGAGCAAACTCCAGGAGATAATGAAGGACAGGGAAACCTGGTGTGCTGTTGGTGCATGGGTCGCAAAGAGTCAAACATGACTTAGTGACTGAACAACAACTAATACAAATGGGAAAGTCTGGGAGATAAAGAATAGGGAAGATTGAGAATTTGATTTGTTACAGTCAGTATATATATTGAAATGAACTATATCCTTGAGGGAAAAAAGAATAAGAGGTTATGTTCCTTAAGAGGGTAACAGAGGGACTTCCCTGGTGGTCCAGTGGTTAAGAATCTGTCTGCCAATGCAGGGGACATGGGTTCAATCCCTGGTCCAGGAAGATCCCACAGGCCTCGGAGCAACTAAGACCATGCGCCACAACTACTGATCCTATGTGCTGCAGCTACTGAAGCCCACATGCCTAGAGCTCACGCTTTGCAACTAGAGAGTAGCCCCCATTTGCCGCAACTAGAAAAAACCATCACACAGCCATGGGGATTCAGCTCAACCAAATAATAATAGTTAACTTTTAAAAACAGGCATTATAATCCCTGCCCCACACAAAAATGGGTAACACAGATAATACTGGAGACATGAATCTGAAACCTAATGTAAAGGTATGGTATGGTTGGCAGGACTGAGACCTGTCTGTATTTACAAATATGCCAAAAGTAATCATATGACCAAGTCAGATCCCACAAGAAATTTTCAAAAGTATGGGAAAAGTATATGCGGAATGTTCTCCATATTTTTCATCACAGTTGACCTGTGCAACACTCTTTTCTTCACTGCCCTACACAACCTTCTCAGAGAATTTGCTCCCTCAGCCTTTTCTGCTAAGGGGTTATATGATATTGCTCCCATTTGCTTCTTGAAGATGACCAGAGAGGGGAGAGTTGGTAGCTATCTGATTTGAACTTGGCTGACCAAATCTTCTCTCCTGGAAATTCGAAACCAGGTCTCAAAAACTTCAATTAGTAAACTATAAGTTAGAGATGCATAAGGTAATACAGATTCGGAATTGAAAGCGCAGTTTTAAGAAAGTTATCTTTGGCCCATATGTGATGGAGATGGAGATAAAGATTGCCTGCAGTGTCAGAAGAACGAAAGGGACATAGTGAGGAGGAGACGAGAGACCATAGATTTTCACATTTATTTATTTGGCTGTACTGGGTCTTCATCGTGGCATGAGGGATCTTCAGTTGTGGCAGGTGGGATCTAGCTCCCTGACCAAGGGTTGAACCCCAGGGCCCTTTGCATTAGCAGTGCAGAGTCTTAGCCACTGGATCACCAGGGAAGTCCTGAGACCCCGGGTTTTAGAGAGACAAATAACACTGAGCACCCTAAACTCCCCAGTTTCTGGATCCTGCAACTTGGGAGGTCCAACTACTTGGATTTCAGTTCCGTGGGACAGCCTGTGTCTGTAAAACAATTCCATTTTGCTCCAAGCTAGTTTGTTACTGGTTTCTATTAGTAGAACCCAAGACATCCCTGATTAATACTTTATATATTTGAAAGCAGCTTCTTTGATTTCATCACATTTGACCCTCATAAGACCACCATGGCAAGACAAATGCCATTATCCTCTCTTGCAGATGAGGCCCTGAGATTAAGAAGACTGAGTGTTCCAAAGCCACAAAAAGGTGCCAGCAAGGCGCTAGGATCAGTGTGCCTGCCCTTTGGAAGCTGAGTCCAGAGTCCACTGTGATGACCCTTGTAGATGATGCAATGACTTAGTGAGTTTGTAAATTATATCACTGAAGTTTCATTGACTTAGCTTACCTACTATTCATCAGTAGAAGGTTCTGGAGAAAAGGAGATTTGAATTTCTGAAAAGAAAAATAGCATCTTTGAAAGAAACAACTCAAAAAGGTTTAAAACTGAGCTAGGTCAGACTTTAGAGGAAAAAAAATTCATGAGGCATTTTTAATTAGAGGAAAAATTCTCATTTTTAAGTAAAATATAATAAGAAAATGCAATATTGCTGGTTTCATAAGGAGGGGAAATAGCAAACTCTGGTTTCACGACCTTAAGTTCCATGACTGAGACATAAATGGACAACTTCTGTGAGTAGAATATGGAATTTGGAACAAAAAACATATTCACCACCAACTCACCATTTTCAACTACATTCATTGAGAAGATATGAAGGAGAAAACCTCTCTCAATGACCATCTCAGTCTTCAATTTACACAAACAGACAGCTAAAAAAATACTGGAAAGTGCTCATTTTCTGTTCCTGACCACTCTCTGAATAACTGTTCACATGAATATTTGTTCATTCCTTCATTCATTAAATTTTTAATGAGCTCTCACCAGATGCCAGACCCTCTGGGGACATAGCAGAAAACAAAGACAGCCAAAGTCCTGCTTAATGGAATGGAGTTAATACTCAAGTGTGGAAGGCAGGCAATACACAAATAAGCAAGCATAGGGTGTCATGCCATTAGAGGTGCTCAACTAGTGTCAGTGAGGGTGCAGAGAGCAATGAAGACAGGTGCTATATTAGGAAGGACTCTGATTAAATGACATTTGATCAGAGACCTCAATGAAATGAAGGCATGGACTACATAATTTTCTGTGTTCCAGGCTGAGCAAATAGCAAATCCAAGAGCCCCGAGGAATGTGCCTGGGATGCTAAAGAACAATTAAGGGACTTGAAAGTTAGAGTATGTAGGGGCTGGGAGGTAGGAGACGAGATCAGAAAGAAACTAGAGGCCTGGATCATGTATACTTTATAAGGTATGATAAAGACTTTCAATATTATTCCAATTGAGGTAAGCTATCTTTGAGTGGGGAGTTTTGATTTGACTTTGGCTAATTTTGATCACTTTGCTGTGTGGGAAGTTCTTCAAAGAAGCCCGAGAGAAGTAGGGAGACCATTGTAGTAATCCAAAGAGGTCATGCTGATTCAGACCAGGGTGGCAGCAATGTACGTGGAAAAAAGGGTAGAGTTATATGTGGGTTTTAAATTTTTTATCTTATTTTTAGTTGGAGGATAATTATTTTACAATATTGTAAAATATTGTTTCTGCCATATATCAACGTGAATCTGCCATGGTATAAATATATCCTCACCCCACCCCCACCCGCCTTGAGTCACCTACCCCCCTCCCTTCCTATCTCACCCTTCTAGTTTGTGACAGAGCACTGGCTTTGGGTTTCCTTCATCATACATTAAATTCCTGCTGGCTATCTATTTAACATATGGTGATGTATATGTTTCCATGCTACCCTCTCAAATAAATCACTACCCGCCTCCTTCCACCACTGTGTCCAAAAGTCTGTCCTTTATGTCTTCGTCTCCTTTGCTGCCCTGCAAATAGGATGGTCAGTACCATCTTTTTAGATTCTATATATATGCATTAATATATGATATTTGTGTTTCTCTTTCTGACTTACTTCACTCTGTATAATAGGTTCTAGGTTCATCTACCTCTTTGGAACTGATTCCAATGTGTTCCTTTTTATAGCTGAGTAATATTCCATTGTGTGTATGTATCACAACTTCTTTATCCATTCATCTGTCAATGGACAGATATGTTTTTAAAGATATAGCCAGCAAACTTTGCCAAATGATTGAAAATGTAGAGTGTATGGGAAAGAAAAGTCCATAATGACCCCAAGGCTTTTTGGCCTAAGCAACTGAAGAAGGTTTGGCCATATACTGAAATGGGGTTGACCGAGGGAGGAACAAATTTTGCTTCGAGTGTGCTAAGTGTGAGATAGACATGGACATCCAAGTGGAGGCATTGAGTAAGCAGTTGTATATACGAGTCTGGAAGTCAGGTGAGAGAGGTTTGTGTTGGAGACACAAATTTGGAAATTTTCAGCATTTAGATGATACTAAAGCCTTGAGACTAGATAAGATCATGAAGGGAGCAAGTTTAGATAGAGAAGAGGCCTGAGCATTACAACTTTTAGAGATAAAAACGATGTGAAGTCTCTAAACAGAAGAGAACGTAAAGGAGCCACTGATGGAGTGGAGGAGAGCCAGGACAGAGGTGACTCAGAAGCAAGTAAAACGAAGTGTTTCAAGGACGAGAGAGACCACATGGTTCCAATGGTGCTGCTAAGTCAAGTAAGATGAGGACTGAAAACCGACCATCGGATTTGGTCATGAAGGTCACTGGTGATCTTGGTAAGAATAGCTCTGGCCAAGTGGAGGATATGAAAGCCTGGCAGGAGTAGACTAAAAGGTAAGTCATGTAATGTCCCTGCATGCTGTGTACCCACATGAACAAAATATGCACACATTTACCTCATCTAAATAGAGGGTGGCTAGCTTCTAGTACAGGAGGCCAGTGTGGCAGCAGGCCTGGGATGGGGCCTGGGCACTGGCAGATAGGGAGCTAAGCACATAAACAAGGTGCCACCCACTGACCACCTTTGCTTGTTTCACTGTATGGTTTCACATTCTACCACTCCTTCAGTGTGTTTTCTTAACTTTCCAGAGAATTGTCATGTTGATAAATTACTTTAAACCTCTTGGAAAGGAATCGCTTTTGGAAGCTGTGCTAAGAGAATTAGCACTGAATGAGCTGTGCTTGTGAATCTCATATTTCACCCGGCTAATGTTCTGCTTAGAAAATCATCGCTTTATTTTAAATTCTTAGCATAATAAAAGGACATTGAGTTGTGTTTCTATTCTTGACAAAAAGCCTTTTCTGACATTGTCATAATGGTATTTTTCTCCGAACCTCAATAACCTGCTTAAGATCTTCCTCTATCAGTGAACCAATTACATCTCTAGTATCTAATGCAATTTGCAATTTGTTGCCTTTTTCCTTAACTTGGGATTTGATTTTCTGACCTAAATGTTTCACTGTGGCTTTCCATCTGGCTTCCTTCACCAAAGAAACAGAAACATCCAGAATAGTTAGGCCCTCTGTCGCCACATGAGGACAGAAGAGGGTAAGTAATAAGAATTCCCCCGCAGAGCATTCGTGAAGCAGGAATGTAACTGACCTGCTGAGCTGTTTAAACAGCACAGGGGGGCAGCGCAAGGCCAGAACTCTCGGCCCCAATCTGCAAACAGTCCAGACCATCAGCATACTTACAGCCTGCGTTTCTAAACGCATACAGGAGAGTTTTAAACCCCACCAAATTTAACCGAACTGTAAATCTGCATAGACTCTACCTACTGAACGTTTTCAGATCATCTTCATAAATTCAGTTCAGTTCAGTTGCTCCAGTAGTGTCCGACTCTTTGCGACCCCATGAACTGCAGCACGCCAGGCCTCCCTGTCCATCACCAACTCCGGGAGTTCACTCAAACTCACATCCATCGAGTTGGTGATGCCATCCAGCCATCTCATCCTCTGTCGTCCCCTTCTCCTCCTGCCCCCAATCCCTCCCAGCATAAGTCTTTTCCAATGAGTCAACTCTTCACATGAGGTGGCCAAAGTACTGGAGTTTCAGCTTCAGCATCATTCCCTCCAAATTTAACTGAACTGTAAATCTGCATAGATTCTACCTATTGAACGTTTTCAGATCATTTTCATACATTACTCACATAATTTGAATTTAACGTTAATGTAGTTTATCATAGCAGAGTGTTTTTAATAATTGTCTGCACAGTCAAAGTAAGTATTATAGCCCTTAACAAGTGAGTAAGTAGAAATGAAGGAAAAAGGTGGGGACTTCCCTGGTGGTCCAGTGGCTAAAACTCTGCGCTCCCAATGTGGGGGGCCTGGGATTTAATCCCTAGTCTGGGAACTAGATCCCACATAAACTACAACTGAGAGTTTGCATGTTGCAACTGAAGATCTGGTATACAGCAAACAAAGATCAAAGATCCCACATGCAACATTTAAGACCCGGCCCAGCCAAATAAATAAATAAATACATATTTTAAAAAAGATTAAAGGTAATTTGTCTCTAGTCACATGCAACTGGTGAACAATAATCCAAGCCTGATCCTTTTCCACTAAACTACTCTTCAGAAAGATACACCCTCATCCCTCTAAACACATATAGACATATACACTGCCTCCATGACATATTCACCTTGACTTCAGATATAAATATATGGCTTTCTCTTTCCTCAGGATTGCTTTGGTAATTCTGGGTCTTTTATGGTTTCATGTAAATTTTGAAAATATTTGTTCTAGTTCTGTGAAAAACGTCATGGATAACTTGATAGGGAATCACATTAAATCTGCAGATTGCTGTGGATAGTATGGCCATTCTTAACAATATTAATTCTTTCAATCCAAGAGCATGAGACACTGGAGCAGACTTTTAATTTCGATGAAACTGCTTTCAGTTGGAATCAAATGTCCTCAATGACCTATATGTCCAAGGAGAACACACACGTCCCAGGATTAAAGGTTCTAAAGCAGCACTGTCTGGCAGAAATACGAGAAACATGTGCAATTTTAAACTTTCAAGTAGCTGTATTTTCAAAAAGTAAAGTAAAAAGAAACAGGTGAACTATTTCAACATGTAATCAATATAAAAACTATTATATGAGATATTCAACATTATTTTTTCATAGCAAATTTGGAAAATTCAGCAGTGGCCACAGGACTGGAAAAGGTCAGTTTTCATTCCAATCCCAAAGAAAGGCAATGCCAAAGAATGCTCAAACTACTGCAAAATTGCACTCATTTCACATACTAGTAAAGTAATGCTCAAAATTCTCCAAGCCAGGCTTCAGCAATACGTGAACCGCGAACTTCCAGATGTTCAAGCTGGTTTTAGAAAAGGCAGAGGAACCAGAGATCAAATTGCCAACATCTGCTGGATCATCGAAAAAGGAAGAGAGTTCCAGAAAAACATCTACTTCTGCTTTACTGACTATGCCAAAGCCTTTGACTGTGAGGATCACAATAAACTGTGGAAAATTCTGAAAGAGATGGGAATACCAGACCACCTGACCTGCTTCTTGAAAAACCTGTATGCAGGTCAGGAAGCAACAGTTAGAACTGGACATGGAACAACAGACTGGTTCCAAATAGGAAAAGGAGTACGTCAAGGCTGTATATTGTCACCCTGCTTATTTAACTTATATGCAGAGTACATCATGAGGAACGCTGAGCTGGAGGAAGCACAAGATAGAATCAGGATTGCTGGGAGAAATATCAATAACCTCAGATATGCAGATGACACTACCCTTATGGCAGAAAGTGAAGAGGAACTAAAAAGCCTCTTGATGAATGTGAAAGAGGAGAGTGAAAAAGTTGGCTTAAAGCTCAACATTCAGAAAACGAAGATCATGGCATTTGGTCCCATCAGTTCATGGGAAATAGATGGGGAAACAGTGGAAACAGTGTAAGACTTTATTTTTGGGGCTCCAAAATCATTGCAGATGGTGACTGCAGCCATGAAATTAAAAGATGCTTACTCCTTGGAAGGAAAGTTATGACCAACCTAAATAGCATATTCAAAAGCAGAAACATTACTTTGCCAACTAAGGTCCGTCTAGTCAAGGCTATGGTTTTTCCAGTAGTGTAGTCATGTATGGATGTGAGAGTTGGACTGTGAAGAAGGCTGAGTGCTGAAGAATTGATGCTTTTGAACTGTGGTGTTGGAGAAGACTCTTGAGAGTCCCTTGGACTGCAAGGAGATTCAACCATTCTGAAGGAGATCAGCCCAGGGTATTCTTTGGAAGGACTTATGCTAAAGCTGAAACTCCAGTACTTTGGCCACCTCATGTGAAAAGCTGACTCATTGGAAAAGACTCTGATGCTGGGAGGGATTGGAGGCAGGAGTAGAAGGGGACGACAGAGGATGAGATGGCTGGATGGCATCACCGACTCGATGAATGTGAGTTTGAGTGAACTCTGGGAGTTGGTGATGGACAGGGAGGCCTGGCATGCTGCAGTTGTTGGGGTCACAAAGAGTCAGACACAACTGAGCGACTGAACTGAAGTCTTTGAAATTTGGTATGTATCTTACACTTACATCACATCTCAATTTGGATTGGTACGTTTAAATGCTCAAGAATGGAACTTCCCGGGTGGTCCAGTAGTTAAGACTTCACTTTCCAATACAGCAGGTGCAGGTTTGATCCCTGGTTGGAGAGGTAAGATCCCACATGCCTTGAAGCCAAAAAACCAGAACATAAACAACAGAAGGAATATTATAACAAATTCAATAAAGGCTTAAAAAATGGTCCACATTAAAAAACATCTTAAAAGATGCTCAAGAGCCTCACATAGACAAAACAGACAATATAGCTCTAAAAGATTACTGTGATGTTGAGAACATCAGAGGAGATTTAATTGTGCTGGTATTTTTCATTAGCCTAATAATTTTTATGGTCTTCAGGTAACAAAACTGCATAGGTTTTGAGTGGTCTGTTCCTAAGCTTGTATTTTCTGTAAGTCCTGTTATTTCTAGTGTGCTGTTTAAAAAAAATACTTTTTTTTTTTGTCTGCATATACATACTTTCCTACGCTTCCTCCCAGCTAGAGGTAGTCATATGACATAATTCTGAGCAATGAGATGTGAGGGGAAGTCTGTTAAGTCATATGGGAAAGATTTTTCACTCTGATAAAGGAGGACACAAAGAGAAAGCATTTTTCTCCTTTCTTTTTTCCCTCCCTCTATCCCTTCCTTTCTCTTTGAACATTTCATATGAGAACATGATGTTCGGTGCTATGGCAGCCATCCTGAGACTGTGACAGAAGACTACTAAGTTGAGGATGGCAGAGAGCCTAGGGTGGAGTTTTCTAGCTGTCGCAAGAGTATTGTAGCAGAGATGATGTCCTTAATGGGCACTGCTAAATATTCACAACCAAAGTTCACCCTTTTTTCTCCCATATGCCCCTACCCACCTTGCTAATGATTCCCTTCCATCTGACTGTAATATTCTTTCTTCAGGTGTGACAAGTGTACTAGAATTACTCCCAACACTTGAAAGAGTTCAGGGCTAGAAGCAGCAGCACAATTCTCTGGCAGTCCCTTGTTCACCAATAAAGATTCATGCCCAAACACTGCAATTTGGCTGTAACATGTTTAATACTTTTAAAATCTTTAAAATTATGTCATGAAAAAAATTCTATCACTCAGTTAATAAGTAAGATTGAAAGTGAAAGTCGCTCAGTTGTGTCTGACTCTTTGTGGCCCCGTGGACTATAAAGATCATGGAATTCTCCAGGCCAGAATACTGGAGTGGGTAGCTGTTCCCTTCTCCAGGGGATCTTCCCAACCCAGGAACTGAACCCAGGTCTCCTGCATTGCAGGCAGATTCCTTACCAGCTGAGCCACAAGGGAAGCAATAAGTAAGATTATATTGTATTGATTCAACAAATTTGGGGTAATTGGGAATGCACAGAAGATTCCTTGTTGAGCAGTTCCTTATGTTGGGGTCACAATAATTCAAGAACCCACGTTTACAGAAATATGTGACTACAAAAGGCAGCAGTTTTTTCACTGCCTTGTGTCAGGGTAATTACAGTAGAGCATGCTCAGAATGCTGCTAAATAAATAATATGGATAGCTTTTTTTTTTTCATGGATAACGTTTTTAGCTACTGACTGTGGAAATTCTGGAAGTCTATTTCCTGAGTTGCATGACAGACTGAATGGGTAACCAATTCACTGGTGAGTTTCTTTTACTCATTAAAAGATTTTTTTTCAGTGAACAAAGATAAAAGTTTTATTTGACCAGTTACTGGTCTTACACTAACGTTTTCATCACATGTAAATGAACCAGTAGTCTCAAAGGATTGGTAGCTCTGTATCAACTCTTCATCCAATTTCTATTGTCTATTTCCATTAGCACCATCTCATCATGTGCAATAAAAGCATTCAGTTTCTTTTACAGTTGTTGACTGCCTTGACAAAGTAAGCAGTGTTTATGAGTCAGTCTTAATCACCTTAATAAGTGAACAAAGAATCAATTCAGCTTATCTACATTTCTTTTCCTTCACACACACACACAAAAAAACCATCAATTCAATCCTGCTTAGAAAACTGGCTATCACCTTACCTCAACCAAATGAGTGCAACCTTAGATAATGGAGCAGGACTTTAAGTTCCTTCTGACTTTGGTACCAATTGTTGCCTTAAAAGTAAGTATCCAAATTGCTACATTTACTACATTTTACTATCATATCAAACATAATGAGAAAAATCTAGAGGTTAATTTTTTAAGGTTAAGGCTCTCTGAGAACCATGGTGGAAGTGCCCAGAGCCTTGAAAATTTGGCCCCATTTGCACACATGTACATACTTTTCCCTTACTTAATTTCATGCGACCTAAAAATCTCATCTTCCTTTTGGAGAAAGTTTCTTCTATTACAAATTAAAGTCTTCAAATTCATTATTTGAAACCTAACAAATAGTCCAATAAAATGCCCAAATTGTAAACATCAAACTCAAAGATACAGATGCTATTATCCAACTCAAAGATACAGATCTAGGTTTAGCTGAATCTACCAGCAACTGAAGGCCGTTTAGATCACATTAAAATTCACCATTAGGAACTCTTCCATCAAAAATACGCTAAAAAAAATTTTTAACTTGCCTTGTTTTCAAACGGATCTAGTCATATCTATAATATAACCAAAGTTTCACCAGATCTTCTCATCTTGTATCATAGCCTTCTAACCCATTTGAAACTGATTTTGAAGGGAACTTAAAGCCATTTAAAAAAAATCTGCTTGTTGGTTGGTGCTTTTTCCGGCTCTTGCTTCTAGAGTCACCAATTTTTAGTTTCAAAATTTGCATGGCTGTCTTCTTGACTCTGCTGCAAAAGACATTCTTAATCATGGAGGGATTGCTCGAAATTTAAGTAAGATGGGCTTAAGCGTTAGGGTTATTTGCATCTTTTCCATTACAGAGTCCATATTTTTAACAAGTACCTAAATTCCACCTCCGCTTTGGGGCTTAGAGTTGCTGCTTACCACTTCTTAGTTATTTAAGAGTGGCGCTACCACGTTCATTACCTTCAGTACACGACAGATCTGACAAGACAACGGTTTCTGAGTGTTCAAGAGCTCTCATTACCGCTCGTATTTTCCCTGGTTTCAGGCTCACACTTAACCTGTCCTGGTATCAACCTCCCATCCGTGTCCCCGGCTTACAACTACACCCCAGAACGTGTCCTTACACACCAGGCTCTTGAGGCGGGACCCAGCGGCCGTCCGAGGGAGTAAACAAAGCCTGGCGCAGGCGCAGTGGCGACAGGCGTGTACCCTGGTTTGCTAGCAGCCAATAGGATTTTTCGTACAGTAAAAAGTGGAAAAACAACAAGAATCTCCACACCGTTCTAAGGCGATACTGTGGTTGGCTTCTTCTGTTTTTACATACTTCTGACTTTTGTTTCTGAGGAACTTGTGGGGCCTTCGAGGCGTCGCAAGAAGCCCTTCCTAGAAGGGAAAACAGCCGCTGGCGTGTGGCCTACTTCTAGCCTCGTTTGTTCTCGCCGTGGAGTCTTGATATTTTTAATTTGATTACAGCATTAAATCACTGCACTTGGTGGAGGGGAGGGGAGAAAAAACCCTCACAACACCATAAAAAAATACTCTCCGGTCTGGCTCAAACATCGCGAGATTTGCCTGCGCGAACAGCAACCCCCGCCCCCCACAACTATGTGCGGTTGCGCATGCGCCTGACTAATTTTTTTTTTTTTTTTTAAGCGCGAAAACATTTTGAAACTTTTTGCTGAACAGTCAAGCTAGTTTGACCCTCGAGAAAGGTCGGAGGATAATTTACGTTGACGCGATGGATTCAAGCACACAACACTACTTTCTTCGAGATTTTGCAGTAACTACTCCACATGCTTGTACGGTCGTCCCTCTTTTCCTTACTGTGTGTCTGCCGTGAATTCTCTGAGAATTCAGCGAATCGAGTAATAAAGGAGTGGACATGGGAGAGCCGTTCAGGCTTTAAAACCAGAGTGATGGGCTTTACGTATTTGGAAAGATAACCCTGGGAGCGACAGAAGGAATAAATTTTTAAGGACCGTGAAAAAAAAATTTTTTTTTTTTTTTTCCTGGAAACCAAGAGGGATTGTGAAGTAAGGTAATGCAGAGGGAAGGAGAAGATGGGAAAATAGAAGCGGTGAAGGAAGGCAGTAACTACACAGCTCAGTGAAGAGGGGAAGCTAGGAAAACAGAGCTCTTGGTAGTAGTGTTCTCCAACACTGCTTTTTTTTTTTTTTTTGCACCAGGGACTAGTGTGGAAGACAGTTATTCCATGGTGGGTGGGGGACAGGGGATGGTTTCAGGGTGAGTCAAGCTCATTACATTGACTGTGAACTTTATTTCTATCATGATGGCATCAGCGCCACCTGAGATCATCTGGCATTAGAGCCTGAAGGTTGGGAACTCCTGCAGTAGAGAACGTTTCCCATCAGATAGTGTGAAGATGTTCGTGTTTGTAAACAGAAAGACAGAAATGCCCCCATATTTAGTTTCTCTTGAGTATGGTGGAAATTGGGGAGTCCCTAAGTGAGTGGGCCAAGGAGGATTCTAAAAGCCAGAGTCCTGAGCAAGTACTGAGGTTGGGATGAGGAAGTAGAGGAGTCGGGAATTCTGGGAGCATCTTGGGAGAACTGGCTAATCTGACCTCTTTCTCTCTCAGGATACGTGGGAATCCTGCGCGAGCATTCAGCTTCTTCCTGCAGTGTCCTGGCCCTGTGGGTCCCTTCAGCCACACCTCAGGCAGGATGCATCGTGGATTTCATGGAGTGGAATGGTGGAACTGAGCTATCAAGACACCAGCTTGTTACAAAAGTACATACATTCTGCTTTTTAGCCTCCAGAGTCACTTGGTATGAGAGTCCATCTTGATATTGGCAGCAATCTCTAATCAACTTTTGATTTTGAATATATTTTGATTTTTTATGTACTGTCTGGAGTACAAGGCAGAGGAACGATGCACTACGTGATTTTAGTCGACCAGCAAAGGAATTGCTTGTAGGTAAGCAATATAGCTTCATCTGTAAGAAAAACTCAGTATAGAAAGCCACAGGACTTAAGTTAGTGAAGGAGAAGGATCCAGGTATCAATCAATAGAATGGAAATGCTTCATTAAGAAAGGGCCATATAGTATACTGACACATATATATGGAATTTAGAAAGATGGAAATGATGACCCTGTATGCGAGACAGCAAAAGAGACACAGATGTATAGAACGGACTTTTGGACTCTGTGGGAGAGGGAGAGGGTGGGATGATTTGGGAGAATGGCATTGAAACATGTATACTATCATGTAAGAACGAAGCACCAGCCTATGTTCGATACAGGATACAGGATGCTTGGAGCTGGTGCACGGGGATGATCCAGAGAGAGGATATGGGGTGGGATGTGGGAGGGGGATTCAGGATTGGGAGCTCATATACACCCGTGATGGATTCATGTCAATGTATTGCAAAACCAATACGGTGTTGTAAAGTAAAATAAAGTAAAAAAAAAAAAAAAGAAAGAAACATAGATCCTTACTATTTGCCACTTTAGTTAAATTAAAAAAAAAAAAAAAAACGTCCAGTCCTGGTAGTCCCCTATCAAGAAGTTCTCCCTAGAGCAGTTCACTTCAGGATCCAGGTATCAATCAATAGAATGGAAATGCTTCATTAAGAAAGGTCCAGTCCTGGTAGTCCCCTATCAAGACGTTCTCCCTAGAGCAGTTCACTTCATTTTGGCAGCCTACAGTATAGCCTAGGAAACGGCAACCCACTCCAGTATTCTTGCCTGGAGAATTCCAGGGCCAAAGGAGCCTGGCAGGCTACTGTCCACGGGGTGACAGAGTTAGACATGACTGAGCAGTTAACACTAGTGTAACCTAGTAACTGGGCCACATGTGTGTCATTCATGAAAATGTTCTGGAAAAAAACAATCTACGCATGCAATAGAATAGGGTTTCTGCATTGATGCCTTCGTAATTTGGTTTTAGGGAGTGGGATCATCCAACTGTAGGAGGTGTGATCTCTCAGTACAGTGTTGCAGAAAGGGTATAGAATTGAGAATCAGACCTGGAGTTTGATGCTAAGGTATGACGGTCTCTCTGTGTGACCTGTCTGAGCCTCGGTTTTCCTGTGTGTCAAATTAGAACAGTAGTGTCTTCTTCATAGGATGACTGTAAAGATGAAACAAAATATTGTTGACAACTGCATGAGTTACTAGCATAACTTCTGGTGTATATTTAATAAATAAGAGTTTCTGCCTTAAGCTTCTCACCATTTATGCCTGCCATCTCCTCACCAAAATGTGCATGCTCAATGTAGCATCTATATTCAGAGAACCTGAGGCTAGATTCTTTACTTTGCCTGCACATTAAAATCATCTGGGGAGCTTTAGAAAGTCTTAGTGCCCAGGCTTCACCTTCAACAATTCAATCAGAATCTCTGGAAGTGGAACCCAGATAGCAGTATTTTGTTAAAGCTCCTCATTGTGCTGCCAAGGTTGAGAACCACTGCTCTGACTACACAAGTGGTGCTGTTGGTACTTTCAAATGAGAATAGTGAGAATCAAGGCTGTTTTTGTAGCCTTTCAGTGAGTAGAGAATCACTTGGACAGGGAGGGATGGCATGTGTGGGTCATGAATTTGAATTTCTAAGAGAAAGGGTACTTTCTTGTAGGTGTCTAGGGATATAAGTAATTCAGAAGTTGAAACCACCATACTACTGCTGTTATTGATGCCAGGATATTGTGGTTATTGGCAGGCTCGGCAGTGGAGAGTTCATGGAATTTAAAAAAAATACGCACTAAGATGTCAGTCATTTCCTCTGCCAGTCGCTTCCTCCCTTTCCTTGTCCTTCCTCTTTATATTTGCCAAATCTGTTAGAGAGTGTTGAGGGAGAAGCACAAGAACTCTGCTCCATCCCAGTGCCTCCAGCTGATTTGATCCACTTTATATCTGACTTCGTTGTTGTTGCTCAGTCGTGTCTGACTCTTTGCAACCCCATGAGCTACAGCAAGCCAGGCTTCCCTGTACTTCACTATCTCCTGGTGTTTGCTCAAACTCATGTCCTTTGAGTCAGTGATACCATCCAACCATCTCATCCTCCATCGCCTTCTTCTTCTTCTTCCCTCAGTCTTTCCCAGCATCAGGGTCTTTTTCCAATGAGTCGGCTCTTTGCATCAGGTGGCCAAAGTATTGGAGCTTCAGCATCAGTCCTTCCAGTGGATGTTCAGGGTTGATTTCCTTTAGGATTGACTAGTCTGACCGCCTTGCTCTCCTTGAGCTGAGTCAAACTGACTGCCTCCTAAGAATTTGGATCAGAATATTGAGAGACGAGGTCATATATTTTCTCCCCAGCTTTATGGAAGTATGACTGACAAATAAAAGTTGTGTATCTTTAAGATATACAATGTGATGTGATATATGTACATTGTAATGTATGTTGTGATGACCACAGTCAAGCTAAATAATACCCCATCTCACATAGTTACCATTTTTGCATGTGTGGTGAGAACACTTGAACTCTCTCTCAGTAAATTTCAGGTATACACTGTTATTAACTATAGTCAACATGATATATGTATATAGTATCTCGAAAACTTGTTTATCTTCTAATTGAAACTTTGTACCCTTGACCAGTATCTCTCCCTGTAGCGAAATCCCGCAGCCCTGTAACCACTATTCTACCCACTGTTACTATGAATTTAACTTTTTTAGATTCCACATATGAATGAGATCATGCAGTATCTGTCTTCCTGTGTCTGGCTTAGCAGGATTTTCTTTTTTAAGGTTGAATAATACTCCAGTGTGTGGGGGTGTTTGGGGGGGTATTTGTATATCACATTTTCTTTACTCATTCATCTGTCAACAGATATGTTGTTTCCACAAATCTTGGCTATTGTGAATGATGCTTTTATGAACATGGGAATGCAGACATCTCTTCTAGACAGTGATTTTTATTTCCTTTGGGTATATACACAGAAGTGGACTTTCCAGGTGTCTAGTGGTAAAGAATCTGCCTGCCAACACAGGAGACATAGGTTTGATCCCTGGGTCGGGAAGATCCTCTGGAGGAGGGTATGGCAGCCCACTCCAGTATTCTTGCCTAGAAAATTCCATGGACAAAGGAGCCTGAGGGGTTCCACTTTATGGAGCTGCAAAGAGTCGGACACAACTGAGCGACTAGACAGCAACAGTATACCCGGAAGTAGGCTTGCTGCATCATATTGTAGTTCTGTTTTGAGACTGGTTCATTTAGATAGAAGCATTGAATTTGTAAGGTCATGTAACTTGCAGAGAGCTAGGACCACCATTTGTGCATCAGTAATCAGAATAAGCTGATTGCAAAAGAGAAGCAGGTGAATGCTGCTAATTAAGAGAGAGAAAATGGGAGAGAATAGGTCTTGTAGCCACAAGAGAGAAAGAGATGGAGTCGGTGGCTATCTCAGCTCTGACAGCTTTCTATCCCTTACTTCAGTCCCATCTTTGGTCTCACTGCCACTTCCTGTTCTTGAGTTCCCTGCAGTTCTTCTTCAGAGTCTTTATAATAAATCCACCTCCACCTGAGTGGCTTTCTTTTTTCCCCTTAGATAGCTCTCTAATGTGGCTAGTTGTATTCTCTGTTTCCTCCTGCCCTTGGATTAATAAAACCACAATTTACCACAACAGGAACACACACATATGCAACAGGGACACTTATTTAACTCACTACTGCTCAAATATGTCAAGAAAAAGTAGTTCTCTTCGTTGTTTTCTAGAGTTTTCATGTGGGTATGTTATCTATTATTGCATAACAAAATTCCCCCAAACTTAGGAACTTAATAATAAGCATGATCTTTTCATTTTTGTGGGTGAGGAATTTGGGAACAGCTTAACCAGGTAGTTCTGGCCTGGGATCTCACAAAGTTGCAGTCAGGATGTTGTCTGTGACTTCCCTAGTGGTACAGTGGATAAGAATCCACCTGCCAATGCAGGGGACATGAGTTCAATCCGTGGTCCAGGAAGATTCCAGAACATAGAGTACATGCGTGCTTAGTCACTTCAGTCATGTCCAACTCTCTGTGACTCCATGGACTATGACCAGCCAGCCTCCTCTGTCCATGGGATTCTCCAGGCAGGAATACTGGAGTGGGTTGCCATTTCCTTCTTCAGTGATAAAGTATGAAGTGAGTAAAGTGAAGTTGCTCAGTCGTGTCTGACTCTTTGTGACCCCATGGACTGCAGCCTACCGGGCTCCTCCATCCATGGGATTCTCCAGGCAGGAATACTGGAGTGGGGCCATCGCCTTCTCCACTGCAACATAGAGGAACTAAGCCTGTATGCCGCAACTGCTGAAGCCTGCACACCCTAGAGCCTGTGCTCTGCACAAGAGAAGCCACCGCAATGAGAAGCCTTTGCACTACAACTGGAAATGAGCCCTCCCTTGCTGCAACTAGGGAGCAGTGAAGACCCAGCAGAACAACAACAACAAAAGATGTCATCTGGACTGCAGTCGCTTGACTAGGCTGGAGGATCTGATACCGGGGTGGCTCACTGCCCGGTTGCTAGTTGGCACTGGTTGGTGAGAGGCCTCAGTTTTCCATGCGTGGACCTCCTTACAGTACAGCGTTAGTGTCCTCATGACATGGTGGCTGGCTTCCCCAAGAATGAGTAATCCAAGAGGGAGAGAGCCAGGCAGAAACTGTCCTTGTGATGATCTAGCGACAGAAATTACAGAGAATCACTTCTAACACATCATTTTAACTGGAAACAGGTTGTAAGGATGGCCCATGTTCAGGAGAAACATTATTAGTTGTCACCATTTGAAGAGAGGCATATCAAAGAATTTGTGGACATATTTTAAAGCCACCCCAACTGTTTGATTACAGAAAAACCAACTAAGTGTCCAGTTCAGTCTCAAATATAGTTCAATCAATTTCATTATTTAAGTGGTTTCTTTAAGTAGCATACGTCTCCTTTGGATAAAAATGTGTCCTATTTCATAACGTTTCCCAAGGAGGTCCTGACATCTCTGACGATAGCGTCCATTTGTATGAAGGGTGGGGAGGGGTAACAGATACATTCTTGTGGACTCATGAGTAAGGGGTATTCCCTGGCTTCATTCTGGACCTAGTGTGTGCACTTGCAGGGTTCTTGAATGGCCTGATCACTTGGGGAACCTGCTGGCCTGTGGTGCTGAAGCCTGGATCTCATGAATTCATGGCCCGTTTTTGGCTTCAGGCAAATCTCCCAGGGAGGAACAGTCTCTCCCCCTTAGAGACTCTGCTTCTCCTTGGCTCTTGTTATTGAGTCACTTCACCTGACCACAGCAGGCCCTGTGGCTGTTAGTTTAGCATCCATGCTTCAAAGGAACAGGAACCACTTGGGATGGTCAGCTGCTCTGTATGCCTGTGTACGCTGTAGAAAATTTGCCATTGGCCCAAATGGCCATGCAAAGTTCAGAATGAGGTGTGAGGGGCCTTGGCAGCTGTTTCCATAGGGGAGCAAAAGCAGAGATCTCTTGCCCTGAGTGCTCCTCTCAACCTGGAGGTAACTTACTGTGGTATGCAGAGTTAGGACACCTATAGATATTCACCCTAGTACTCAGACCCTGTGAATATGTTGCCTTCCAGGATAAAAGGGACTTTGTAGATATGACTAAGTTAAGGCCTTGAGAGAGGAGATTAAGTGAGTGAAGTCGCTCAGTCGTGTCTGACTCTTTGCGACTCCATGGACTATAGCCCACCAGGCTCCTCCGTCCATGGGATTCTCCAGGCACAAATACTGGAGTGGGTTGCCATTTCCTGGATTATCTCGTGGATCCAACCTAGTGACTTTCCAATCTGAGGTCAGAGTCACAGGGAGTGACTCTGGAATGGCTAAAGTTACTCACCATTACTCTCTGACTGTGGAGTAATGTTTAAAGAGATACAGGATGGTTGGTTTTAAAGATGGAGTAAGGGAGTTACGAGCCAAAGGATGGAAACAGATTCTCTCTCTGTAGCCTCCAGAAGAGAACACAGCCCTCCTGTCACCGTATCTGAGCCCTAAGACCCATGTTGGATTTCTGACCTACAATACCATAAGACAATAGAGTTGTGTTATTTGAAGCCATTGTTTCAAGTAATTTGAAAGAGTAACCAAGAGAAAACGAATACCCTCATATCCTTCTTTGGTCTAGGAGTCAGGTCCAGTGACTGGCTGCTTTATTCTCCTTTATCTCTTTCTCTCTGAACCTGAGATCTAGAGGGAGAGGCTCTTACTCTCTGTGTGGCGTGTCCTTGTCCACCACAGAGCAGAATTTATTACTTTCCATTTTTATTCAGACAACAGGGTTGAAAGTACAGTACAGCAAACACCCACAGACTCTTCACCTAGATTCGCCCGTTGTTACTTTCTCTTTCTGATTATGTATGTACATATTTTTTCTTGTTTAACTACATGTGAGTAACTTGAATTCTTCTTGACCTTTCATCCTTAATTCTTCAACATCTAAGAATAAGAAAATCCACCCATTAACTACAATTTCTTTCTCACACCTAATAGAAATAATGATTTCATGACACTATCTAATACAAATCACAAGACAAATTTCCCCAATTGTCCCCAAAATACTTTAGAGCTATTTTATATATTTATATATGAAGGTGAAGGTGAAGGTGAAGTCGCTCAGTCGTGTCCGACTCTTTGCGACCCCGTGGATTGTAACCTACTAGGCTTCTCTGTCCGTGGGATTTTCCAGGCAAGAATACTGGAGTGGATTGCCATTTCCTTCTCCAGGGGATCTTCCCGACCCAGGGATTGAACCTGGATCTCCCATATTGGAGGCAGACGCTTTAACCTCTGAGCCACCAGGGAAGCCCATTTATATATAAATATATATATATTTAAACTATCTATATATTTTATATTTTAACCATTTATATATTTTAACTCTCCCTCCTCAGTCAGGATCTCATCAAATTATGTGCTTTGCAATTGGTTTTCTTTAGTCTTTTTAATCTGTCACAGCTCACCCTTCTTATTTTAAAACAATGACCTTCTGATAAATCCAGACTAGTTCTCTTGCAGAATATTCTGTATTCTCAATTTGGTTGATTTTTTTCTTATAATGTCTTTGATTTGTTTCTCCAACCACCGCTTTTCCCACCCCTCTCCCCTCCCTGAGAGGCTCACTGTATAGAGGTTTGATTATATTCAGATCAATGTTTTTAGAAAGAATACTTCATTAGTAGTGTTGGGTAGGTTACATTGCTTTACGTTAGGCACTAATTTCAGGCTGTCCTGTTGTAAGTGTGTTCAGTCACATCCGACTCTGCGAACCTATGGACTGTGGCCCACCATTGTTAGTGATGCTAAATTTGGTCACTTGGTTAAGATGATGACCCCCTCTCCCAGTCTCACCATTGAAAGTTTGTAAATAATCTACAAACAACCTGTTCCCAAGAACTTTTCATCTCATAGTTTGAATATCTGTTGTGGTCCTTGCCTGAATCATGTATTACACTGGGGCCTGCAAAAATGGTGTTCTAAGTATTCTGCATTTATTAGCTGGCATTCTTTTGTAAATAGAACTTTCCTTTAAGAGAACTGTTTTAATGAATCTCAGTGGACAATTGGATAGTGGTTTGCTTTCAGCTTTGTGTAAAGCAGTTGGAGAGCTCTTGTTTTTTAAAAGGATGTGTTAACTCAAGTTACCTAATATCTCAATAGCATCCTCAATGTTTCCAGTTGTTTCTTTGCTTGGCTCCCAGGAGCTTTTTAAAATCCAAGCAATTCACCATGGTAGGATTTGAGGTAAGGTGGGTGAGAGGTTCACCAGTCTGTGGTAAAAGGGAAGAAAAACTTCTAGATGGGAATCAAGAACAGCATGATATTTTGACTGCAACAGTTCACAGGAAGATCAGTTTGTGGAAGTTAAGGATCTAAACATTAATTCCCATAGAACTGGCTACAGACTCTGGGACCCTTTGGAAAATGTTTGCCTGCCCCAGTCTGAAGGCCTACTCTATGGTACCAGACAGTCTGAGCAAAGTCTTCTATATTTGGTTGATGACAAATAAAGGAATTTTGAGAATGACTTTCAAAACAGTAGCTTGGATTTCAAGCCTATTGTCTTGCTGTACACTCCTGTTTTAAATTTCAGAAGCTGAATATTTATTCCTTCTTTTTTTCCCATCACTTTGGTAACTCTGAAGAGTGCCCCATTCTCTATCCCCAAGGCCAATTGATTCCCCAGACAGGCAGAGGAGAAAAAAAAAGTCACCTAAGTTATTTTCAAAATATGACCCCAGTTACACAAATATTATGGGATTGTATGGGTTTGGATGGAAGACAACTGTCTGTTTTTTTCAAAAAGGCTGGGAATATTTTAATATATTACATAGCATATATATTACATAGCATTTTATAGTATTAATATTTCAGATTATGATTCCTTATGAAATCATTTTTATTATTTTATCATTAAGCTATGATGTACATGGGCAGTCATTCTAAAAAGAATGAATAATTTGGTCTTTTTTTGCTCTCAAATGATTTAAAGCAGTCTTTCTGATTTCTTCTGTCAAAGGCCTATAGTACTGAATCACATCAGTCATATTAAATTAATAAGTTATTTTAAATGAATCCATTATTTATGATACAGAATAGTATAGTGTAGTATACCTGCTCTGGAGTCAGACTAAACAGTCCCAAGTCCTAGCTCCTATACTAACTGGTGGTGTGGTTGTGGGCATATTACTTCTCCTCCCTGAGTTTCCTTGTCTGTAAAGCAGGAATGTTAATACCAGTACCTTCCTTATGGTTGGATGTGCTCAGTTGCGCAGTTGTGTCCAACTCTTTGCGACCCCATGGACTGTAGCCCGCCAGGCTCCTCTGTCCATGGGGATGCTCCAGGCAAGAATACTGGAGTGGGTTGCCATGCCCTCCTCCAGGGGATCTTCTTGACCCAGGGATCCAACCTAGGTCTCCTGCACTGCAGGTGGAATCTCTACCGTCTGAGCCACCGTAATTTGCTGAGAAACATAATACATCACCCCACTCCCAGTATATATATATTTTTTACCAGTGTGATGAATGTTTTATTAAAGATACAATAATTTCTTTTAACAAGTCAGGCCAAACCACCAAGGAGTCTATTAAATAAATGAGAAAAATACAGTTAAGTTTTTCTCTGGTTGGATAGGAGGGTTAAATGAGATCATGGCTCATGACAAATAATTAGCTGGTTCTGTTGTTGTGGTTATTATTATTCTTATTATTCACTAAGAGAAGAGAGATGATATTAAGTCACCATCTGACTAACTCTCTTAAGAATTTCTTCAAACACATGTCCAGCTTTCCTGATAAATTAATTTTCTGAAAGGAGCCAGTGTTAGAAGTAACGAGTTGAATTTCTCTGAGCCTTATATAGAAAAACTAGAATTAACTTGATTCTTATCCTAGAATAAAAGAAGTAAACATGTCTTAAGCTATGGACATTAGGCCATGAAAGAGCTTCAATTTCATGAAATTATACTGGAGCTTCTCTATGCTACCTCTTTTCCTAACAGAATTTGCATTACTGCACATTGAAAGTCAGTATTTCTACCTGAACCCCCCCCCCACCCATAGAAATACAGTATTCAGAATTGCCATGCTTAGAATTCTGAGTGAGAAACAAATAGGTTATGTGTATGTCTAAAGAGATAAATGTATAGATTCAGTTCCTAACTTGGGATAGTCCAAATGTTATGCAAGGGACTGACCTTATTATTCAAATTTATTTTTATTTAAAATTGACCCTGAGTTTTCCTCTCCAGTGCTGACATGGAACTTGGGGTTTCTCTGGAGTCTCTCAAGGGGAGTCAGGCCTCGTCTCCTGTGGTGGCATGCTGTCTCTTATACACATCTAGATTCAGTTCCTAACTTGGGATAGTCCAAATGTTATGCAAGGGACTGACCTTATTATTCAAATTTATTTTTATTTAAAATAATCCAGCAAGTCACATTAAATAATATTTATCTTTTCTCCTGTAAATTCATAAAGCATTCACAGTTGTTCCTAGTTCAGGTGTAGGTCTAGTGTATCTCCCACTTAAGACTGTTAGATCTAGATGAATGGCCTCATAAAAGTCAGAAGCCATAATCTGAGAAGTATGTTTCCTGTGTTCTTCTACCCCCCACCCCCCCACCCCCACCCTGCTTTCTGATGGCACACCACAGTCGTTCTGTGAAGCTGGCGTTTTCATTCTGTTGCACCTAAATAGATTTTTAAGGAAAGAAGCAATGAAGGATGGGGGGAGTTACCATCACAGTATTCATACTAATTCCTAGAATCCTTTCAAGATTTAGGGTCAGCAGCAATTCAGTAAAGAAGGGGCCCATTAGATAAATTTGGCTCTGAAAATGCTAATTGAAAGTCCTCCTCTGCAATTCAGTTCTGTTCCCTCTTCCTTTCTTTAGTCAGCAGGGTCCCATGGTGACTGGTTCTGAACGCAGTCATCCCCTTCAGCAGTTACCTAGCACCATGGCAACCGGGACGTCAGCGAAGCAGGAAAGACCCTGCACAAAACAGCTCCTACCAGACTCGCTCTCTGCCTCTTAACTCAGCCCTGCCTGAGGCCTAGGGATGGGGCTAAAGACATCTGAACATGCACACTCAAGAAACCTACATATTTCTGTGGTTGTGCCTGTGAGCATAGATATATAGGCATATGGTAAACTGTAATGAGAATTTCCTCTCCACCCTCAAAACATGGAACATGTTTAGAGGGTGTGGATGGATGGTGGGATGGGGGTGGGAAGATAGACATTTGATGATATGTAAAAATTATATTTGTGTTTATAAATAACAGTAAGTTGACAGTAGGGGAAGTTGGAGTCCTACTTATATATGACCAGGTGTATATTTAGACAACAAAACCTCAGGGAAATATTTTTTAAATGGTTTTATTTACTCGAGATTGAGATGAGCGCTGAGGGGTTATAATGCTGTCCGTGGTGCTGAACACTTGATTTTTGTCAGATGTGCCAAGGTGGCTCCGGAGGGAACTTAGGGACCACCTTGCCAACTTAGAGTACAGACGACAAGAAAGAAAGGGAGGGCCTGGGGAGAAAGCATCCTTTCCTTCCCTTCCAAACAATTCTGCATGTCCAGGATAAAACGTTCAGATGAGAAATAAAAAAGAAAGTGGAGAAGGCTAGAGGTTTGGATGGTTGAATCTTCCCCTTTTCATATGGAGATTTTTGGTTAGAGCCAATCAGGTCGGAGATTTCTGCCTCTGTGCTCCTGAAAGGAAAAGTGAGGGGGAAGGGAGAGAGAAGCTGGCCACATTCTCCTCGCGAGCCACATGATCCATTTCCCATATGACACATTCCAGAGCCCAGGAAAGGAGAAGGGAGGGGCACCAGGAGAGTGGGGCTGGGGGCGGGAAGATGGTTTAACAGTCAACCCTGCACAGCGTCATCTTGTCTTCCTACCAGGAAACAGGCTGTGAGCCAGGGGGAAGGCAGAGGACAGATATGCCTGTGTCCCCAAGCTTCTGTGGTGGTTTATGGCATCCTCCAAACTCCTCTGCAAGGGCTGAACCTGACCAAGAAGACCCAAGGAGACCGTCTCTGAAATCAAGTCCAGATGGAGGTATGTGCTAGAGACCCCGCGGTTTCGTGGCTGAAATTTGGCTCAGAGGATATGATACCTTCTGTTTTCCAGGCCGTTCGGAGATTTTGTCTTGGCTTATATGCGGGTTAGGGGCTTTTGATTTGTCACAGGTCCAGAAAAGATGCCTAGGGAGTTCTGTAAAATGCATAATTCACCACAGTAACTGCCTGTTGAAGAAAAATGAGATGGACATTGTATACAGTGATAATGAATAAAACAAAGCTCTCATTGCTGAAAGAGATTTTTTTTTTTCTTTGAGTCCTGGAAAGAGGGAAAAAATTAATATTACTGACACCAGCCAGATTTCATATGTCACTACAATCAAATCCTGTTTCATGCTTTTTCAGCTGCTTATTCTGTGTCCATGCTCCCAAATGTTATTGGCTGTGGCTGAGGGAGCCTGAGGGGGCTAGCAGGCTGTTTCTTTGTGCTGTGTGATCATCTTCTGATGTCCCTGATACCAGGAGTGCTTGTGATTGTTTTCAGCTCTCTGTTAGGGATGGTAGGCTGTCCACCAAATCTCGTATCTTTTAGAATAGCTACCAAGAAGGCTCCCAGGAAGTTCTCACAGGAATCTTCCAGAGTTACAGGCTAAAAGAATCTGCCATGCACTCACATCTTGACTCCTTTGGTTATTTCTACCCAGCACAAAGAGAGGAACTAGCAAATTTACATTTTGTTTTGTCTTTATTTAACAAATATTTATAAAGTTCTTGCTATGTGTAAGGCATCATTCTAAGCACACTCAGTTATTTAATCTGTATAATAACCTTCTGTGGGAATTATTATTAGTACTCACATTTTGGAGATGAAGAAACTTAAGGCACAGAGAAGTTAAGGAACTTTCCCAAGGTCACACAGCTATCAAATAGGGGAAATGGGGTTTGGACTGAAAAAACTTGACATCAGAGTCCATGCTGTTAACCACTGAACTATGTTGCTTCCCTGCTTCTTTTATTTCAAATGATGTCAACAGTTGGTTTGGCTACAAATTGTGTTCAGCTGACACTACTAGAACATTGAATTGGCTTGCCTGGCTAAAACAGAGCCCCAGTGAAGTCTATATTTAATTTTGAATTATCCCAGTAGTCACATTCTGTACCCCCAGATAACTCAGTAAGTAATTGCCTGTTCTTCTCTTCCCTTGTGCTGTATAGATATCTGGTAGTAAAACACTGTGTTGCTATGGTGACCAAATGATATCTAAAGGGAAAAAAGAAATCTAAAATTACATCATGGTTGATTTTTTTTATAAACACAAACTATGTTTTATCAAACTGACTAGATTTATTGCTTTCAAATAACATTATCCTACTTTAAAACAGGGAATAGACCTCTCTTTTACAAATTATCTTAGGTTTTATGGGAGAAAGAGGGATTTTTTTTAAACTTCTGGAAATATCTGAAATATAAGGTTTACTTCCTCTTGGTCTGTGTCATTCCCCTTCTGGCCCCTGATAAGAAAAGATGACATCTCATTCTTATGGTGAGGTGAGGTGAAGTCACTCAGTCGTGTCCGACTCTTTGCGACCCCGTGGACTGTAACCCACTAGGCATCTCCGTCCATGGGATTCTCCAGGCAAGAATACTGGAATGGATTGCCATTTCCTTCTCCACCTCATTCTTATATGCTGTGGGAAAATTTAGAGAAATTACTGGGTGGGTCAGAGATACAAAGAGAAAGAAAAGGGGGTAGGGATTAAAAATTTGTGAAATTCCTCATGGTATAAGGTGTTTCCCTTCAGGCTTTCACTGAAAAACCGCTTTGAGAGGAGGGTGTCTCCCTGACACCGTGAACTTTATTGATCTTTAGTTCTTAGATTAAGCCTTTGATCCTTGCTGAAATCTACATTTCCCTGGAACAAGTACACTTAACACTATGGTAGTCATCTGAGGTCAGCTTCTGGACAGAAGGGACCCACTTCTTCCATCTCTGGATTTCTAGCACTTAGCACCTGGCCTGTTTATGGTATCGTCTCATAATGCACTTGTGAATGAAGAGTGGGAAGACTGTAGACTCTGACAGCATTCTGGGGTCCCATATCTATTTTGTTTTGCATGCTTTTATGGGGAAAGGTATTGAGGAGGTTAAAGTGTAGTAGGAGAGAACTTGGCAACAGTCAAAGTTATGTCTGAAATTTACATATGCTCGTCAGACCAACCCTGGAGCAGACTAGAGTTCAAGAAGGATCCATAAATTTTTTTCCTGGTGATTACCAATCCCCCTGACATTTTATTTGCATTTAGAATGTAGTTCTCCTGATATTTGTATTTACATCTAGATGGAGGCACCCTGAACAGTCTCATTTTCCTCTGATGTTTTTTTGGCCTGGCATCATCTCCCAAGTTGAGATAGTTCACCTTGAGAAGATCAGTTCCTGCCCCAGGCCGTCCTGTCCTAACCAACCATCCCTCCCACTCCCTAGGACATTGCACCAAGATCCCATCCCACTGGACTACAGGACTCCTCCCTAGAGAACCATGGGATCTTCAGAGTCAGAATGGATTGAGCCAGATTGCCTTTTCCATACCATGGTGATTAGGACCTGAGTACAAGAGACTGTCTCGGAGCATCTTAAAAGGTTGCTTGGGATTTGAATTTAAGTTATCAGGTTAATAACTAGGCTTAAAATAGTTACCCCTCCTGATAGCATAAACAAATACAACCCGTGCTATTCTTTTTCCCAGCTTTGCTGGTGGCTCAGTGACAATGAGCCAATGCCAGCGCAGAAGCCGCAAGTTCGATCCCTGGGTTGGGGAGATCCCCTGAAGAAGGAACTGCAACCCACGCCAGTATTCTTGCCTGGGAAATCCCATGGACAGAGAAGCCTGGCAGGCTACAGTCCATGGGGTCGCGAAAGAGTCAGACATGACTGAGGACTAAACAATTCTTTTTCCATCTGATTAAGGAAGGTTAAGAACATTAAGAGTGGGGTTTGTGGATAAGGTGTGTGTCCTTTAATCCTGTCTACTCATCCTCCCAGGCTTCAGTGTGGTCTGGAGTGAATGAGTTGTGGAAAAGAAACAGCCCTGCTGGAAACACTGTACAGCTGGGCTGTTGCTGCTTGCCCACTGCATGCTTGCTGGCCTCCTCAGATGAGCAGGGCTGTGCCCACAAGAGGCTTGGACCTGGAAGCCTCTCTGGGTTTCCACTCATCCCTCTCAAATCTAAAAGGGGACAGTCCTCTCCACCAGCTGAACAGGAGCAGACAGAGAGAAAGTGGAGAGGCTCCCCTGGAGGAGAGATCTTGCTAAGAACACTTTCAGCTTGGAGGCTGGGGATGAAAGAAGAAATATGAAGAGGAATAGTGAGGGTGCATGAAGCTTGTGAAAGTGATACCTGGGTCCTGCCTTTCACTCACAGTAACTTCCGGCTGCTAGTCCGCCCTGCCCACCAGGTTAGCAGATCCTTTCCTAGGATGTGTAAGTGGGGAGGTAGAAGGAATAGAGACCAGGATCAGTGTATGGGTGCAGTTTCTCCTCTGAGTCCAGACAAACAGTGGGTTGAGATGAGAGGACAGTTTAAAAAGCAAAAGGACAGTCACCATCATGAATATACTTCCCTGTTTGTAGCATCATTTTTCCTGGGCCAAACTTGGAAAACACTCATCTCTCGGAGCCTGTCATTCAGCATATTTCCAAGGCACTGAGTGAATGTCATGTTTAATCTTCATGGAAGCTCTCTGATATGCGATACTAGACCCAATTTCTGATCAGGAAACTGAAGCTCAGGATAACTAATCTGCCCAAAGCCACACACAGCAAATAAAGCCAGCATCTGAATCCAGGTCTTTCTGGTTCTACTATGTCCCAAAGGAAAATTCTTTCCTCTGTATTCTTTTAAAAATATTTTTTTGGATATTAGAGTAATAACAAATACAATTCTAGAAAATTGGAAAATATAAAGACATATAAGAATAATGAAAATAAAAATCAGTTGTGGTCTGGCCACCTAGAAACAACTTATTTTAAAATTTTGGTGTTTTTCTTCTGTCTTTTTCAGTGCATATAGTGATAACAGAAGTAAACATTTGTTAAGCTCTGGCTTTGTTCTGGATGTTGTTCTTAGCTCCTTTCCGTGTCATTTTTTTTCTCACAACAAATCAATAAGGTGTGGAGACTGTTGTTATTCTAATTTTACTGGTAAAGACAATAAGCACATAGATGTTAAGTTAACTTACACAAGTAACAGGTGATTTGAAACCCAGGCAGGTTGGCTCGAGAGCAAGGTTTCTCAGCCTCAGCACTGTTGGTATCTTGGATCAGACAGCTCTGTGTTGGGAATGGAGCATCGGTCCTCTTTACTGTAGTATGTTTAGCAGCATCCCTGGCCTCTCCCTACGAGATATCAACACTTTCCTCCCTGAGTTGTGAAAATCAAGAGTGTCCCAGTATTGCCAGATGTCCCCTGGGAGGCAAAAGGGCCTCTGGACCACTAGTCTAAGAGCCTGTGCTTTGAACCATGTGTGGTGGTTGAGATAACATAGCCTCTTCATATTTTAAATGCGTTTCAAGTATTTTCTTCTACCTGTCAAGAAAGAAATACACCTTTGAATTTGGATACAGGCTATGAAACCTGCCTGGGATGTCAGTGGCTTTAAAGAGCATAGGTAGGAAATTAGTTACTTCCAGAAAAATGCTCATTAGTGGACTTTTGTCACAGGCTTATCTTATCCCACCATTGCCCAGTGTGGAGAATGTGTTTCTCTCTTATTACTTTTTCCATGGTTCTATGCACCTTTAGCCTTCAGGAATTGGGATTTCAAGCGTACACTTATGGTATAGCAGGGCAATGCTTATCCAAAGTGTCAAAATATGTTCCAAACAAAGGGTGTCTGTTGCAAATAATTTCTAGCTAAATAAAATGCCAAAGTTTGCTGGTTATTCATTTTTTTAAAAACTTATTATAATAAATTTAAGGATGTCAACATGATTATTTTCTTTTCTACATGACTACGTGACTTCTTGGCTTGAAGATTGTGGTCTGAGTGCCAAGTGTTGCACATAATTCTGGATGTGTCTGTAGGAGTATATCACATGTATGGACTCAATGTCACACCTGCCTTCAAAGAGGAAGTTGAAAATTGCTGGTGTTGGTGATTTCAGTCAGTCATTGCTTATATGCAGAGAGGATTAAAATAAGCACTGAGAAGTGATAGCAGTAGCATTTTAACTGATAAAATGTCTAAAAATATATGGCACTAAGATATGTTATTAACCATGTGAAACATATGCAAATACGTGTTCAACCATATTTTTAATCACATCTGACCACATACGTAGTTGCATAATTTGTCCATGAAAAATACATGTGCTGCACATTCAAATCTAGCTTCTCCATGAGCTTGAGGGTAGCTTTCTTGGAAAACCATGGTTGAGGACAGTGGTGCAGATCAAAATTTACCCAGAGTGTTGATGTGAACTTGATGTGAGACAGCATGTAAATGCTTCTGAAAAAGAGAAGTTTTTGGTAACTCGCTATTCAGTGCTTATACTCGGTTCTTCATGAATCTTTCAACCTTCTTTTCAAAAGGCTGTAGATCGCATCCACTGTTCAGCTCTTTGCTTTGAATGTAATGAATATGGTCTTTGCCTCCTCACATCTCTCCTATTTCAGTCTCATAACTAAAGATGTTGATACTGAAATCAGAGATTGGAAATGAAATTGAACATTTCCTACCAAACTTGAATTCACCGAGCACATAGCAGCTGTTCAAAAAATGTTTGTTGTAATAAACTTAGTTTACTGAGGTGCAAATTCCTTGGCCACATTATTTTCTTCAAAACTTGGAAGATCCCATTCTAGGAAGAGAAGTGGAAAAATTGGTAGAGGACAGTCAGGGTTTCTAGCAAATATTTCTCCTCCCCAAGAGGTCTGGTGTTACCTGGGATGGGAAGCAAACACAGGTGGCAGGTTTTCTTAGATCAGACCACTTCTGGTGAGGAATCTTCCATAGGAGATTGTTGGCACATCCAGGGTAACTACGGAGGAGGGCTTGGCTGACCCCTCAGTGCAATTCCTCTCTCCTTTGGAGACCGAGACTAGTGACCTTGGACTGGACCCCAGCATCCCTTAACAGATTCCCTTTCCTCCCATCAAAGTGCACTTTCAGGAGGAGCTCTCCACCAGCTGAGATTGGTGACTTATCAGTTAAATGAGTGTGTGTTGCTCATTATGATGTCTGCCTGTCAGTTTTAGTTCATACGGCGAACATGACCTTAGAAATCATCTGGACCAGCTCATTTTTGTTGCAGACATGGAAACAGATTCAGTGAGATTAATTTACTTGAGGTCCTTACACTGATATAAAAATAAGATCTGGGTCTCTTGATTTGCTGTTCAGTACTTATAATCAGAATTCTAGCTTGGGTTTCTCGGCCTACAGTCTCACATTAAAGGTGAAGTAGAAAGTACTACATTCTTTAAGCTTTTGGGGGTTTCTAATATCCTAGATACTGGTAGGGTAGTAGAAGGTGATAGAATGGCTGGTACGAGTTTCATTGTTCACCCTCGGTTTTATAACAAATCTATATTGAATGTTTCTGTTGCTGCTGTCACAAACGAACACAAACTTGGCCAACACAAGTGCAGCCATTGATTACATAACAGTTCTGCAGATCAGAAGTCTGGGTGGGCTTGGCCGGTTTCCCCGCTTAGAGTCTCACAAGGCTTCAAGGTGTTGACAGGACATCACTCTTTGTAGAGGTTCCGGGACTGATTCCCCTTCCAAGCTCATATCTGTGGTTGGTAGAATCCCGTGCCTCGTCCTTGTAGGACCAAGGGCACGTTTCCTTGATGGCTCTCAGTTGGGGGCCACCCGTAGCTCCCCAAGGCTTCCCCCTGGTTCCTGCATGTGGGTCCCTCCACCTCAGAGCCAGAACAGCATATCACTTCCTTCTCACTCTTGGACTCTGTCTCTGGCTTCTGTTGTAGCTCTCTGCTATCAGCCGAGAAAGTTCTCTCTCTGCAAGGGCTCATTAGTTTGGGCCCCCTGGCTAATTCCAGATCATCTTCCCACTTTAAATTGCATAGCTGTAATTGTAGAGTCCCTTTTGCTATTTAGTGTAACATATTCACAGGAGTGGAGGTATGGACGTCTTGGTGGGGGGTGGCATTCTGCCTACTATACATGTTGTCTGAGTGTGTGCTAAGTCGCGTCAGTTATTTCCAACTCTGTGTGACCCTGTGGACTGTACATGTTATTTCCTTTAAATAATGGCAAGGCTCCATCCTACCAGGACAATGGGAAAGTTGGTGACAAACATTACTAGGATTCTTACCCTCTTTCTAGGACTCGGGGCTCTTACACACTACAGAAAGATAGGGTGGCCCCTCTAGGCTTGGATCCCCTCTGATTATAGCAGAGGTGTAATTATGGCCTGAACTGGTGTGCGTGCTTGAAGGCTGGTGAAGCTGCTGCACCAGTATAGCCCCCGCCCCGCCCCTGACTTGGAGCAGTGGCCTCTTTTCCAGCTGGGGAACTCCATTCCTTGAACCCACCTCCCTACCTGCAGACCTCCATCTCCACCTGTCCCTTACCTGGAGCACAGTGAGGAAGTGAGGCAAGGGCCCCAGGCCTGCCTTTTCTTTTTAATTGCTTTATTTACATGCCATAAAATTCACTTGTTTTAAGGGTACAATTCAGTGATTTTTGTTAACATTTACAGAATTGTACAACCATCACATAATCCAATTTCACAACCTTTTCATCAACCTCAAAAGATCCCTTGTGCTCATCCAGGACTCCCCTTTGCAGGACTACAGGGGTCACAGCCACACTCCTGTTTCAGAGGTCCTAATTTCTCCCTCCTCCCCTGTACAGAAATACAGAAATTCCACTCCCTCCCCCACCAACCAGAGAACCCAGCATCCAGAAAACAAAAGCCAAAGAAACAGGCTTGTCTCAGGCCTGGTGAGACCACTCTCCTCCAAGACACGAGAGTGCTTAGCCCTGGGTCCATTCTCAGCAGAGGACAGGAAAAACGTCCCGGCAAGGAGCACAGGGCGTGCACATCAGCATCTCAGTGACTTAACCTCTCTCTATACCAGGCAGTGGGGTCTTCCGGTTGCATGTACCCGTGGGCAGCCACTGCCCCCGTGGAGCAATGACCTTCAGAGGGGGGTCAGACCTCTCTCCTCCCTGATTCCTTACGTCTCTGCTCACAGAGCACCTGATGGGCACATAGTGGGGAGTGGGGATGGGGAACGGGGAGCCCCTCTGTGGTACCAGAGTGAAAGGAAGTGCCCAGAAGTACTCTGCCCCTCCAGGCCCCGCTTACTCCTTTCTGTCTTCCCTGCCCCCATGTGATGGGGCAAAGAATTCTGAGTCACCTTAAGAACAACAGCCTGTCACACGAGCAGTCCTAAGGCCAGGCCCCCAGGAGCCTGAAACAGTGTTCAGGATCTGAAGGGAAGCTGGGGATCCAGTGGTGACTGGATTTCCTTGGCGTGTTCTGTCTGCGGCAGGAGTCCTGGCGAGTCTGCTGTAGAGGACCCTGGCCTCTGTCCCTGCTTCTCCTGCCTCCGTGGCTTCCCCAGATTCGAAGCCCAAGAAAGGGGCCTGCTGCCAAGCTCTTACAATAGCTCTTTTCTTTCATACAACTTTTAACAACTTACTGTCTTTTGGGGGGGTTGTGCTAGGTTTTCGTTGCTGTCTTTCTCTAGTCTTGGAGAGTGGGGGCTACTCTGTGGTTGGGGTGCGTGGGCTTCTTGTTGCAATCGTTTCTCTTGTTGGGGAGCATGGGCTTTAGGGAGTGCGGGCTTCAATAGGTTGAGCGCGTGGGCTCAGTAGTTACGGTGCACGAGCTTAGCTGCCTCGCGGCATATGGGATCTTCCCGTGCATGCGTGGTAAGTCGCTTGAGTTGTCTCCGACTCTTGGCCATCCGATGGACTATAATCTGCCAGACTCTTCTGTCCATGGGATTCTTCAGGCAAGAATACTGGAGTGTGTTGCTGTGCCCTCCTCCAGGGGATCTCCCCGCCCCAGGGATCGAAGGTGAGTCTCTTATGTCTCCTGCATTGGCAGATGGATTCTTAACCACTGGACCACCAGGGAAGCCCACAACTTACTGTCTTTATTTGTGCTTAATTCTTACTCTTCTCTCCACCCCTCCACAACTAATTAGCCTATGACTTTCATGAGGGTAGGGACGCAGTTTTGTTTGCCATTGTATATCCATCCAGTTCTTAGCACAGTACATTCTGGTGCATTGTATGATCTTACGATATGTTTATGGAACGATGAATAAATTAATAAAAATGGGCAAAGCATCTGAAGAGATATTTTTCCAAACTTATATGTCCAGGTGCCACCTGGATAGCTCTGCTTGAATATCCAATAGGAATTTAATTAAGCCAAAATAGAATTGCTGATTTCCAGTTCCCCAGACTTTTTCTTTCTGTGTCTGAGATCCTCAAACTTAGGAAACATCTCCATCCCCTACCCCGTCACACATCAGCAAATCTTGGTGGCTCTTTCTCCAATATGTTTTCAATATCCATCTACTTTTTTCCACTTACGGTGCTACTGCCCTGGTCATCATGTACCTAGGTAATTCTAAGAGCCTCTTAACTGTTCTCTCCTCCTCTACTCTCAGCTACCCACACAGCAACTAAAGTTGTATTTTTGAAACATAAATCAGGTGATACTCATTCATCCATTGCTTAAAACCTTCAGTGGATTTCACTGCAGTAACACCTGTGCCCTACAGTGCTATATGTGACCTAATCCCTACCTACATTTCTGATTATATCAGGTACCATTTTCTTTCTTGAGCTATGTGAAGCACATAGCTCAGTTGGTAAATCATCTGCCTGCAATGTAGGAGACCTGGGTTTGATTCCTGGGTCGGAAAGATCCCCTGGAGAAGGAAATGGCAACCCACTACAGTATTCTTGTGTGGAGAATCCCACGGACAGAGGAGCCTGATAGGCTACAGTCCATGGGATTGCAAGAGTTGGACACGACGTAGCGACTAAACCACCACCATCACCATTTTCTTCCACATTCATATACTCCAGCCTCATAACAAGCTTGTTCCTGCCCCAGGACCTTTGGACTCATTCTTCCTTCTGCCTAGAATGTATTCTGATTCCCACATGGCTGGCTTCCTGTAAATGGGATTTTAGCTCTAGTATCATTTCAGAGAATCCTTCTCTGATGACTATCTGAAATAAGACCCTGCATTTAGAGGCAAATAACAGAAAACTAGAGTCCCTTGGACTGCAAGGAGATCCAACCAGTCCATCCTAAAGGAGATCAGTCCTGGGTATTCATTGGAAGGACTGATGCTGAAGCTGAAACTCCAATATTTCGGCCACCTGATGTGAAGAGCTGACTCATTTGAAAAGACCCTGATGCTGGGAAAGATTGAAGGCAGGAGGAGAAGGGGATGATAGAGGATGAGATGGTTAGATGGCATCACCGACTCAATGGACATGAATTTGGGTAAATTCTGGGAGCTGAACAGGGAGGCTTGGCGTGCTTCGGTTCATGGGATCGCAAAGAGTCGGACACGACTGAGGAACTGAACTGAACAGAAAACTCAGAAGGGCTTAAGACATCAAGGACTACTTAATAAGTAGTCTGGAGGCAGGTATTCTGACAGCTCCATAATGTCAGAGCACTGGGTGGTATCTTTGAGAGTCTTGGGACTTCCCTTGACCTCATAAGATACCACCAGTTGCACTGATATCGTTATGTGACAGTTTACAAAGGCAGAAAGTGAGGGATAACCAGGCTTATAAGAAAGAACACTCCCGACATGCCCTTTTCCTTTTATTAAGAAAGATTTTTTCACGAGCCTCCCAGCACCCTACAAGGAGGCTTTCTCTTGTCTCAGTGGCCAGAGAAGATGATGTTGATATGACCACCCCTAGCTGCAAGGGTTGGTGGAAGGTGATTGTCGTTCCTTGTCAGCCTCTGGAGACAGAAGGGTGGGGGAGGTGTTGGGAATGGCCACTGTGTGACCAGCCAGCCACCCGCTTGCCATCCCTTTCCTGCCCATTCTGGACCTTCATTCTACTTTGTTTTCTTCATGGCACTAACCATTTATTAATTGTGTACTTTTTCTTATTTAGCTTTGTAATATTATTTCTCCCAGTAGAGGAGAGCTCTAGTTTACTTCTGTATTTCCAGCAATTAGCCCAATCCTGGCTTCTCCTAGATGATAAAAAATATCAAATAAACGTGTGATTGAGGACTGCTATGTATATACTGTCATAACAAAGTGGTCATTTTGTAGGGTAAAGTTTATTGTTGTTTGTTTCGCATTTTATCTGACCACAGACTTTGTGAGAACAATAAAGAGACAGGAAGTGTTATTCAAACTTCCACATAGATCCCGACTAAGTGGCAGTTGGGGTGGGAAATACTGGATCATGTCCTTTATACATTCCCCCAAAGAGGAGCTGGTATGACCTAACATTTCCTCCTGCGGCTAGGTCTACAGAGAGTCTGGGGAGGATTGCCACTTGTGATCAACATAATCCTCCACGTGGGTGAAGCCTGGGCTCCTTTATGTTGGACTTCTGTGGGTTAAGTATCTCTCCAGTGCCAGCCATACCCACACAAAACTGTCAAGTCGGTGAAGTTTATCTTCTTCAGCTTCAACCTTTCACCCTCCACCCATCCCTTCCCACAATATAACACCCCATCTTCATTCTCTCTAGATCCTGACTGTTCCTTGTGGCGTTTGCTTTTTGGCATCTCTTCTGTTTTCATTTTCACTAAGATCATAGTTCTCCAAGATAGAAGGGGTCTCCGATATCACCACTGTTCTGCTGATAATATGTTTTGAAATTTACTCTTTCAGAAGCATTTACATTTTAAATGGAACTTTGGTGCTCACTTCAGCAGCATGTATACTAAAATGGGACTTTGATCCTAAAAGAATGTTGCTCTAATGGTGAGGGAAGCAGAGGGGATAGAGGCCCTCCTGATTTCTGGAAATCACACCAAGGATGCTGACTCTGTTTATTTCTAATATTTTCAAATTTATGTGAAAAACAAAAAAAAGCTAAAGGTGATACAAGAAGAATGGTGGTGGCGGTGGTGGTTTAGTCGCTCAGGCGTGCCCGACTCTTAGCCCCCATGCACTGTAGCCCAGCAGGCTCCTCTGTCCATGGGATTTTCCAGGCAAGAATACTGGAGTTGGTTGCCACTTCCCTCTCCAAAAGAAGAATACAGTTCCTTAAATCTAGATATCTAGAATTTCTCACCAGCAATGTCATTATTTTGGGATATTTTGTGATGTTGTGTGTGTGCTTAGTCAGTCAGTCATGTCTGACTCTTTGCAACCCCATGGACTGGAGCCCACCAGGCTCCTCTGTCCCTGGGATTCTCCAAGCAAGAATACTGGAGTGGGTTGCCATGCCCTTCTCCAGGGGATCTTGCTAACCCAGGAATCAAACCCAGGTCTCCTGCATTTGTGATGTTAGAAGAGGCTTTTTTGAAAACCCTTTCCTGTTCAAAAAAAAATCATGTTCTCCTTGAAAGCAGAACAAATATTCAAACAAAGAGAAAATGTGCCACATCTGATTTCAGAAAACTGCTTGATCTCAGTTGGGAAACAGATTGAAAGGCACAGATCTGGAAATATTATGAAGAAATACTTATATATATATTGTATAACCAGAGGAAAGAGAGAAGGGCATTTAGGGAAATTTTCAAGCTTATAAGTCACAATGCCAGGAGTCTCAGATGGTGGAGAAGAAACTTGATTTTCACTGGAATTATGAGGTTCTTTTGCAATTATTCAGAATTATCTAAAGGAAATAATTTAAGCAGGATAGAGTGTGTATACTTTTGAGAAAGACCCAGTCAATCCAGTGAGATTATCAATACATATTTTGGTTCAGGGTATAAGAAAAAGTTCATCTGGCAAAAAGAAAGTGAAGTCACTCAGTCATGTCCAACTCTTTGTGACCCTGTGGATTGTAGCCTACCAGGCTCCTCTGTCCATGAGATTCTCCAGGCAAGAATACTGGAGTGGGTTGTACATTTCCTTCTCCAGGGGATCTTCCTGATCCAGGGATCAAACCCAGGTCTCCCATATTGTAGGCAGATGCTTTACCCTCTGAGCACCAGGGAAACCCTCATCTGAAAATATGTCACACACACACACACACACACACAAATCCCCAACGTAAAGAAACTTGGAGAAAGATTATGTTTATTTGTTTGGACCTCAGTGACTTTCCCCTTAAAAGCAGTGCTGTCAGTGATGATGTATTCAGGCCCTTGACAAAAGCCATTCATCCTTAACAATGCTAAATTATGTGACCAATGTTAGTAATATGCTCTAGGGTGTGATGTGTGCTGTGGTTACTAAAATTTGCTTGTCACACTGGAGAAGGAAATGGTAACCCACTCCAGTATTCTTGCCTGGAGAATCCCATGGACAGAGAAGCCTGGTAGGCTACAGTTCGTGGGGTCGCAAAGAGTCGGACTGGACTGAGCGACTTCACTTTCACTTTCTTTCACTTTCATGGCTTAGAAGACTTTTATGGGCTCACAGTAGTGCTAATATTTTCAGCACTTGCTTTGTGTCAGACACCAAGCTAGGTGTGTTTCAGAACTACAGTAGGATAACACTTACTGAGGGTGTTGTACCAGACAGACTGACTTGTAATAACTCATTTAACTCCTGAGCATATATTAATCCTCATAATAATCAAATGAAGTAGGGACTAATTATCCTCACTTTCTGGGCTTCCCAGGTGGCACAGTGGTAAAGAATCCACTGGCCAATGCAGGAAATGCAAGAGAAGCAGGTTCAATCCCTGGGTTGGGAAGATCCCCTGGAGTAGGAAATGGCAACCCACTCCAGTATTCTTGCCTGGAAAATTCCATTGACAGAGAAAACTGGTGGGCTACAGCCCATGGGATCACAAAAACATGACTGAACAGATTCTCATTTTACAGATGAGAATACTGGAATCAAGACGGTTAGATAACTTGTTTTGGGTCACACAACTAGATAATGAGTGACAGAGATGGTAGTCCTGGGTTTAGTCTGCTTCAAAGCCTGTACACATAACCACTTTGCAATAATCCTATATTGTGAGCTGAAAAATAAGTGTCTCTCAGCAGAAGATTATGTTCTAGGTGTGTAAGTTTGTCAGATTTAGGTAATAAAAATATAGGACAGGACATAGTTATGTTAAAAAATTATCTGTTATTTATCTGAAATTCACGCTTAACTGGGCTTCCTGTGTTTCATCTGGCAACCCTGTCTGTGTGGCACATTATGAGAACATGTATTCTCTCTCTCTGGTTTTCCTGTTCCTCCACCACAGTCATACTGGTAGCTACCTGGGCCTTAAGTAGTTCTATAAAGTGCTTAGCTCAGTGTCCACACCAGAGCCATAGCTCAGAGCCAGGAAGCGAGATAGGAACTCAGGAAGCTTCCCAAGAACCTGTGTGACCTCCTTAGCCATTTGTAAATTCAGGGATGTATGTAAGTTCAGGACGTTTGGATAGGTTGGTCTGTGAACTGCCCTACTGGATGTGGTGGGCTGGTAACTACTGGCTCTGCAGGGAAAGAGCCTATTTGTGGTGTTTATCAATCTCATGGTGCGACTGTTCCTACCTTGGCTGGTTCATGATGCCAACATGATGTCATTGAACCTGGAATTGGGAAGGAATGTGCTCTGAGGAGCCCCATGCAAGCTAGTCCCAGCCCATCTCTGTTCCAATCTTATTTCATATGTAGGCAAATCAAGCCTACAAAACAGTGAAAGGTTTAAGGAAAATATCTACCACCATCATATTTCTTCAATTACAACAGTTAAAATTTAAAAGAGAATTTCCTACTTGGGGTGATACTGAATTGTTCAGACTTTTTCTACACTTCGATTCAAACTGAAGTCTAGAGTTCTGCTTTCATTCTACATTTACAAGGCAGCAGTCAATCATCTGATAATGAATTTTCAACACTCTCACATTCTTTATCCTGAAGAAAGGCTGTGTTTCCAGACCAGCATGTCCACTGCACTTTTGATGCTAAGCCTCCCTGCAGCATATAGTGGGAGTGATTTTTTTTCCCCCAAAATGTTCACTGTGTCACATATTTCTGAGCTAGCATATTGAACAGATGTATCTGTGGGTTGCAAGAGTCTGTGGGGGAATTTTATATTCGTGTTTGATTGAGAAGTCTGGTACAGCCAGTTTGACCCTCCAAATTTAGATCCAGCTCATTGTGGCTCCCCTGGGAGATGAAGGGCCTGCTGCTGCTGCTAAGTCGCTTCAGTCATGTCCGACTCTTTGCGACCCTATAGACGGCAGCCCACCAGGCTCCCCCATCCCTGGGATTCTCCAGGCAAGGACACTGGAGTGGGCTGCCATTTCCATCTCCAATGCGTGAAAGTGAATGAAGTGCCAGTGGTGGTTAAAAGCATGGGCTTTGGAGCAAGGCAGTCTTGGGTGACCACTTTCCAATTGTATGACCTTGGGGAAGAACTTCAGTTTTTTCATTTGAAAAATAGGGCTGATAACATTACCTCTTTCTCTGGAAGGTCTCTGCCTGTGAAATACCTGAAAGATAAAAGCACACACACACAAAAAGGTGCTAACTCTTGGTGGTGTTGATGCTACTATAACGCCTGACTTCATTGCAGTTACTCTCCCTGCTCATTAGCCACAGGCTGTGTGGCTGATTCTACAGAAAATGTTTCCATTCATTTTTTTCTCAACCAAATCATATATAAATTTAACATAAAATTCTAATTTGCCATAGTCTTCCTGTATTATGGGAATATCTCTGAATCTGTGTAATTTCAGGAGGGAAAAATAAATCAGTTCTTAGGGTTTCCTGAGTCTGGAAGAAACCTACCCAGCAATGACTCACTTATCTGGGAATAGAGTCTGGCAAACTGTGAAGTTTATCATCTGTGCCCCTCTGATTCTTTTTTGTGGTCCTCTCATTAGTATCTAATAATTCATATATCCATCAAAATACAGTTTTCCAAAGGTTAAAGTCATGGTTCTCATTCATCATGATTCTCATTCAAGCATAGAAATGAACATAATGTCAAAAATTCATTAACTTATTACTGAAGGAACCAATGATATAATAAGGTTGCTTCCAAGAGCATTTGAATAAATGGATATTTATAGGGATTTGGGGGGTGTTCCTGTTTGTTTATTTCTTTAAATAATGTGAGCATAAGATTGCTAGGAGGCGCAAAACTGGTTATTGTCCTACAGGGCAATAAATCTATAATCTTTGGGGTTATTTTTTCTACTAAACAAATTTGCATGTTTACATGTAATGTCTGGGTGCTAGTCATATTGTAAATAGCAAAATCAAGAACAGATACATTCTTCCAGAGAATTAAATAATCCTTGGGGAAGCCCATGTAACAGTGTCTTAGCATGATATTAAAAAATTATGCTATGCTCTCTGTGCCTTATTTTCAAATAATGGATAATTTTTCTTAACATATCTACCCATTTATTTATTCAATAAACCTTTATTAATATCTATGTGCTGCAGGGATATAGAAGTAAAGACACAGTCCCTATCCTTAAGGAATTCATAACCCAACAGGGGGAGACAGCACTCAAAAATCAAAATATGAAGTGACAGACATATCATTTTATATATAGACACAAGGCCCCATCATTACAGAGGTCGCTCACTCCCTAGCTCTATATCATGTCAGCTCATCCACCATTTTCCCCACCTGTATATTAAAACACATCTCTTAGAGCCCAACAGATGAATAATTCCTCTCTGAGATAATACATAGATAAAGAAATATATTAATAGGGACCCTCCATCTCAACTCAATCTGGTGTGTCATGTGGTAGTCTCAGGGCTGGTTGGGAAGAGACAGGATGAGCTGGAAAGAGGTGAAGACGGCTTTCTTGTTGCTGCTAAAATTACTGAATATGGATGACCCAGACACAACTACTAATTACGCAGCCTCTGTATTTCAGAAATACTCCCTTAAAGATAGATTTATTTCCAAATTAATGGAGCAGGGGAGAGCTTTCTTAACATTTACTTTAGAATTCTAGAATTTAGTTATAATATGGCAGACCATGTTTTCTACGAGTGGGTACAGGAGGCTGTCTGAGGTCGCCTAAGCTGCCTTTACTCGCCCTTAAACGAGAGTTGACCTGGGTGACTTCAGTTTCACCTGCCCTGCTCTTGTCAGGAGCCATGTTTCCCCCTGTCCCCATGGTAACCAGCGTCCCAGCTCTCTGAGAACACAGGGTGATTTTTGTATCTCTGCTTTTAATTCTCCTAGCAGAGCCACCTAGAGTAGGAGGCCTGTATTTCAGCTCTCTGTCTTTATGAAGTCAATTCATTCAATAGCTAATAAGCGATTATTAATGTAAAGAACTTCATTGGAAGCTGTGGAGCATGGACAAAGAATAACGCCCTTTTCCCAGGACCCCATAGTTAATGGGAGAAGACAGAAATGTGGAAGCAATTCTAAAGCAGTGATTGTTAATCCGGGCTGCACATTGGGATCACCTGGGGAACTCTTGAAACCTCCCGATGCCCAGGCTGCACCCCAGAGCAATTAAACCTAAATCCCTAGAGAAGGACCCTGGCATCAGCATTTTGTAAAGCTCCCTGGGAACGTCCAGCATGGCTCTAAAGCAAAACAAACCGGGAAAAGGAGTAACAAAATGCTCTATGAAGGAGAGAACCACAGCCATTCTCATATGTTAATATTCGCATCCACCGGGTGACTACATTTCAGCCCATGAATGTGGAAAATGTAACTTCTCATTGTAACCACAGGAAAAATGTAGGTCAGTGTGATTGTAGGGCAGAGACTGTATGGTCTGGGCAATATGGTATGCAGAAAACTATACCTCTAAGAGTCTCTTGGACTAGAAGGAGATCCAACCAGTCCATCCTAAAGGAGATCAGTCTGAGTGTTCATTCGAAGGACTGATGTTGAAGCTGAAACTCCAATACTTTGGCCACCTGATGCTAAGAGCTGACTCATTGGAAAAGACTCTGATGCTCGGAAAGATTGAAGGCAGGAAGAGAAGGGGATGACAGAGGATGAGATGGTTGGATGGCATCACTGACTCAATGGACATAAGTTTGGGTAAGCTCCGGGAGTTGGTGATGGACAGGGAGGCCTGGTGTGCTGCAGTCCATGGGGTCGCAAAGAGTCAGACACGACTGAGCAACTGAACTGAACTGAAGGGGAAAAAAGGGCCTCCAAAAGGTCAGCCCTAGAAATGCTCTATGAAGCATTTAGGCACATGCTATCTCTCTCCCTTGGAATGTTTGGGACTTTTTTTTCTGTTTTAAACCCTTGTCTTCCTGAAGAAGGGACCTTCATCCTCCAGGTCCCTGGCTCACACCTTGGTCTCTTCTGTGAAGCCTTTCCTTTCCTTCCCTTTTCCAAGCACAATTGGGTGCCTGTTTTTCTCTGCCACTTAGCTCCTTATCTGTCAATTTTAATTATTTTAGAATTTAGTTATAATATGGCAGACAGCTTATTTATACATTTACCCTTTTACTGGCCTTACTTTCATTGGGTTTCCTAGCACCTAGCATAGTTTCTTGGTGTATTGAATGAGTAAACAGAGGTGCAGCACTTTTAGGTCCAATCAGAAAAGTCATGCCCTCAATCAGGTGAGACCTTGACTCAACAACTCCCCAGGCTCTCGTGTCCCATTTCTTTTTCTTCTTTGGCCACACCCCACAGCTTGTGGGATCTTAGTTCTCTGGTGAGGGATCAATGGGTGTGTGTGTATGGTGGGGGTCGGCCACACTTGTTGTAAAGCTGCAGGAGGAAGGGACAGGAGAAGGCCCCCGCAGCCCATCAGTGGTGGTGGTGGTGGTGGTGATTTTGAGTTTCATCTGCAGAGTTTTGCTATGAGAGGAAGAAAGAAGCAGAAGGAAGTTCAGAGGCTTCCAAGTGTGTGTGGAACTACAGGAAAGTGCCCATGCCACCAGCTCCTATTTTATTTCGGCCACAGGCATTCCCCCACAAATTCAGAACAGCCCTTTCTCTCTGGAAATGTTGCTTGTCACTTGTATTTTTAAGCTTTCAGTTCAGTTCAGTTGCTCAGTCGTGTCCGACTCTGTGACCCCGTGGACTGCAGCACACCAGGCTTCCCTGTCCATCACCAGCTCCCAGAGTTCACTCAAACTCATGTCCATCTAGTTGGTGATGCCATCCAACCATCTCATCCTCTGTCATCCCCTCCTCCTCCTGCCTTCAATCTTTCCCAGCATCAGGGTCTTTTCCAAAGAGTTAGTTCTTCGTATCAGGTGGCCAAAGTATTGGAGTTTCAGCTTCAGTATCAGTCCTTTTAAACTTTACATCTTAAAAAAAAAAAATTAGGTTTTTTTTCTTTTTTCAATGTTGTAGGTTTTACACACATAAAGGTGAAAAGATGATTTTGATTTTATAAGGATGACACACATGCATTACAGATTTTCAAGGACAGTGCTAATTTTAGATCTGATGTCCTGTTTTCAGACTGTGTCCTAATTTTTATATGGAAAGTATGGTTGCTAGTCTTACGACTTACTGTCAACCAGCCAGGCATGCTTAAAGGTCTTTTAATTATTAAAATAATTAATAACCTTATGTTTCTGTTTAAGAAATTAAGTAGGGCTGCTTCATGGACAAAAAAAGCCTTGAAGGGAACATGGACCTGGCCATTTGTACATCACCCTGAGCTTCAGACTTTTGTTGAATGGGGTTTCTTGGTGAGGACAATATATATTAACATCCTCTCCCTACCACAGATCACTGCAAATATCCTTCAAGGCAAAATGGGTCATTAGGAACTGTCCTTTGACCCCACAGAAACATTTCTTTGTGAGGTGTAGTGACAGCCGCCCCCGAGGAAGGGCAGGAGGCAGAGCCTGTTGCTGGGGCGCCCACCCCTGTGCCCCAGCCCTGGTTATTATGGATTCAGTTGCTGTGCTTTCTCTTTCTGCTTACTAGATTCAGACCAAATTAAACCTTAAAGATGACTGCAGCCAAAGTCACCTCAATTGTAATTGAATGGCTCACAATGATACAGTGTTTTCCCCTGTTAAAAAGTGTAACTCTTTTCCTCTAACTGAATAGTAGTAAGAAAAAGTTAAAGGCTGGGTAAAGTTAGAGTTGATTGCTTATAATTATCTGAATGCCATAAGGTTTCTAGCAACCTGGTTTTACATTCATTCGGGGACATCTTGTACATTCTGTCAGTGTCATTTTATGAGACAGTAACAACAGTAGCATCGAATATGTCATCGATAGGTGGCACATCATCTTTTGGGGAAAAATAGGCTGTGTTTTTGTGTCATTAAATGAGGAGCTACTTCTGGGTCACGTGAAAGTGTTACTTTTGCTCCATGTACTTCCATGATGCTTCTGTAATGGGAATTCTGCAGTAAGTGAGGGGTCCTTCCCAGTAGCCAGCCAGTCTGCATTCAGATTCCCGTTAGCTGTTTCCGTAGCTGATGTCTGTGTTTCCATCTGCCCAAGTTTTCCTCCTTTGCAGCCTCACTACTTTAGTGTTAGGACATTCAGGAACTTCTCATATGCTTCCCAGAATTCCAGCAGTTCTTCATTTGGGGGTAAACCCTAAAAGTGAGCTAGATCTGAGATCCCTACCTCTCTGCGATCCCCAGCGCGTGAGGGGAACAAGGGTCAGTGAGGACTGGGGCTTGCTGTGTGTTCCACCACATTTGACAAAGGTCAGGAGAGAGGGGAGCCCGGGGAGCCCCTGAGCTGGTCTCAGCTGAAACAGCCCTAAAATGAAAGAAACAGAGCCAGAGCTTTTTCTGGGTAGCAGTCATGTTTTCCTATCAACGCACAAGTCCTCCTTGACAAATGACAACTGACCTAAGCATCCTAAATCACTGTTAGCCTTAGGAGTCAATCCTTGTAACACCCTTTTAACAGGAGGCCTCATTCTTCTTTCCTTATCCAGAACTAAGAGGGGAAAAATGAATATGGTTTTTGCTCACAGAATGGATAACAGCAAGCCGCCTTTGGTTGTCCCTACGCTGCTGGTGCCTCTTCACAACCACAGCTGCGCAGAGACGGCCGCCCCTCTGCTGAGCCGAGACCTGACGGAGCTCTGCCCAGAGCACAGCTGGAGGAGCAACGGAACAGAGCCACAGTACCGGCCGAGCTCCGGGGAGGTGGCCGCAGGCAGCGCTTTCTTGGGGGCCCTGTGGCTGCTTTCTGTCTTTGGCAATTCCCTGGTGTGTCTGGTCATCCACCGCAGCAGGAGGACTCAGTCCACCACCAATTACTTCGTGGTGTCCCTGGCGTGCGCCGACCTCCTGCTCAGCGTGGCCAGCACGCCCTTCGTGCTGCTGCAGTTCTCCACCGGCCGCTGGCCGCTGGGCAGCGCCGCGTGCAGGGCCGTGCGCTACTTTCAGTACCTCACCCCCGGAGTCCAGATCTACGTGCTCCTGTCCATCTGCATAGACCGGTTCTACACCATCGTCTACCCACTGAGCTTCAAGGTGTCCAGAGAGAAAGCCAAGAAGATGATCGCCGCATCCTGGATCTTCGAGGCGACCTTTGTGACCCCCGTGTTGTTCTTCTACGGCTCCAGCTGGGACAGCCACTGCAACTATTTCCTTCCCTCCTCTTGGGAAGGAACCGCCTATAGTGTCATCCATTTCTTGGTGAGCTTTGTGATCCCGTGCGTCCTCATAATCTTATTTTACCAGAAGGTCATAAAATACATTTGGAGAATCGGCACTGATGGCCGGACAGTGAGGCGGACCATGAACATTGTCCCAAGGACAAAAGTGAAAACAGTCAAGATGTTCCTCATTTTAAATCTGCTATTTTTGCTCTCCTGGCTGCCTTTTCATGTCGCTCAGCTGTGGCACCCCCATGAGCGAGACTATAAGAAAAGTTCCCTTGTGTTCACTGCTATCACATGGATATCCTTTAGTTCCTCAGCCTCTAAACCTACTCTGTATTCCATTTATAATGCCAATTTTAGGAGAGGCATGAAAGAGACTTTCTGCATGTCCTCGATGAAGTGTTACCGAAGCAATGCGTATACTATCACAACCAGTTCAAGAATGGCCAAAAAAAACTATGTCGGTATCTCAGAAATCCCTCCATCGGCCAAAACTGTAACCAAAGACTCGATCTATGATTCGTTTGACAGGGAAGCCAAGGAAAAAAAGCTTGCTTGGCCCATTAATTCAAATCCGCCAAATACTTTTGTCTGATTTCTCAGAATTCTTTCAATTATTATTATGCACCAGAGGTTAACAATTTAACTATAAAAACAAGCTATTTATGTATTTTTTCAATCAATTTTCTGAGGGAAATGTTTTATTATGTAGAATGCATTCGCTATTGATTTTAGTTTTTGTCTTTTTTACTTTAGTTGCTTTTTGTTTTAGAGGAAGCTTTTCACCTTGAGCTTATTTATGGTCAACAGTCCCTTTACTATATTAGTTACATGCATTAAAAAAAAAAAAGAATGCTTTCTGACTTTTTATTTACTATTAGGTCCAAAAAGCATAAACTGTCTTTGATTGATGATTTAACCTGATTTTATTCTGTTTCTTTTTTCTCCTCCGTACTGAATTTTTGTTAACTATAGGCTTCTGTTCCAAATCAAATCTCCTGTGTGACACATTTCAGAGACTTGTATTTCTTCTGCTGAGCAACATTTAGGAAGTATTAATATTTTATATGTTTTTACATTACCTTCTGTCCAGATCTGTTAATGGAGAGCACTCCATATATTGGAATATACTAGAATTTGCCTGGGTAGCCTTCTGTGATTGAATTTTAATGAAGATGCTTAGGGAAAGAAAGCTTATTGGTTGGCCTAATTTCCATCTCTTTCTGTCTCTCATTCTCATTTGCTCTTAAAACCAGCTGATGATGCCTTGAAGCGTTTGAAGTCACCATGCTGTTTTCCTCACATCCAGGCCCATCTAAGCTGTGTCTAGGATGCTTACCTCCCTTCTGAGTCAAATTCAAGCAATGCGCAGGGAACCTGGCTGGGCAAGCCCAGAAACTGCCAAAGTGGGTCATGCAGATGCTATTTCTCTGCGCTCTGCCACTCAGGCAGACACCTTCAGCTGCCTGGCGTGGCCCCCAAACTCTGGGACAGCAAGGGCAAGGAGCAGTTTTTTCTTTCTCCTGAACATGTAGACATGAGGCCGTTTCTCCAGCCAGTACTTCCTGTCCCTCATCTCACTCTCAGGACACATGATCATACCCTCGCCAAGCTCACACTCTTCTGTGGCCGAGGTAACTTGAGATTTTCTTCTCTGGTTGTCAGGTCTCCATTATTTCAAATCCAGGACGAGCACATTTTAAAAATGTTTTCTTTAAACAATAACAGGTTTACAAACAAGATTGGTGTGCATTTTTACACCCTAGTTAACAAGAATTGCAAATAATAATACCAGTAGTTCAGCAACTTTACCTGCATTGTCTCATGTTATCCTCTTAAAAAAGTCTGTGATGTTCTCATAATCATCTGTTTTCTAGATGAGGAAATCGGACCTCAGTGTTACAGGACTTGCTTAAGTCAGAGTGTGGCTGAACTGGTTTTCACACTCAATCCCCTAGCTGCAGGTCTGTGGCTCTTTCCTTGACATGACAGGTGTCTCTCTAGGGACCACTTGAGCAGTCAAGCCCATCCAGACCTCTGTGGGCCTAACAGCTGCTGCCTGGGTGGAAATCTGAGGTCTAGGAGAGCATGATGTTCTTAACAGGAGAGCCTAGAAATTTGGTGAGCTGGCCCCCACCTTTTCCTTGGCTGTGGCTGGGTTCCTAGGCTTGTGGTGCTGAACATCTGAGATTGGAAACACACTGGTATATCCTGTCTCGCAGACACAGGGAAACAAGACACGATTGGGCTTGGTTTTGGGGGACAAAGAATGAGAACAATAAAATATTCTATCTACAAAACATTATAGAGCTGATGTTTTCAAGTGGAGGTGCTGCCTTCGATCAACCAGGTCAAAAGATAAGAAGAATACCTTGTATTTTTTCTTCCTTTTCTTTCTCCTCCACATATATTCAAAAATGACAAAGTGAGTCAGAGCTTGATGTCACTTGGCCCTTGACTTTTATGATTCATAGTTGTTAAAAAAATAGAAGAGACCCTGCAGTACTTTTACTTATTTTTAAAAGTCAAATTGTAAAAAAATAAAATTTGATTTACTTTAATTTTATTTATGTATATGTTTTTGGTCTCGGTTAAGCTGAAAATGACTAGATGATTACTAAACTATTCTGTTTTTAATGTTCTGTGAGTTACCCCAGTGGGTGGAAATTCAGTGACAGGATCTTATGCAAAGTCTTACTGAGATTAGTTTTTTAGAAAAAAATCCCCCCAAATAATAACAAATAGAGTTAATCAAATCACAAAAGCAAGAGCTCTAAAGTCTCAAGACCTATGATAATTCAGCTGTATTTTCTCAGCATATTGTTAATTCACTGTACTTTTTTAGTTTAATATTTAGGATTCCTGTTGTCTCACTTGATCCTGAATTTGGAGGAAACTAGATATAATATACAGATTAATAAAAGTTTTCATAAATCCCAGCAACACAAGGGTTTCCCAGGTGGCCCTACTGGTAAAGAACTAGCCTGCCAGTGCAGACTTAAGAGACACAGGTTCGATCCCTGGATTGGGAAGTTTCCCCTGGAGGAGGGCATGGCATCCCACTCCAGTATTCTTGCCTGGAGAATCCTATGGACAGAGGAACCTGGAGGGCTACAGTCCATAGAGTTGCAAAGAGTGGGACACAAATGAAGCAACTTAGCATGCATGCACTTAGCAATACAAGAACAACATTCACCATAACTCAGATTTACCTGCCAAGCACCAGCTACAGAGAGGCAGGCTATTGTGGGAAGTAAGAAAATGACGCCAGTCTCCTTACCAGGCACATGATGAGTGAATATGGATTCATATGGCCTCAAAGCAGGAATTCAAGAAAGCTAATGATGGGGAGCAAGGTTCCAAGGAGAGCAGTTCCCTGGAGCCAATTCTAGGTGCCCATAAACTGTCAAGAGGAAGGGGCAGGGCTGCAGCCTTTGAGGTAGGATTCGGATTTCTCCTTCTAATCTTAAGTGAAAGTGGTAGTCCCACCAGCCTGTTGCTCCGAGTCCATCAGCTTTTCCATGGACCTTCCCTCACAGGTTTCCCCAGGGTGCCTGGAACCAGGGCTGGAGCTCTGGCCAGTGCTCTCAGCAAGGACAGTTTTACCCACTAGGCCTCCACCAAGCATGTGAGGAGCAGAGTCAGTTGCCAAATAAGGTCAGCACTTCTGCCCCTCCTGGTGGGCATAGTGCCTCCATTCACCCTCCAGCCTTGCTGCCACCTGCCAGACTCGCTTTGAAGCAACAGAAGCAAGATCTGTTAGAGCTTTTGGACCAGAGTCAGCTTCCAGGTTATGCTCCTCTAAGAAAACCACATGTGAAAAAAAGCAAAGAATTAGACTTGTAGAGTAGAAGGAATGGGACGTTGGGAGACCTAACCCAACCCCCCCTCCATTGTTTAGAAGAGAAAATTAAGTCCAAAAGTGGTCAAATTAGGGGGAAACTACAATGCCTTCTGCCAACCAGTCCAACATTCTTTAAATTCACCATCCTGCTGGCTGTGGCATGATGCGTTCATTGGAGAAAAAAAAATCTTCACTGTGTTGGGAAGAATATGAAGAGAATAAACAATTCCCCACTGTTCAGCGAACCTGCTGCTTCTCGGGAACAGAGGTGACCTTTGTGTGCTAAGTTCCTTTTGTCGTGTCCAACTCCGTGCGATCCTATGGACTGTAGCCTGCTATGGTCTTCTGTCTGTGGGGCTCTCCAGGCAAGAACACTGCAGCGGGTTGCCATGCCCTCCTCCTGGGCATCTTCCCAACCCAGGGATCGAGCCCGCATCTCTTAACGTTTCCAGCATTGGCAGGTGGGTTCTTTAGTACTAGCACCAACCTTAGAGAGCTGTGATTCAGTTCAGCTCAGTTGCTCAGTTGTGTCCGACTCTGCGACCCCATGGACTGCAGCACATTAGGCTTCCCTATCCATCACCAGCTCCTGGAGCCTACTCAAACTAATGTCCATTGCTTAAGGCTGTGGAAAACTTGGCCCCACCGTTTTACAGATTGACCACTTGGTGGCACTGTGGCCAGTGGGCAGAGCCCAGCAGCTCTTCACGGGACCCATCACTCTGGCGATTTCGGGGAAGTCCTCATCTCCTAGCAACAAAGCAGTAAGAATTGCTGAGCACCCAGAAGCAGCTGCAGATTAACTAATCAGTCAGTGTGTTCAAAATACAAAGCATCTAAACACTGCAGGAAATTCCAAACTAATTAATACCCTTTATAGGAGTGAAGTCTTGTCAAAATATTATTTTAAACTCATTTTACAAATGGCGGCATTTTTGAAAACCTCATTGTCTCGCAGCTGCACCACCCACACGCATCAGGGGCCTCTCTCTTTTTTTCTTTTATCATTTGAGAATTCATGGATTCCACAGCAGTGTAACCTAAACTTTCTCTAAAAGTAAATGTTCTTGTGTTCCTGGTAAGTAGGCAGTTAAATTTATTTTACGTTAAATTTCTTTTCAGCCTGTCTCACTTCCCATAGTTCCTCTTAAATTTTTTGAGCTCCTACAATCTGGGCCATTCTGAACTTTTTGCTCAGCTGGACATTTCTGTTCAAAAGCTGCCTTCTCAGAAGATGCCTCCTTATTATTTTATTTTAATGGAAGCATAGTTGATTTACAATGTTGTATTAGTTTCAGGTGTACAGTAAACTGGATATGTATATATTCTCTTTAAGATTCTTTTCCATTGTAGGATAAGTTATTATAAGATATTGCATATATCTTACATATATATCGGCCATACAGTAGGTCCTTATTGTTTTATATATAGTACTGTGTATCTGTTAATCCCAAATTCCTAATTTATCCCTCCTTCTCCTTTCCCCTTTGGTAACCATGAATTTGTTTTCTATGTCTGTGAATATATTTCTGGGTTTTTTTTTTTACTTAAAAATTTTTTATTGATAATTCCATTTCACTTATTGGATTAAAGTCAGTTTATTTTACTTGTTTTATTAATTTTTGTTGTAGTTGCTTTACAATGTTGTTTTTATTTTATATTGGAGTATAGTTGTTTACAGTGTTGCATTAGTTTCTGCTGTATGTACAGCAAAGTGATTCACTTATATTTATTCTGTTTCAGATTCTTTTCCCTTATAGGTTATTACAGAATACTGAGTTCAGTTCCCTGTGCTGTACAGTAGGACCTTGTTGTTTGTCTGTCTTATATCTAGTAGTTTGCATCTGCTAGTCCCAAACTCATTTATCCCGCCCCATCCCACCATTCCCCTTTGGTAACCGTTAAAGTTTGTTGTCTAGGAGTCTGCTTTTGTTTGTCAATACATTCATTTGTATCTTTTTTTAGATTCTACATATAACTGTTATCATATGATAATTGTCTTTTTCTGTCTGACTTACTAGAAGAAGCTTCTTTAAAAGTATTGCTTTAAATACTGATCAACCCTAAAGAGTCATGGAATTAGGATTCACCTATAATTTGAAGAATGTGTGATTTTAGTTCTGCAGGAAAATGACCCCCGGAAATGCTGGGCTCTGGTGACGAGTGCATGTGTAATGTATCTGGCTTCAGGATTGTGATGCCAGTCTGGAAGCTTGAGAACATCATCCGGTTTCAGGGGCAGGCAGTCGCTAGAGCAGTTCCAGCTATTTGCCCACAGCAGGTAGACATGAGATGAAGGGGGTTTTGAATGAATACTCTCTGTTCTGTTTCCCTGTGATCTCTTCCAAAGAACAGTCTCTTTAAGGAGACTATGTTCTGCTAGTAGGACCCTGAGTGTGCTAGACAGACCTTGGCTAGGATAAAGTAAAGAAAGTGAAGTCACTCAGTTGTGTCCGACTCTTTGCGACCCATGGACTGTAGCCCACCAAGCTCCTCCGTCCATGGGATTCTCCATGGCTAGGATAACCGGGCAGCAAAAAGGAAGATGCGAAGAGTTGTAAGGTGGAGAGATTGGAGGGGCACACTGTGCCCCTTGTGTTCTTGAGAACAACAGATTTATGGGCTGTTCATCAGTTCAGATTCATTTAAACTTCTGGACTATCTGATTCTCCAGACAGATGCACAGTACTTGAATGGCCCTTTAAAAATTAGTAGAAATTGGGCACAGGACTCCAGTGACACCTCCAGACAGCAACATTCCTTAATCACAAGTATGATGGTTGTTTTCAAGGGCTCTTTAATCAGCTTCTGTGTTGAAGCTCAGGTTCTGCTTACCACCTATTAACCAGCAAATTATTCTCAAACCCCAGCATCTCTATTTTTAAAATGGGGTGAAATAAATGTCTACCTGTATAAGGGTTCTCTGGGAAAAATAGAACAGATAGGACATAGATGACAGATAGATGGATAGATGACAAAATTTTAAGAAATTGGCTCTTGTGAGTAAGGGGGTTGGCAAGCTGGAAGTTTGTATGGTGCGCCAGCAGTCTGGAAAATCAGGGAGCTGCTGTAGTTTTGAGTTTGAAATCTATAAGGCAGGCTATTAGGCAGAATTAATGCTACAACCTTGAGGCAGAATTTCTTCTTAGGGAAACCATTTTTTGCTCTTAAGGCCTTTAACCAATTAGATAACCATATTATCAAAGATAATCTTCTTTAAGTCAATTGATTGCAGATCAAAGGGCAACTACAAAATACCTTCACTACAATACATAGATTACTGTTTAATTAAGTAACTGAGTGCTCCAGCCTAATAGAATTGTTGTAGTAATAAAATGAGCCCAAATCCATGTCAATCATTCATTCAGTGCATTATTAAACACATGGGAAGCCTTCAAAAAAGGTTTTCTATTGTTATTTCAATTTAGTCATTGCTAACCCAATGGATGTTTCCATTTTCAAGTTATTTAGCACCTATTGCCATGTGCTAACTCTTGTAGAAACAGGTTTTTAATACCATTCTCAGATTGTGGCATTATTTTCCTTCTTTAGCTGTTTTTTTTTTTTTAGCCTTGCTAGGATTTTGCACACTGAAGGTGGAAAGAATTGGGAGAAGGAACTTGAATGGAAAGCAGGGAGGTGGAAGAGCTACTTCTATTCACTCACCCCAAAGGGGATTTTTTCCGCCATAGAACTATTTCTTAGAAGGTACTTGTGTGTGTGCTCAGTCGTGTCTGACTTTTTGCAACCCTGTGGACTGTAGCCTTCCAGGTTCCTAAATCCATGGGATTTTTCAGGCAAGAAGTGAGTGAGTTGCCATTTCCTCCTCCTTCTGGACCCAGGGATAGAACCTGAGTATCCTGTGTCTCTTGCATTGCAGGCAGATTCTTTACCGCTGAGCCACCAGGGAAGCTCTATTTCTTAATAAGTCATGGTCTAAATTCAGGATATGAGAACACTTGAGAATGTAGACTTTCATTATCATTCTTGAGTTGGGATTTCCACATATACAACAGAAAGAACTGATAGAAGGAAATTAGTTTCAACTGTTATTCATTGTAGTAAAATATGAAAAACCCATGAAACAGGACTTAAGTCGCTCTTGGCCATAGTTAATTGTAGGCAACTCTGTAGATAAAAACATGTAACCATTGTATATTTTCAGTGGAACTGTAAGTGAATCACACTGTAATTAGAAAAACAAATATAAATGAAATCAAGTGAAATTTAAGGTGTTGTTTTTTGGGTTTTTTTAAGCTATTTGGTAACTGGAAAGGGCAAAAAACACAATGAAAAGCGAGATTGAAACTTATCAACACCAATATTGTACGGAACTTTAAAGTTTATTTTGAAGAAAAATTTAAACCAGCAAAATGATTTGTAGCTTTTTTTTTAAAGAAAAGATATTTGAGTATGTATACTCCAGTACTTTGGCCACCTCATGCGAAGAGTTGACTCATTGGAAAAGACTCTGATGCTGGGAGTGATTGGGGGCAGGAGGAGAAGGGGACGACCGAGGATGAGATGGCTGGATGGCATCACTGACTCGATGGATGTGAGTCTGAGTGATCTCCTAGAGATGGTGATGAACAGGGAGGCTTGGCGTGCTGCGATTCATGGGGTCGCAAAGAGTCGGACACGACTGAGCGACTGAACTGAACTATTGGAAGGACAAAGGGGAAAAATATTTAAAAAAATATGTTTTGTGGTTTAAAGGAACTCTGAACCAAAAAAGACCATATATTAAAACTCAGTGTAATTCCACACTAGGTAGAGATCACCTAGTCACACCTTCTGGAAGGTGAAAGTGAGACTTTGCCCTTTGGCAGCCACGATTGCCCACAGGCTGGATAGACCATAGGCTGGAGGGACATTCATCACCTGGCCTCAGGGAACTGCTGATGATCTTAGTGTGATTGTCCCAACCTCCCTCCCAGAATAAATTCCATAGACTAAAGTTGACTCTCTTCTCCCTAGTCATCCTCATAGGAGATTGAAGTATATTAACCAGAAGCTAATATATTCATTTACAAGGGGGTATAGTCCTTTCCAGTGACCAGAAAGCTTAGATGACTTATTCAGGGTACATTCTTACTAATTTTGGAATTATTGGGAACCTGGAAGTATAACTCTAAGTTGCTTGATGAATAAGGGATCTGAAAAAAGAGGAGTGTGGTCATTGTTTTTGTTTACTGTTATTTTGAAAGATATTTGAAACGCCTATTTTTATAAACTGAGTATGAAATCTGTATTTCATATGGAAAAAAATGAAAAAATTATATTAGTTATTATTGCATATGTTTGTGGCTCAGTTGCTAGTTGTGTCCGACTCTTTGCAGCCCCATGGATTGTAAACTGTCAGGCTCCTTTGTCCATGGAATTTTCCAGGCAAGAATACTGGGGTGGGTTGCCGTTTCCTACTCCAGTGGATTTTCCTGACCCAGGGATCAAACCTGCATCTCTTAGGTCTCCTTCATTGGCAGGTTGGTTCTTTACCACTAGTGCCACCTAGAAGCCCCTATTAGTGCATATTACCCCCAAATTTGGCAGATTAAAATAATAGACATTGTTTAATCTCATAACTTCTTGGGTCAGGAGTCTGGACATAGCTTTGATTCCCAAGGCTGTCGTTTGATTCACAAGGCTGCAATCAGTGTTGGCCAGGGCTAGGGTCTCATCTGAAGGTTCAATGGATGTAGAATCGTGCTTCCAAGCTCATGTGACTGTTCTTGGAATTCAGTTCATTAAGGGCCTGAGGTTTGAGGGATATCATTATTTACTTTTCATCATAAACCCTATAGCTTTTGTGAAATAAGTAAGCATGGTCTTTATTCCATTGAAGTGATAAAATCCAGAATTCACTATGGGCTTTTGGCCTGATCATTCTACGTACAAGTAGAAATAATCTGAACTATTATCCAAGGCAACCTAGTGGAGGCGCAGGTGTCATCATTTCTAATCTGCTGACTTGATTGGGTTTAGGGCTGTAAAGCGCTTGTCAGACATTTTCCTCTCAGGAAAGGGGCACTGAGGCACAGCAGGATTGAACTGGGCTCTGCTGGATCTCAGAAAATTTTCGCTGCTCAAATATTTACCCTCCTGCAAAGTCAAAATAGTGCAAAGCCAGAGCTTATTGTCAAACTGCAGCCTAACCCTCAGCCCAGGAGCAGTGTCACAGTTGGTAAATTAGTTCTATCATTTTGACCCTAAGGCTTGCTTTAAGAAAGAATTCAGCTGATTTGCCTCCTAGTCATTTCCAGAATTCAGCTGGGTATTTCTCTGCAACCCAGAACAGTTTCTGAGTCACAACCATCATCCATCTGTCTTGTAAGCTGAATCTGATATGGACACCAAGCTGCCTACAGATTTACAGAGTCCTTTTAAGCTCCATGTGTCCTCCAGTCATGTACTTTGGGGGTCTCAAATGTGCCTGCTCTGATCAGGGCCATTCCATCCTATACCAGGCCTTTTTCAGTGGTGTGCTAAAAACCCACTCTCTGGCGGGGGAGGGAAATCCCTGATTTCTGTGGTGTCGATACTCCCATCATTACAGATTAAAAGCTGCCCATCTGATGTCATTCAGCATGCAGTTAGGTTAGATGCACACTATTGGCTTTCCTCTAGGGCCAGCAATACACCAGCTGCAGCACACGGTTGTTTTGCACGTTTTATAAAAGGTACCCTCTGGGTGGAGAAATTAAGAAAGGCTCCTCTCTGGGCAGACCTACACCACCTGTATGCTCTGGTGAGCAATGGCAGGTACCCTTTCCTGCACATGTGGCTTATTGAAGGGAAGGTGATTTTAGGCCCATCACTTCTTCAACTGCGTGCCCTGGTGCAGTCCACATTCAGTAGCAGTCCTGGCTTCAATTCATGATACTGTGTGATTAAGTAAAGTGGATGGAATAAGAGGAAAATGAACCAGGTTACCTAGCAGCCTGAAAACCTGCTTTATGCAGATGATTACTGCCAGGTGGAACATTAATTGTTTTTTAGTCTAATCAGTTTAGTTGTTCAGTCATGTCCAACTCTTTGCAACCCCATGGACTGCAGCACACCATGAAGGCTGTTATTGCTAAAAAGAACTTCCAGCTACACCATTCCAGGGATAGACATAATGATATAACTAAAGAGGTTTCAGAAACATTATACATACAACACTACATTTAGATTCTAGTCCATTAAATATGTTCAACGAATGACATTTTAAGAACAGTCAAACCCAGGCACACTTAATGTAGTTCTTTACTAAAGAAGCAGTTTCTCATAACTCTATTTAGCCTATCAATTACTCTGGAAAGTCATCCCCTTTTTTACAGATGAGGAAACAGTCTGAGAGATTAAATAATTCAAGGTGACTCAGAAAATGGATTCAAGACCAGTTCTGCCTAAATCTCTTTTTACTATGCTTATGAAGGAAATGGCAACCCACTCCAGTATTCTTGCCTGGAGAATCCCACGGACGGAGGAGCCTGGTGGGCTACAGTCCACGGGGTGGCAAAGAGTCAGACACGACTAAGCGACTTCACTTTCACTTTTCACTTTACAGACACACCCCAGTACTATGAAACAGACAACCTGAGATAGCTGTGGTGAAGATATTTTATTTGTCATAAAAATATAATTGTACAATGCTCTTCAGAAAAAGGATGCCTTCAATGCCCCCAAATACCATGTGGTTTAGAAGTAAATTTCCTCTCTTTTAAAACTAAAAATGTAATTGATAATATGCAACTGATTTTCTGATATATCACATATATGTCTTTCATTTTTATTAGCCTTTAACTAAAGTGAGCCCAGTTTAAATCTATACTTTTTATAATGAGTCAAATCAAGCCTATTACAATTCAAAGATGATAAAATGCTAAATGGTGATGCTGATAAATACTGTCAGTTAGCTGGTAAAGAGTGATAAGAATTTGCTGCAGCAAGATAAGATTCTGATTCATATATATTAGAAAGATTTTAGATAAAATAGAAAAAAATTTAAGAACGTCAACTATATCCTAAAATTTGACCTAGTCAAACTTATTCCATGTTATACTCAGTTGCTCTAATACACAGCAGGTCTGTGCTAAATTAATGACAGAATATGACTGGCCTAAATACATAAATATATTTCCCTCCTTACCTTCCTTTGGGAAAAAGGAAAAGTGTTCTGTCTACTCAGAGGGGCCTGAGCTCACTGACTCCCCCCTCTTTTGTTCTCTTTGCGTCTGTCTGTTGTCCTTATAGGTAAGTAAGAGGTGCCAGGATTTCAGCTTGCTGCCCTCTAACTGGAATGGGGCAAGAAATGCTCCAGCTGTCTTCATCAGTGACGTTTATTAACATGCTTCAGGTGGCCCAGGCGTGCAGCCTGCACAGTACCCAAAGCAATCGGAACAATCTTATTTAAGACCAACGAACTCTCTTGGTTTGATCTACTGCAAGATACCAAATAGACCAGTTTCAGAATAAACTCAAATAAAGTATAATTTACTTTCACCCAAAATTACACATCCTCTACCTGAGGACAAAGTCAGTGCTCTTTCTTGTAAAGGGCAGCAGGGGAACAGCTTAAAGGAGCCAATAATTTAAAATCACAACCAGAGAAGAAATACTTGGAGCACAATGGAGACATTCCATAGAAGAGCCACATTCATTTGGAATGTTTGCTTTGAAAACAACTCTTCTGGGGAATTCAAAAGGTACTGAACAAAGCAACAGAGAGAGTTAAGTCTTGGGTGGTTTTGCGAAATAAAAATATACATTTGAGTAGACCAGATGGCAAAAACATAACCCATTACAATCTGAACACTGTATTTAAAACACTTATATTCTGAATATTAACAATCTATCTATATTTACGATCCAAAAAAGACATCAAATACTCTTAAACCCCTAGTCCTCCAGAACAGAGAGACCCAACAGACTGGGCTAGTGGTTTATCAGCTGTCACAAAGGACTGGACTTGGGATCTGAGTCTGTGACCTACGCACAAGAGAGCTTTAGAACTCAGGGAGGCACTTAATTCCAACGCATGGCCTCAGAGAAGGGACGGAAGTACCTTGTCACCTGAAACTATGTGGTCCGTCTCGTGTTCCACCTCACAGACAAGCTACACTAGAATGCCTCCTCCTAAACTATTTTGTGACAAAACACATTTCATTTGGAAACCAAATGTTTGCTTCATCAGAGCAAAGAACAATTACAATTTAGCAGCAATGGAGACCACAACCTCCTTATTTAACTATGGGAAAGAAAAGAGAGAGTGTTAAAGTGTCTCAGTGGGGACGTCAAAAGATTCCCAGGTCTGAGTGTATCATATGAGTGTGATTCCTCAACCATCATTCCATTTGGTAGCCAGGAAGAAAGCAAAGGCAGCTGTGATGGGAATCGGAGAAAATGCCTCTGCCCTCGCCCTTCCCACCAGGCCCCGACTGGCGGTGCTGGGTAAGACTCTGGCTGCAGTGCTTCACTCCGGAGCGGAGGCAGGCCCAGGGCCGAACCGGGTGCACACCCGCAGTGTATTTCTCTCTGGCTCAGAATACATTCATAAGGAAACTCAAGTCAGGGAAGAAACTAAGTGTTCTGGTTATAGCTAAAGCCATTCGACCCACCAGCAATGTGTCCCTCGTTTGGTTCCGGATCTCCTGAGTCAAAAACTCCCATCTCAGCAGCTAATTTCATCCCACTGTCTTTAGAAAAATTCTCCAAATTAGTTGACTACACAACGAAATGTGTGTGAACATTCACTCCTGCCCTCCCTCATATACATATAGAAACACATACAATAGAAACACATACATACATACATACTCTGGGTTGTCAAGATGATATATGCTGCTGAAATGCCTAACAGGTTATTTCTTGTTTCAAAATAAAAAGTTTAACTGATTATTCTCTAAGTATGGATCAGGCCCTAATAAACTTGTATAAATACAGTTTGAAAAGATGGCAATTAAAGTTTTAAATAGAAGCTATCTTAAGAACTTTCTTGATGGATTTTGTTAATGTGTACATTATTTAAAACAGGCATATCATCATGGATTACAAAAATAGAAATGTATATATTTGTTACTATATATTCACAGCTTATGCTGGAATGGCTCACAGGAGAAGTCATGGTTCACGCAGAAAATAAACATGACTCAGGTTAATATAAAGAAATCAGATTAGGTCCATAAAAGACTGAGGACTTAGTAGTCAGTCATCAGCCCATTTGGTTTCTCTTTGTAGGGCAATCAAAAACATGAAAGGAAATGACACCCAAACAATTACAAATACAAATACAATTACATGAAGTACATGGAAAGAATATAAATTAACCAGTAAAGCAATGTGGAGTTGAGGTGCAAAAATACAATCTTCACTCACTCTTTCTTTTCTTGTGCTTTCAAGCATCGCAACATGGCAATACCAACCAGAACGAGTCTGAATGTCTGTAAATTTTCTAAGTGTTGAAAATCAAAGCAAAATTCTTTGAGATCTATGATCACACATTTGGTAGAAACTGCAGATTTACAGAGATGACTGAGCAGTAGGTAGTAAATGGAGCCAAGAAGCACAATCTTGCCTATTCATCCTCCATAGGGTCAGAATATTGGCTTCAGCCACTGACTCATCATTTTATATGATCTTCACCCTGAAAAGTAAAGTTAGTAATATAAGAATGTTTTTAAAGATAAAGAGGTTTGGTTAACCTGTTTTAAAATGAATTTTTTAAAATTTAGTATCTACAGGAAGACTATTTTTAAATATAGACTGAAAGAAAACTGAACTGAGTGGCTTTTTCCCCATTAATTCAATTTCGATTAAGGCAAATATTACTTCATATAATAAAAGTGATCAAAAAGCCAATCCTTCAATTTCATAAAAAATTCTAAAAGTAATTTTATTTATTTATTTTTGGCTATGCTGGGTCTATGTTACTGTGCGGGCTTTTCTCTAGTTGTGGTGAGCAGGGGCTATTCTTTGTTGCAGTGCACAAGAGTCTCATTATGGTAGCTTCTCTTGGGGAGCATGGGCTCTGCGGAGATAAGGCTTTAGCAACTGCGGCTCCTGGGCTCTAGTGCACAGGCTCAACAGTTACAGCCCAGGGGCTAAATTACATTACAGTATGTGGGATCTTCTCAGATCAGGGATTGAACTCGTGTCTCAGATTCTTTACCAGTGAGCCACCAGAGAGGCTCTCATAACTATTTTTTAAAAGGATAAAAAATTTATAAATTTCCTTATAAAAAACAATCACAACGATGAAGAAATCAACACATGACACCTTCATTCTAAAATATAGCCTCATCAACAAATGGTGCTGAGACAACTATATCTTCAAATGCAAAAGAATTAAGCTGGACTTCTATCTTACACCACATAGAAATATTAACTCAATAGATCAATGATATGTAAGACCTAAAAGCATAAAGCTCTTAGAAGAAAACTTTGGGGCAAATTTTCACGACCTTGGATTTGGCAGTGAATTGTTAGAATGGGTACCCAAAGCATGAACAACAAAATTAAAAATAGATAAAATGGACTTCCTCAAAATTAAAGTCTTTGGTGCACCAAAGGACATCAAGAAAGTGAAAAGACAACCTATAGTATAGGAGAAATATCTGTAATCATATATCTGATAAAGGTCTAGAATCCAGAATATAAAAAGAATTCGTACAACCCAACAACAAAATGAAAAACAACTCAATTAAAACACGGGCAAGGGACATAAGACACTTTTTTTCAAAGATATACAAATGGCCAGCAAGCACATGAAAAGTTGCTCAGCATCATTAAGGAAAAATGGAAATTAAAACCACAATCAGATGCCACTTCACCAGGAAGGCTACATTTTTCAAAAATGTAAAATAAAAAGTGTTGACAAGATGCAGAGAAATGGGAAACTTCATACACTGTGGTGGTAATGTAAAACATTTCAGCTGCTGTGGGAAATAATTTGTAGTTCTTCTAAAAAATACAGAATTACCATATAACCTGGCAATTCCACTTCTGGTATACACCCAAAACAATTGAAAACGGGCACTCAACTGTATACTTATACATGCATGTTTATAGTATCACTGTTTGCAACAGCCGAAGGTAGAAACAAATATCCATCAATGGATAAATGGATAAATAAATTGTGGTATACATGTGTAAAAGACTATTATGTAGTCATAAAATGGAATGAGATATTGATACATGCTACAAAGTGGATGAACCTTGAAGACATTATGCTAGGTCATTCAAGAAGCCAGACACAAAAAGTCATACACTGTATGAGTCCATTTATACAGAATATCCAAGAACAGGTAAATCCACAGAGACAGAAGGCAGATTCATAGTTCCCAGGACCTGGAGGGAGGTGACAGTGAGTAACCACTTAATGAGTTCAGAGTTTTCTTTTGGGGCGGGGCGATACAATGTTTTCTAAATAGACAGAGGTGGTTGCTGTACAACACTGTGAAAATCCCAAATGCCTCTCAACTGTTACCTTAGAATGATTAATTTTATGTTATGTGAATTTCTCCCTAACTAAAAAAAAAATCCTTATGGTGATGGGCTACTGAAATAGATAGAGCCTGAGCTAGGTGAGGACAGATTCTACCACTATAGCTGTGTGACCCTGGGCACCTTACCAAGCTCATGTACTATTTCTTTATCTATAAAATAAAAAGTACAGTTATACTTAACACAGTGATTGGAGGAAATAACTAAGATAAATATAAGTGAAAGTACTTTGTAAATCAAAATCAAAATAAAAGGTATTGTTACTATTAACAATAACTAGGGGACCCCTGGTGGTCCAGTGGTTCAAAGTTGGCATTTTCACTGCTGTGGGCCTGGGTTCAATCTCTGATTGGGGAACTATGATCCCACAAGCTGTGCAGTGAGGCCAATAATAATAATGACAACTACTAGAATGGTACACTCTCATTTATCGACTAACTCTACTTTTTAAAATTGCCATGAATTTATCAGCTGCTCTTTATAGACCCCATGTATAACACATTTCAATATTTAGAATATAATGCCATTTCACTTGGGTTACCAGTGTATTACAAATGACATCGCCATTTTATTTGAAAACACACAGCAAGGGAAGCGGTCAACAGAAAGCCTACTTTGAGTCACTCCTCTGAAGACAAACTCTCCCGTGTACCGTACTCACAGGAGTTGCTGTTAGCCTCTGTCTTCCCAGCTTTCATGTGCCTGCTTGAGTTCTGCTGAGATTTGCTCTGCTCTTCTCCAGTGAGTAGGGCCTTTATTTCAGAAGGGATTTTACCTTGGTCCATTGCCATGCACCACTGCTTGTACTGAAATATGCAAAATATAATTGAGTAAAATTCTACTAGTCAGGTAGAAAATTCTAGACAGAACAACTCCGATAACTAGAGGTCAAACTGCCTGCTGGGAACCCCACCTTCTACTGCATTCCTATTCACGACCTAGGACATGGATGAGGCCTGCTATCTTCAGAAAGGAGGGTGAAAAACAACCACTGAATCTCCCTATGATGCGCTGGAGTACTGCTCAGATGTAAAAGGCCCATCTAGCTAAAACACCACCTCCCTGTGGAGTGCCACCAGAGAAGGCGATGGCACCCCACTCCAGTACTCCTGCCTGGAGAATCCCAGGGACGGGGGAGCCTGGTGGGCTGCAGTCCATGGGGTCACTAAGAGTCGGACACGACTGAGCAACTTCACTTTCACTTTTCACTTTCATGCATTGGAGAAGGAAATGGCAACCCACTCCAGTGTTCTTGCCTGGAGAATCCCAGGGACGGGGGAGCCTGGTGGGCTGCCATCTATGGGGTCGCGACACGACTGAAGTGACTTAGCAGCAGCAGCAGCAGAGTGACACGCATCAAAATTCATCTCTTTGTGCTGTCACATGATTATTTCCACTCCTAAAGTAAGTAACTTTGTAGTTTCCTTTTTCTAGTTCATAAATATTCACTAAACATCTACTTTCTACCAAAGTGTATACTATAGACTTTGGGGGTATAAAAGATTAATCAATCCAAAGATTATGTCCTCCAGTGGTTTACACTGCAGGAGGTAAAAAATAATTTATAAGTTAAATTCAACATATTAAAAAAAAAAGTCTCCTGAATAGTGTGCAACTGGACTCTCTCCATGCCCCAACTTGACCTTCTAAAAAAGCTGGGGCAGCCTGTCCCCATGTTAACGATCATGTTAGTATTACCTCTCTCTTTTCCAACCTATCACCTCCTCCCCTGAGCTTACAGTACTATCGAGGTTTCTATTCTCTTGAAATCTGAATGAATGAATAAAAGCAAGCCTAATAGTATTGTACAATGCATACTGTTACATATTGTCATATTGCGTTTTCCACTTAGCAATATATTGTGTCTTTCCGTATCAGTACACACATATGTGCACTGTGATTTTCATGGGTTGCAAAGCAGTCCAATATATAAATGTAGTATAATTTATTTAACCAATCCCTGACTGTTGAGCATTTGGGTTATTCTCCTTTTTATCTCATATCATAAGTAATCCCTTAGTGAAATAGTCACTTTCCACTCCCACCAGGAACATATGAAAAATGATAAATATTCTCTCTCATGCTCGTCAACTGGATAGCTGAAAACTTGTATCTTCAGGTTTTAAAACAATTTAGGATGATTGTTTCATACATTTACTGACAGGCTTTCTTACCATTTCCAGTTCCTCTCTAAGAGCACAAATGGCTCTTTCCCGGCTGGATACCAATTCTTCCAAATACTGATACCGCAGTTTTTTCCTGGCCCGGCATTCTCTTGCACTCTGACGGCTCCTCTCGAGTTTTGCCTTCAAGTCAATTTTGGCTGGCTTTCGACCACGTTTGCCGGGCTTCTTCACTTTACCTCCAACCACCTTCAGCAAGAGAAAGAAGTAGTCCTTTTTTTTTTTTCTTAGTTCTGAGTCTAGGAAAGTGACTGTGGCTGCATATTAGCAAGGAACACATTTACAAATAAATAAATAGAGCCCACAGAACTAAGAAAGCATGATCCCATCAAATGCCGTATGATTCTTTGCTTCATATTTTTTTCTGATACTTTTCACACCAAGAATAGGGAAGAAACAGTGTACATGCTCATTATTTCTTCTAAATTTTTTTTCATAGTAAACTTTACATAGCTTTATAGTAAACTTTGGGCTTCTCTGGTGGCACAGACAGTAGAGAATCCGCCGGCAATGTGGGAGATGTGGGTTCGATCTCTGGGTTGGGAAGATCCCCTGGAGGAGGGCATGGCAACCCACTTCGGTATTCTTGCCTGAAGAATTCCCATGGACAGGGGAGCCTGGCAGGCTGTAGTCCATGGGGCTGCAAAGAGTCGGACACGACTGAGCAACTGAACACGCATTCATAGTACAGTTTATGAACCATAAGCAGCTGGATAACAAAAAACTGCCATTAAATATTTTGTTCACAAATTATTTTTATTAAGAAAGTCATAAGTAAACAAAAATCAGTATTGAAAATTGTAAGTTCAGTATGATCTCAATCTTACAAAACAATACACAGAAGAAAGGATCTTAACCAAAGGTCAGTGAGGACTTCTCCGATAGGTGTGATTAGAAAAAGCTTCTTTCTCATCTGTATTTTTAATTATTTTCAGTATTTATAATTAGAAAAATATAAAATTTCTATTTAAAATTGGGTGTATATATAAATAAGTATGTATCCTAAGCAATTTGGCTCTCAATTCCCTCTTCAAATTTGTTGAGCCCAAAGGAACACACAGGAAGACCCTGACATTTTCAGGATAATTCTCTCCTGCCATTAGAGGTCTATAATTATAACCCTGCGACTGTCTCAGGAGATTCTGCCTGCTCCCACTGGTGTCACAGACATCCTCTCAATACCCCTGCTATTCAGTTACCTGCACAGGCATGGTTTTTTGGTGACTGGCAAAGTAATCTAATCTTCTTCATTGTTTAGCTTTGGAGTTTCCCCAAGTTATTACACAAGATATAACTATGAGATAAAGGTAATGAATTTTAAAATACATGAACCTGAACTTATACATCAAATGAATTTCCTTTAAAGGAGTCACTTTGTAAGGTGTACATTTATTCCAATGAATAAGCTTTCTTGAAAGCTGCTTTTGGAGCCAGTTTCTTATAGGCCACAACACAATGCACCATATTACTTTCAAGTAATACATTATTCTTTAAATTCCCAAGCAATCTGATTGTCCACTTTGTTTATCCAATGAGGTTCCAAATGATGTCTAGTTCTTTCTGAAGACTACCCTCAGAGAATAAAAATGTCACAACTTCAGTATACTGAAAAGAATATTACTGAGGCATTAAAAGTTAAAGAGTTAAGCCGCTCAGTCGTGTCTAACTCTTTGCGACCCCGTGGACTGTAGCCCAGCAGGCTCCTCGGTCCATGGGATTCTCCAGGCAAGAATACTGGAGTGGGTTGCCATTTCCTTCTCCAGGGGATCTTCCCGACCCAGGGATCGAACCCAGGTCTCCCGCATTGTAGGCAGACGCTTTAAAGGCAATTTTAAAAGAGAAGATGAAAAACTCAAACACTGGCAAATCATTGAACTAAATATAGAAGTCTTAACTAGGTAACAAAACTTAAAGGATCAATCTTCATTTGGATATTAAAACTCTGATTTGTTTGTATGCTTGATATCACCATTAATACTATACACCAACAATGCCCAGTACCTTGTAAAGATCAGATCATTGCTTGGTATCATGGTTAGGTCAGGAAAACTTCATATGTGAATCAGCTACATTTACCAAATCCTGTGTCATAATATGACAGCTAACCATTGCATCCAGCATTTTATAGAGTGGCTCTGAAATGAGACTGAATACTCTGAGGCTCTTGGAAAAAAAAATCTTTCCTTTCTACCATAATCTTAAAAGCTAACTGCTTCAGTACTACTCCCAAATTAGTTTGAACTTTTCAAAAACTGGTCTTTTAATGCTTTCCTATTCTGTATCATCACGTTTTTTAAATTTCAGTATAATAATATACACACCTGGGAACTTTCCTTCAGGATCAAGTATACAATTAGCAATTGCAGGGAAACTAGTTGATCCAAGTATTACTATCGGCTAAATTTTAAATTATGCTTATCAACTGTACAATTTTAATAAAGTATTTTGAAATCACTCTTCATTAAAACAAAATATATTTGCTATTGATAGTTTTAAAATAGCAATATGCCGCTAAGTCACTTCAGTCGTGTCCAACTCTGTGTGACCCCATAGACGGCAGCCCACCAGGCTCCCCCATCCCTGGGATTCTCCAGGCAAGAACACTGGAGTGGGTTGCCATTTCCTTCTCCAATGCATGAAAGTAAAAAGTGAAAGTGAAGTCGCTCAGTCGTGTCCGACTCTTAGGGACCCCATGGACTATAGCCTACCAGGCTCCTCCATCCATGGGATTTTCCAGGCAAGAGTAGTGGAGTGGGTCGCCATTGCCTTCTCCCAAAAAGCAATATATTCACAGCCTAAACCCATGTCCTTAGTGAAATAAATGGTAATCACATCTATTCTTTATGTAGTAAAATGAGTCATTGATCACACACCATTACAAACCAGTACCTTCATATATTGCTGTTTTTAATTAATTCAGGAATGGAATTCAGGAATGGCACCTTTGAGAAGTTAGAAGGACATAGTGTACTGCACAAACTTCACTGATTTTTTTTTACACAAACTTAGTGAAAGAAGAAGAATCAAACAAAAGATAGTTTGTTTAGTTTCACAGAAGTAAAATATTTAAATTGCAACTATTTCCTTTTTTTTTTAATTAGAAAGGCACAGTAAATAAATCCAGGGTTCCTGCACTTTACATCATCTGTAAAATTACATTTAAGACCCCATAACCACCACTTCTCTAGCTTAATTTTTTCCTCAGTAATAAACTGAAATTTTGGCTTTTGGTGCCAGCTAAAATCTGATTAGTGTACCAGTTTTCAAGAGAATCAAGCACATCACAGGATTATTGTAAATCTTAAGTAAAATAATGTATGAAAGCACTTTGTTTAAAAAAGGAGGGGATTATTATCATACAAACGCAGGTTAGTATAATAGTTGCCTTAACAACTGAACTTTACATATTTCATAAGCCGTAAACCTTGGGGGATAGATGAGGGAAGTTAATTAGAAATAAGGAACCAAAAACTAAAACTGAAATCAACCCCACAAATTCCTTAAATATGTCTGAAACAAAAGTTATTCTTATCAATGTTTCTTAAAATTTTCATAAACTCAAAGGCAACCACATACTCTCGTTCTCTGAGGAAGCACATTAATGTGGCTAAATAAAAGTACTAATTTTTGTGCACAACACCAACTCCAAAGAAAACTATTAAAATAACTCCCCAATTTAACTTTTTTTTCTGTTCTAATTTTACTTCTACTAACATAGGGCCACATAAAAGTTTAAACAGCTGTTTTTAAAACTGTACTTTATCCACCATCCATTTTACCTCCTTTTCCTCCCCAAGACACATTTGTTAGCTCAGGACAGAAGGTCCCTAAGCTCTGTCCCTAGCTCAGGACAGAAGGGCCTGTGTCTCTAACACCCAGCATTAAGAAAAGCAACCTGCTAGCCAATGCTTTTTCTTGCTCTGCACAGCAAACTTACTTCACAGAGGCAGGGTACTAGGGATGTTAGATTTCAGTTGCGTGTTGCACGCGCTCAGTCATGTCCAACTCTTTGCAACCTCACAGACTGTAGCCCGCCAGGCTCCTCTGTCCATGGAATTTTCCAGGCAAGAATACTGGAGTGGGTTGCCATTCCCTTCTCCAGGGGATCTTCCTGGCTCAGAGACTGAACCCACATCTCTTGTGTCGCCTGCATTGCCAGGCAGATTCTTTACCACTGTGCATTCTTTACCACCTAGGGTTTCACAATGAGTTCACAATAAATGTTTAATAAATATGACAGATAAAACACCAAAGACAGACTTCCCTGGCGGTCCAGTGGTTAAGACTTCACACTTACAATGCAGGGAGTGAGGGTCTGATCCCTGGTCAGGGAACTAACATCCCACATGCCACGCAGCCAAAAAATATATTAAAAAATAAATAAAAAATTTAAAAAACCACAGAAGACATTCCTAAGTAACCAATGAGTCATAGAAGAGATCACAAGGGAAATCAGAAAAATACTTTGAGATGAATGAACAGGAAAATACAACATACCAAAACTTATAAGATACAGCTAAAGCAGTGCTCAGAAGTAGCTACAAACACCTAAATTAAGAAAGGTTTTAAAGTCAATAACCTAACTTTATACCCTAAGAAACTAGAAAAAAGAAGAGCAAATTAAACTGAAAACAAGCTGATGGAAAGAAATAATAAATATCAGAGTAGATATAAAACAGACAATGAAAAAACAATAGAAAAAACAATCAATAAAACCAAAAGTTGGTGCTTCTCAAAGACCAACAAAATTGACAAACCTTTAGCTAGACTGATCGAATAAGAGAAAACGTTCAAAACCCTAAACTCAAAACTGAAAGAAAAGACATCACTATTACCTTTACCAAAGTAAAAATGATTACAAGACTATGAAAAATTGCATGCCAAAAAACCAGATAACCTAGTTGAAATGGACAAATTTCTAGAAAGATACAAAGTAGCAAGAGTGACTCAAGAAGGAATAAAAAATCTAAAAAGACTTATGACAAATAAGGAGACTGAAAGAGTAATCAAAAAATTTCCCATAAAGAAAAGTCCAGGTCCAGGTGACTTCATTGGTAAATTACCAAGCATTTAAAGAATTAACACTAATTCTTTACAAACCCTTCCAAAAAAACAAGAGGAAAGAACATACCAAGTTCATCCAATGAGCCAAAATTAGCATGATACAAAAACCAAGATATAAGAAAACTACAGACCAACATGTCTTAAGAATATAAATGGAAAAATCTTCAATGAAATACTAGCAAACTAAATCTAACAGCATATAAAGAGGATTATATCCCATAACTGGGTAATTTATTCCAGGAATAAAGGTTGGTTTAACAACTAAAAATCAATTAGTGTAATATACCATATCAATAGGAGAAAAGACAAAAATTACATGTTCATCTCAACAGACTCAGTAAAAGCACTTGACAAATATAGCACCCTTATATTATTTAAAAAAACAAACCTTCAAAAAACTAGGAATAGAAGGGAACTTCAACCTGGTAAACGGCATCTATGAAACAAACACCCACAGCCAACATCATGTAAAGGTGAAAGATTGAATTCTTCCTCCAAAGATGAGAAACAAAACAAGGATTCTGTCCTCTCCAGTCACATCTATTCAACATTGTGTTGGAGGTTCTAGCCACAGCAATCAAGAAAAAGAAAGAAGGCATTCAGATTATAAAGGAAAATAAAATTATTTCTATTTGAGGATGATATGATCTTATATACAGAAAATTCTAAGGAATCTGCAAAAAAACTATTAGACATGAGTTGAACAACATTGCAAGATACAAGATCAATATAAAAATATCAGTTGTGTTTCTATACACAATGAACAAGCTGAAAATGAAATTATGGAAACATCCCATTTAGAATAGTATCAAAAATAATAAAATATTTAGGAATAAATTTAATAAAAGAACTGTAAGACTTGTATACTGAAAACCACAAAAATCATTGTAAGAAATTACATAAGATATAATAAAAAGACATTCCTTGTTAATGGATTGGTAGACTTAATACTGTTAAGATGAGTACTCCCCAAACTGAGCTACAGATTCAACACAATTTCTATCAAAATTCCAGCTGACTTTTGGCATAAATTGACAAGATAATCCTAAACCTCATATGGAAATACAGTGGGCAGAGGACTCCCACTTTCTGATTTCGAAACTTATTAGAAAATAATAGGAATCAAGATAGTGTGGTACTGGCACAAGGACAGACATACAGATCAATGGGAAAAAACTGTAAATCACATATAAGAGACATACCCGGAATATAACACTCACACTCAACAATAAAAAGATAAATAATCCAATTAGTGAAGTGAAGTAAAAGTCACTCAGTCGTGTCCAACTCTTTGCAACCCCATGGACTATACAGTCCATGGAATTCTCCAGGCCAGAATACTGGAGTGGGTAGCCTTTCCCTTCTCCAGGGGATCTTCCCAACCCAGGGATCAAACCCAGGTCTCTGGCATTGCAGGCAGATTCTTTACCAGCTGAGCTACAAGGGAAGCCCAATTGGAATGTGGGCAAAATATCTGAACAGACAGTTCTCCAAAGATATATGCCAATAAACATGAAAAAATGTTTAGTGTCATTAGGGAAATGTGAATCAAAATCATGAGATACCTCTTTAAACCCACGAGGATGGCTGCTGCTGCTGCGTAATCAAAAAGATAGCCAAGAACAAGTATTGGTATAGATGTGGAGAAATGGAACCTTCATACATGGTTAATGGGAATGTAAAATGGTGGCCACTTTGGAAAACAGTTTGCCAGTTCCTCCAAGATATTAAACACAGAATTACCATATGACTCAGCAATTCTATGTCTTGTTATATCTCCAAAAGAAATGAAAACATATGTCCACATAAGAAATTGTACACAGATAGATGTTCAGGGCACCATTATTCATGGGGGTAAAAAATGGAAACCAACCAAATGTGCAAAGGCTGATGAATGGGTAACAAAATATAGTGGATCCAAACAGTGGAACATTGTTCAGCCATACAAGGGAATGAAGTACTGATACATGGCAAAACATGACTGAACCTTGAAAACATGCCAAGAGAAAGAAGTGGAAATACGAAAGGGAGTATGATTCCGTTTATACAGACTGTCTAGAACAGGCAATGTATAGCAACAGAAAGTGTACCAGTGGTTGCTTAAGGCTGAGAAGGGGAGGGAGAGAATAGGGAGTGACTGCTAAAGGGCTTTTTGTTTGTTTTTTAAATGAATAGATTGTTTTTAAGATTTGTTTTAGGTTTACAAGAAAATTCAGCAGGAAGTACAGAGAGTTCCCATATATCCTCCCTCTCTCTCTGCCCACACAGTTTCCTCTATTAACATCCTGCATTAGCATGGTACATTTGTTACAACTGATGAGCCTCATGTTGGTATTAATAAGTAAAGTCCATAGTTTACTTAAGAGTTCACTCTCTGAGTTGTGTAATTCTGTGGGTTCTGACAAATGCATCATGTCATGTATCTGCCATTGCAGTATCATACAGAATATTTCCACTGCCTGAAAAATCTCCTGCACTCTACCTATTCCTCCCTTCTTGCCCTGAAACCTTGGCAAGCACTGACCTTTATTATTATGTAAAGTTTTGCCTTTTCCAGAATGTCATGTAGTGGAGTCATATAGTATGTTGTATGTAACCTTATTCAAACTGGCGTCTTTCACTTAGCAATATGCATTTAAGTTCCTTCACACCTTTTTGGAGCTTAATAATGTGTTTCTTTTTAATCACTAAATAATATGAGTAACACTCCTAATGGATATACCTCAGTTTATTTATAAGGGATTCTTTGGGGGTGATGAAAATGTTCTAGAATTATCAATAGACAGTGGTGATCGCTACAAACTCTGAATACACTAAAAAAAAAAAAATTACCCTAAGAAACTAGAAAAAAGAAGAGCAAATTAAACTGAAAACAAGCTGATGGAAAGAAATAATAAATATCAGAGTAGATATAAAACAGCCAATGAAAAAACAATAGAAAAAACAATCAATAAAACCAAAAGTTGGTGCTTCTCAAAGACCAACAAAATTGACAAACCTTTAGCTAGACTGATCGAATAAGAGAAAACGTTCAAAACCCTAAACTCAAAACTGAAAGAAAAGACATCACTATTACCTTTACCAAAGTAAAAATGATTACAAGACTATGAAAAATTGCATGCCAAAAAACCAGATAACCTAGTTGAAATGGACAAATTTCTAGAAAGATACAAAGTAGCAAGAGTGACTCAAGAAGGAATAAAAAATCTAAAAAGACTTATGACAAATAAGGAGACTGAAAGAGTAATCAAAAAATTTCCCATAAAGAAAAGTCCAGGTCCAGGTGACTTCATTGGTAAATTACCAAGCATTTAAAGAATTAACACTAATTCTTTACAAACCCTTCCAAAAAAACAAGAGGAAAGAACATACCAAGTTCATCCAATGAGCCAAAATTAGCATGATACAAAAACCAAGATATAAGAAAACTACAGACCAACATGTCTTAAGAATATAAATGGAAAAATCTTCAATGAAATACTAGCAAACTAAATCTAACAGCATATAAAGAGGATTATATCCCATAACTGGGTAATTTATTCCAGGAATAAAGGTTGGTTTAACAACTAAAAATCAATTAGTGTAATATACCATATCAATAGGAGAAAAGACAAAAATTACATGTTCATCTCAACAGACTCAGTAAAAGCACTTGACAAATATAGCACCCTTATATTATTTAAAAAAACAAACCTTCAAAAAACTAGGAATAGAAGGGAACTTCAACCTGGTAAACGGCATCTATGAAACAAACACCCACAGCCAACATCATGTAAAGGTGAAAGATTGAATTCTTCCTCCAAAGATGAGAAACAAAACAAGGATTCTGTCCTCTCCAGTCACATCTATTCAACATTGTGTTGGAGGTTCTAGCCACAGCAATCAAGAAAAAGAAAGAAGGCATTCAGATTATAAAGGAAAATAAAATTATTTCTATTTGAGGATGATATGATCTTATATACAGAAAATTCTAAGGAATCTGCAAAAAAACTATTAGACATGAGTTGAACAACATTGCAAGATACAAGATCAATATAAAAATATCAGTTGTGTTTCTATACACAATGAACAAGCTGAAAATGAAATTATGGAAACATCCCATTTAGAATAGTATCAAAAATAATAAAATATTTAGGAATAAATTTAATAAAAGAACTGTAAGACTTGTATACTGAAAACCACAAAAATCATTGTAAGAAATTACATAAGATATAATAAAAAGACATTCCTTGTTAATGGATTGGTAGACTTAATACTGTTAAGATGAGTACTCCCCAAACTGAGCTACAGATTCAACACAATTTCTATCAAAATTCCAGCTGACTTTTGGCATAAATTGACAAGATAATCCTAAACCTCATATGGAAATACAGTGGGCAGAGGACTCCCACTTTCTGATTTCGAAACTTATTAGAAAATAATAGGAATCAAGATAGTGTGGTACTGGCACAAGGACAGACATACAGATCAATGGGAAAAAACTGTAAATCACATATAAGAGACATACCCGGAATATAACACTCACACTCAACAATAAAAAGATAAATAATCCAATTAGTGAAGTGAAGTAAAAGTCACTCAGTCGTGTCCAACTCTTTGCAACCCCATGGACTATACAGTCCATGGAATTCTCCAGGCCAGAATACTGGAGTGGGTAGCCTTTCCCTTCTCCAGGGGATCTTCCCAACCCAGGGATCAAACCCAGGTCTCTGGCATTGCAGGCAGATTCTTTACCAGCTGAGCTACAAGGGAAGCCCAATTGGAATGTGGGCAAAATATCTGAACAGACAGTTCTCCAAAGATATATGCCAATAAACATGAAAAAATGTTTAGTGTCATTAGGGAAATGTGAATCAAAATCATGAGATACCTCTTTAAACCCACGAGGATGGCTGCTGCTGCTGCGTAATCAAAAAGATAGCCAAGAACAAGTATTGGTATAGATGTGGAGAAATGGAACCTTCATACATGGTTAATGGGAATGTAAAATGGTGGCCACTTTGGAAAACAGTTTGCCAGTTCCTCCAAGATATTAAACACAGAATTACCATATGACTCAGCAATTCTATGTCTTGTTATATCTCCAAAAGAAATGAAAACATATGTCCACATAAGAAATTGTACACAGATAGATGTTCAGGGCACCATTATTCATGGGGGTAAAAAATGGAAACCAACCAAATGTGCAAAGGCTGATGAATGGGTAACAAAATATAGTGGATCCAAACAGTGGAACATTGTTCAGCCATACAAGGGAATGAAGTACTGATACATGGCAAAACATGACTGAACCTTGAAAACATGCCAAGAGAAAGAAGTGGAAATACGAAAGGGAGTATGATTCCGTTTATACAGACTGTCTAGAACAGGCAATGTATAGCAACAGAAAGTGTACCAGTGGTTGCTTAAGGCTGAGAAGGGGAGGGAGAGAATAGGGAGTGACTGCTAAAGGGCTTTTTGTTTGTTTTTTAAATGAATAGATTGTTTTTAAGATTTGTTTTAGGTTTACAAGAAAATTCAGCAGGAAGTACAGAGAGTTCCCATATATCCTCCCTCTCTCTCTGCCCACACAGTTTCCTCTATTAACATCCTGCATTAGCATGGTACATTTGTTACAACTGATGAGCCTCATGTTGGTATTAATAAGTAAAGTCCATAGTTTACTTAAGAGTTCACTCTCTGAGTTGTGTAATTCTGTGGGTTCTGACAAATGCATCACGTCATGTATCTGCCATTGCAGTATCATACAGAATATTTCCACTGCCTGAAAAATCTCCTGCACTCTACCTATTCCTCCCTTCTTGCCCTGAAACCTTGGCAAGCACTGACCTTTATTATTATGTAAAGTTTTGCCTTTTCCAGAATGTCATGTAGTGGAGTCATATAGTATGTTGTATGTAACCTTATTCAAACTGGCGTCTTTCACTTAGCAATATGCATTTAAGTTCCTTCACACCTTTTTGGAGCTTAATAATGTGTTTCTTTTTAATCACTAAATAATATGAGTAACACTCCTAATGGATATACCTCAGTTTATTTATAAGGGATTCTTTGGGGGTGATGAAAATGTTCTAGAATTATCAATAGACAGTGGTGATCGCTACAAACTCTGAATACACTAAAAAAAAAAAAAATCACAAAATTGTATACTTGTAAAGGATGAATTTTATAGTACGAGCTATTTTAAAAAATGACATGAACCTTAGAGAACAGAAAACAGCAGCAAAGGAAAAATGAAGGTGGAGACACAAGCAGATGAGGAGGAGAAAAAACATGACGGGGGTGGAGGGTGTGAGCATAAAGCTCCTAATTTATGAGTTTAAAAACGCTGAAAAATAAGATAAAACTACTGCATTTAGGCAAGGGGGAGCGCCTGATGCCACCAGCTCTCCAGCCAGTGGGTGTAACTCCCGTGGAAAGAGGAGGCATGATTTAGGTGCAAGTTCTTCAGGGGCTTCTTCAAAAGAGGAAGACCCCAGTGTCCAGAGGAAGTCCTATTCCTAAGACTTTTGTATCATTTTACTTTCAGTGTTTTCAGAACAAACAACAAAAACAAATTCAGAGCCAGCTCAGGGTGTGCAGGGAGACAGCACTCATTCTCTCTGCCGACAAGCCCTAACCCTAACCAAGCCCTAACCCTAACCAAGCCCTAACCCCACCTGGCAGCTCGCATTATTTCTCACCCCTGAGAAATAATGTGGGAACACTGTCATCCTCACCTTTTTCAGGTAAGGAGGGGAAAACTCATTTCTTTATTATCCAGTAACCATTTATTGAGCACTCATTTTGCCCCAAACACTGTCAAACTCTAGAAATGTTAATACAAGACGATAGGATCCTTACCTTTAATGTATTTTGACTCGTGAAATGCAGCAGACATGTAATAACATTATAAGGGGCAGCATATCAGAATACACAGAGGTGCTGCTGGTAAGGGGATGCGCATGCATGCGTGCATGTGCGAGCACACGCAGGTACACACACAACACCCACGGTGATCTATTTCATGGATGACTCAAGTTTTTTTTATTTTTTATTGAAGGATAATTGCTTTACAGAACTTTGTTGTTTTCTGTCAAACCTCAACCTGATCAGCCATGGGTATACATATATCCCCTCCCTTTTGAACCTCCCTCCTATTTCCCTCCCCATTCCACCCCCTAGGTTGATAGAGAGCCCCTGTTTGAGTTTCTTAGCCATACAGCAAATTCCCGTTGGCTATCTGTTTTACATATGGTATTGTAAGCTTCCATGTTACTCTTTCCACACATCTCACCCTCTCCTCCCCTCTCCCCATGTCCGTAAGTCTATTCTCTATGTCTGTCTGTCCATTGCTGCCCTGTAAGTAAATTCTTCAGTACCACTTTTCTATTCCATATATATGCGTTAGAAGATGATATTTAACTTTCTCTGACTCACTTCACTCTGTATAATAGGTTCTAGGTTCACTCACCTCATTACAACTGACTCAAATGTGTTCCCTTTTATGGCTGAGAAATATTCCATTGTGTGTATGTACCACAACTTCTTAATCCATTCACCTGTTGATGGACATCTAGGTTGCTTCCATGTTCTAGCTATCGTAAACAGTGCTTCAGTGAACAATGGAATACATGTGTCTTTTTCAATTTTGGTTTCCTCAGGGTATATGCCTAGGAGTGGGATTGCTGGGTCATATGGTGGTTTTATTCCTAGTTTTTAAAGGAATCTCCATACTGTCTGGGAGAAGGCAATGGCACCCCACTCCAGTACTCTTGCCTGGAAAATCCCATGAACGGAGGAGCCTGGTAGGCTGCAGTCCATGGGGTCGCTAAGAGTCGGACACAACTGGGTGACTTCACTTTCATTCATTGGAGAAGGAAATGGCAACCCACTCCAGTGTTCTTGCCTGGAGAATCCCAGGGACGGGGAGCCTGGTGGGCTGCTGTCTATGGGGTCGCAAAAAGTCGGACACGACTGAAGCGACTTAGCAGCAGCAGCAGCAGACCATCTTTCATAGTGGCTGTATCAATTTACATTCCCACGCAAGAGTGTTCCCTTTTCTCCACACCCTCTCCAGCATTTACTGTTTGTAGACTTTTTGATGATGGTCATTCTGACCGGTTTGAGGTGATATTTCATTGTAGTTTTGATTTCCATTTTTCTAATAATGAACAATACTGAGCATCTTTTCATGTGTTTGTTAGCCATCTGTATGTCTTCTTTGGAGAAATGTCTGTCTAGGTCTTTTTCCCACTTTTTGACTGGGTTGTTTGTTTTTCTGGTATTGAGTTGTAAGAGCTTCTTGTATATTTTGGAAATTAATCCTTTGTCAGTTGTTTCATTTGCTATTATTTTCTCCCATTCTGAGGGTTGTCTTTTCACCTTGCCTATAGTTTCCTTTGCTATGCAAAAACTTTTTAAGTTTAATCAGGTCCTACTTGTTTACTTTTTATTTCCATTACTCTAGGAGGTGGGTCATAGAGGATCTTGCTTTGATTTATGTCATCTAGTGTTCTGCCTATGTTTTCTTCTAAGAGTTTTATAGTTTCTGGTCTTACATTTAGGTCTTTAATCCATTTTGAGTTTATCTTTGTATATGGTGTTAGGAAGTGTTCTAATTTCATTCTTTTACATGTAGCTGTCTAGTTTTCCCAGCACCATTTATTTATTGAAGAGGTTGTCTTTGCCCATTGTATATTCTTGCCTCCTTTGTCAAATATAAGGTACCCATAGGTGCATGGGTTTATTTCTGGGCTTTCTATCTTGCTCCATTGCATGGATGACCTAATTTTAGTTCAAAGATTTTCAACATCAGAGCAGAGCCTAGAACCCAAGTCCCCTGATTAGCATCATAGCAGCTTCTCACAAGATGACTATTATCAAGCATGACTATTTCCCTCCTAGATTCCCAGGTAGGACTCATTAACCTGAACACATAATTCCCTGAAGAGACTATACAACTGACAGATGCTTTATATGCACTGCTTTATTAATGCTAAATAGTCACTCATTTAATGACTGGCTTCATTTAATCCAACTCACTAGTCACTTGATGGGGGGCAGTGGTGAGGAGGTTAATCAACAAATGTTTTCACTTTATGCTTCTTTGAAATTTCCCTCAAATCTCCATGCCCACTCACTGAAGTCATGCCAATTTACTCCTTTACAAAATCCTTGATTTAGTTCTTTTCTATTCTTCCTACATCACTACCCTACTTACAGACTATTACCACAGGTTCCTGGCAGGTCTCTCTTCCATGTCTCCATGTCTGTCCTTAACTTCCTTGGTTAATCTAGCTTACAAAGAACTTCCAAATTAACTTTTCTTTTCCGCTTATTAAAATAACTTTAGTGTGTTTTTCTTTATTGTGAAAAACTAATACCTAATCATTACAGAATGAATAAACTTTAAGGGCCCCTAGATCTTCACAACCCAGATAATCACGATGGTGTGATCACTCACCTTGAGCCAGACATCCTGGAATGTGAAGTCAAGTGGGCCTTAGGAAGTATCACTATGAACAAAGCTAGTGAGGTGATGGAATTCCAGTTGAGCTATTTCAAATCCTAAAAGATGATGCTGTGAAAGTGCTGCACTCATATGTCAGCAAATTTGGAAAACTCAGCAGTGGCCACAGGACTGGAAAAGGTCAGTTTTCATTCCAATCCCAAAGAAAGGCAATACCAAAGAATGCTCAAACTACCACACAACTGCACTCATCTCACACAGTAGTAAAGTAACGCTCAAAATTCTCCAAGCCAGGCTTCAGCAATATGTGAACCGTGAACTTCCAGATGTTCAAGCTGGTTTTAGAAAAGGCAGAGGAACCAGAGATCAAACTGCCAACATTCTCTGGATCATGGAAAAAGCAAGAGAGTTCCAGAAAAACATCTATTTCTGCTTTATTGACTATGCCAAAGCCTTTGATTGTGTGGATCACAATAAACTGTGGAAAATTCTGAAAGAGATGGGAATACCAGACCACCTGACCTGCCTCTTGAGAAACCTGTATGCAGGTCAGGAAGTAACAGAACTGGACATGGAACAACAGACTGGTTCCAAATAGGAAAAGGAGTACGTCAAGGCTGTATATTGTCACCCTACTTATTTAACTTATATGCAGAGTACATCATGAGAAGCGCTGGGCTGGATGAAGCACAAGCTGTAATCAAGACTGCTGGGAGAAATATCAATAACCTCAGATATGCAGATGACACCACCCTTATGGCAGAAACTGAAGAAGAACTAAAGAGCCTATTGATGAAAGTGAAAGAGGAGAGTGAAAAAGTTGGCTTAAAGCTTAACATTCAGAAAAACTAAGATCATGGCATCCGGTCCCATCACTTTGTGGGAAATAGATCAGGAAACAGTAGAAACAGTGTCAGACTTTATTTTTTTGATCTCCAAAATCACTGCAGATGGTGACTGCAGCCATGAAATTAAAAGACACTTACTCCTTGGGAGGAAAGTTATGACCAACCTAGACAGCATATTAAAAATCAGAGACATTACTTTGTCAACAAAGGTCCATCTAATCAAGGCTATGGTTTTTCCAGTAGTCATGTATGGATGTGAGAGTTGGACTATAAAGAAAGCTAAGCGCCAAAGAATTGATGCTTTTGAACTGTGGTGTTGGAGAAGACTCTTGAGAGTCCCTTGGACTGCAAAGAGATCCAACCAGTCCATGCTAAAGGAGATCAGTCCTGGGTGTTCATTGGAAGGACTGATGTTGAAGCTGAAACTCCAATATTTTGGCCACCTGATGCAAAGAGGTGACTCATCTGAAAAGACCCTGATGTTGGGAAAGGTTGAAGGCAGGAGGAGAAGGGGATGACAGAGGATGAGATGGTTAGATAGCATCACCGACTCAATGGACATGGGTTTAGGTGGACTCCGGGAGTTGGTGATGGACAGGAAGGCCTGGTGTGCTGCTGTTCATGGGGTCGCAAAGAGTCGGACACGACTGAGCGACTGAACTGAACTGAGGCTATGTCTCTTTGCAGCTCAAGAGAAGACTTCTGGCTCAGCTCTGCTTACTAGGTCACCAAATCCAGTTTCCTGTGGCTGCTGTAACAATTACCACAAACTTGGTGGCTGAAAACAACAGACATGTATTCTCTCTGTTCCTGGCAGGACTGCACTCCCTCTAGAGGCCCTAGGGGAGAAGTCATCCTTTGCCGCTTGCAGGAGCCGCTGGTGGCCGTGAGCATTCCCTCATCTGCGGCCACATCGGTCCAATCACTGCCTCTGCGGTCACATTGCCTCTGCATCTGTCTCTCAAATCTCCCTTGGCCTCACTCTTAGGAGGACATTTATCACTGGATTTACAGCTCACTCAGAGGATCCAAGGTAAACTCATCCTCTCAAATCCTTAACTAAATCACATTTGGGGCCATGCAGTATTCCCTCTTTATCCATATAAGGTGATATCCACAGGTTCCAGGGGTTAGCACATGGATATATCTTTCTAGAGACCATTCTTCAGCATACTACACCCAGGCTCCCACTCACCAAGCCATTTTTCTCTTTCATTTACCCCAGCAAGTCATGCCAGTGTCCCTAGGGACCTCACCCTGCCCCCTGCATTCCTACTTGTCCTCACCAATTCTGTAAATGTTCCCTCTTCACACTGCCCACCCCCACCCCACCATCCAAACCAGCAAATACTAAGCTTTCTTTGGTTACAGTCAGCCCTGGCCCTCTTTCTGCAAAGCTCTTGCTGACAATCACCTCTGTCCATACGTTACTTTTCTTCTCCATATTTCTGAAACATAGAGTCAATATCACACTGAGTTGTATGTTATAGTGGCCTCACAGATTTAAGTTCTGTCGCCTTCAAACGATGTGAGCACCTTGGGCACAGAAGCTGTGCTCTCTATTTCTTCTCCAGTCCCCATTGCATCTGGCCCGAAGCCAGACATTTATTCAAAGACTGACGACTGAATGAATAAATGCAAAGAAAAATTAACAATATTTTGCAATTTAATTTAAATTGGTATTACTATGACCACCACTACTGCCAGCTTATAAAAGTTGCAAATTTTTTTTAAAAAAAGAGAAAAAAGAAAACCAAACCTCTCTCATAAGGGATATAAAATCTGAAAAACCAATCAATAACTCTTATTATTTTACCACCCCTCTGTCACTTATTTCCATCCTAATGCTCTAATTCTTAAGGCAACTCATAAAAGTATCAAGCTGTTAAGTGTACAAGAACTACTGTATTTACATGAAGTGGTATCATCAGCCCCAGCTAAGAAGGAAAACAGCAGGAAAGCCTGTTTCACTTTTCTTTTGAAAACATAAAGTGAATCCTTATCTGCCATCGATTAAAGAAAAATAAGACAGATATGACTGTGGCCAGCCACTGCGCTTTACCACTTTAAAGAAAAAAAACAAGCAGCTACACTTTCATTTGGGGTTAAGGCTCCTTTAACTTCCTTCACAGCTGTTGTTCAGGCTTTTTCTCTTTTATTTACCAGCTCTTCAGAAAGAGAGAAAGTCTAATCCCATCTTCCTGCTGCTGACCTCTCTGCCAGGTTTTCTAGTCAACAAAGGAGAAACAAGATAAAGCAGGCATTTGTGACTGAGTGTTCACCCCTGCCTCTCCTCCCTAACCCTTAATCCTCCCCTCCCCTTGCTGTTAACTGTTTGAAGCTAAATGTAATACGGTTATACATATATTTTAGCAATCCCCGAAACTATTATAGACTGACTCAGTAACAGTGGTCTGCAGGCATGTCTCATTTCATTGTGCTTCACTTTACTGCATTTTTTTTTTTTTTTTACAAATTGAAGGTTTATGGCAACTCTGCATTGTCAGATGATGGTTAGCATTTTTTAGCAATGATGTACTTTTTTTTTTTTTAAGAGATCATGCTATTGTATACTTAACAGACTACCATCTAGTGTAGACATAACCTTTATTCTCATTGGGAAACCAAAAAATTCGTCAGGCTTGCTTTATCGTGGTTTTCGCTTTACTGCAATAGTCTGTAAATGAACCTACAGTATATCTGAGTCGGCCTGCACACTGCATTTAACTCTCTTTGCTTCCTTCCCACCCACTTTTCCTCAACCACTACATTTCAGCTTCGGCGCCATCACTCTGTTGAAGCTTCTCTTGCTAGGTTCACAAACCACCTCCTGTTTTTGAAATTCAGTGGATACTTTTTCCCTGCTTCCTTTACATGGAATAATAATCCTTTTGTGTGTGTGTGTGTGGATCTCCTATATCACCAACCTCTTCTTTTCTGTTTATTTTGTTGAATCCTATTCCGCCACCTCTTCTGATCATTTTAGAGTCTGCCAGGGTTCTGTCTCTTTAGCTCTCTCTCCTGTCCACCTTCTTCATCCTTCAAGGATTTTATGCACGCTGCATACGCCTATATTCTAACAGTCTCTAGCATCGTCTTCAGCTCAAGTCTTTCTTGTAAGCAGTGTAACCAAGCTGGTGAGGAGGAGTCACATAGAACAAGCATTTATTTTGAACTCCTTATGAACTATGTTTTTTTTTTTTTCTAATATATGTAACATTTAATTCTTACACTAACTCAATAAGGTTAACACATCTATTTTAAAGGTAAAGAAATTCAGTTCTGATAACTTGTTCAACATAAATCATAGCCATATTTTCATTGATCAGTCTCCCAAGGCAAAAGTCTCCCAAAATAAAAGCAAAAATAAACAAACGGCACTAATCAAACTTTAGAGCTTTTGCACAGCAAAGGAAACAAAACAAAAAAGACAACCTTCAGAATGAGAGAAAATACTTGTTAACAATGTAAATGACAAGGGGTTACTATCCAAAATATACAAACAGTTCATATAACTCAATATCAAAAGGTAAACAATAAATGGGCTGAAGACCTAAAGGACGCATAGATAGCCAACAGGCACATGGAAAGATGCTCAACATTGCTAATTGTTAGAGAAATGCAAATCAAAACCACAATGAGGTGTTTACCTCACACCTGGCAGAATGGCTATCATCAAAAAGTCTACAAGTAATAAATACTGGAGAGGGTGTAGGAAAAAAGGGAACCCTCTCACACTGTTGGTGGGAAGGTAAATTGGTACAGTTACTATGGAAAATAGTACGGTGGTTCCTTAAAAAAACAAAAGTAGAGCTACCATATGATCCGGCAACCCCATTCCTGGGTATATATTCAGAAAAGAGGAAAACTAACTCAAAAAGATACATGCATCCCAATGATCATAGCAGCACTATGAAAGTCCATAACCAAGACATGGAAATAACTCAAGTGCCCCTCAACAGACTCTTGGTTTAAGAAGATATTGTGTGTGTGTGTGTGTATATAATGGAATATATGTGTGTGTGTTATATATATATAATGGACTATTACTTATAAAAAAGAAAGAAATATTGCCATTTGCAGCAACATGGATGGACCTAGAGAATATTATACTTAGTGAAGTCAGAGAAAGACAAGTATTATATGATATTACTTAATGTAGAATCTAAAAAATAAGACCAATTAGCCTATATACCAAAACACACACACACACACACAAACTCACTGACAGAAAACACACTTGCGATTACCAAAGGGAAAAGGGAGGTGGGTAGAGATAAATTAGGACTATGGTTGCTCAGTCCTGTCCAACTCTTTGCGACCCCATGGACTGCAGCCCACCAGGCTCCTCTGTCCATGGGGATTCTCCAGGCAAGAATACTAGAGTGGGTTGCCATGCCCTTCTCCAGAGAATCTTCCCAACCCAGGGATCAAACTCAGGTCTCCCACATTGCAGGCCATCTGATTCTTTACCATCTGAGCCACCAGGGAAGCCCAGAATACTGGAGTGGGTAGCCTATCCCTTCTCCAGCGGATCTTCCTGACCTAGTAATGGAAACAGGGTCTCCTGTATTGCAGATGGATTAAAATAGATAAGGAATAAGGATTTACTGTATAGCACAGGGAACCATAGGCAATATCTTGTAATAACCTATAATGGAAAATACTCTGAAAAAATATATATAGCTGAATCACTTGGCTGTATACCTGAAACTAATGCACTATTGTAAATCAACTATACTTCAATTTAAAAAATAATAATCTGTCCAAAATCATAATAGCTTGAAAGTGGTGGAAATCAGATTTCCCAAATTTCTTAACTTGCCAAGCAAATCCTGATCGGGCTCCTGGTTATCTTTCCATCCTTGTCTCTGCCCATATCTCTACTTGTGCCTTATGCTCAGCTAAGGGATCAGCAAACTTGAGCCCAGCTGGCCAGCTAAAGTCAGCACTGCCTGTTCTGGGAAATAAAGTTTTATCAGAACACGGCCACATGCATTCATTATGTTCCGCCTATGGCTGCTTTCATGTCTCAATGGCAGAGTTGAGTAATTACAACAGCGATCACATGGCCCACAGGTATTTACTATCTGGTCCTTTACAGAAAATCTCCCAACTCCTGCTCCAGCTTGTACCAAAATACTTATTTTCCAGTGAAATATGCTTTAGTATAGGATATTCCCTCTTCCCCATTTTCTGGGGCACTTCCATTCTTCCTGACAGATTCACGCCTACTGTGTGAACCCATGTCTGACACACCCAGATAGGCCTCCATTCTTGGTGCCCCCAAAGCACTTTGCTGTCACGGCCCTCATTTCTCACCTCACCACGCGGTAGTTATTTTTCTGTATGTTTATCTAGTCCACTGAAACATCAATTCCTGAGAATAATTATAAACTCTTACTCATCTCTGTATCTCTACTGTCTGGCACAATGTCTCGTACATATTAGGCGTCCAACAAATGTTTGATGAGGAATGGAGAAATGAATAAATGAACAAACTTTTGTGAAAATCTTAAAGCACAAAACATTCTGAATAAGGTTATTTAAACTTCAATTTCAACTGATATCTGTAGAGGTACCCCAATGTACACGGGACCTAGACAGGAAAAGGCGGCACATTTAAAATGTTAACGAACTGTCTAGTTTGGCAAAGGAGCTGGCTCTTCTGCCCTGGTCTTGTTGAAAGCATGGATGGAGCAGGAGGACAGAAAAGGTAGAAAGTGTCTGAGCCCTGTCACTGCCCAAGGAGGGCAGTTCCAGCTGTAGCAAAGGATGGCTAAGGGGCCAAGAAGAGGGACCTTAGGGGCCAAAGGACAGCTCTGGTTTGGTTTATTCACTAAGTCGTATCTGACTCTTGTGACCTCATGGACTGCAGCCTACCAGTCTCCTCTGTCCATGGGATTTTCCAGGCAAGAATACTGGAGCAGGTTGCCATTTCCTTCTCTAGAGTACCTTGCTAACCCAGGGATCGAAACTGGGTTTCCTGCATTGCAGGCAGATTCCTTACCAACTGAGTTCTGGGAATGTAAAAAAGATTTTTTGGCCAAGTAAAAATTTTTGTGAGAACCAGCACTACTCAGAGCAACTGAATGGAACAAAGACCTAAGGGGTAAGGAAGGTATAAGGCATTTTAAGATAATTGTGTGGAGCTCAGGTGGAAAGGAAGTATGCAGGAGAACAGCAGCTCATATCAGTATACTAAGGCGAGAGAGGGACTCTCTCACCAGTCCCTCAAGTGGAAACTGATGCCCTAAACATCATATAGGGCATTATATATTACAGCTAGGCTATACAGAAATGTCATCTTTTACCAGCTTTGTCTGTGGCAGGAACACAGCTCATCTAGGGTATTTCAAGTCACTCATTCATTTGATGAACATGAAAGTCAAATATAAAATTGGAAATAAGAACCCTCTATGATCAAAGCCCCTGAAAATGACTCCTTTCAATTTTCTTTATAATTGAATGCAGCAGGTTAGGGAGAAGAGGCTTTCATAAAAAGAAACACTTTTCTCCAGTGGTGGACACATAGTTGGGCTCAAGAGACTACCATTCTCACACAATCTGACAGGTAAGGGCCATTTCACGTCCCATTCCATTGTCCCTGTCCCATTTGGGGGCATTGTTAAGAAAGGAGGGTAGTATGGGAGAAACACAGCTCCAAATATCATGAAAAAGCACACACCTAGTGACTACAGTGAGCGTCTTGGGTGCCTGCTGCACTGTGCAAAAGACCAAGGACATCACTGCCAGGTAATATAACAATGATAACATTTCTGGGTACCTAGTATGTGTTTACTCTGTACTTGATGCTTCATATGCATGATCTCTGATCCTCACCAAAGCCTGGGAAAAAGGCACTGACCATTTAACAGATAAAAGAGAAGCTCAAAAAAGTTAACTCAGCCAAGATTTTTTTTCCTTTCCAACTAGGTTAAGTAGAGATCTGCTCAATCAGAATGTGAGATCTGCTACTCAGCGCTTCCCCAAGCCCCCAGTCTTAGATACCCACTCTGTCTCTTGCTTTCTTTTTCCCGTTTGCTGTAGTCTGTATACTCTGGCTCAGCAGAGCACATGGATGAATATCAATAAATCCCAGCTACACGTGGAGCAGTCTCCTTAATGCCTCTCTGTTCCAATTCAGCTTAGTCTTTGTGAACCAGTACTCAATGATGTAATGTACCAGGCACATTGCTAGACGCTTAGGAGGCAAAGCTGCACCCGCCACTGCAATCTGTCCTCCTCTGACTCCAGGAAGCCAGACAGCAGAACATGGAGCGCTCTTGCAAACTCACTCATCACCACTGATGAAAACAACTCAGAATACAGAATCTTTATAAAGAGAGGTTGTCACAGCATCATTCTATTTCCTGGCCTGCTCATTCAAACACTGCTTCTCTCTGACTGCTGAGCCTGCCCCCTCATCCTGCTGCCCTGGCCTTTCTGTTAGTCGGTTTGTCATCTTTTATGCTCTCACCAGCACAACCACACTTCCAAGCCCCAACCCTCGGCTTCCCCACTACAGCTTCCTTCAGAACCTGAGACTCCATCACCCATACATATGGGAGGGAAAATGTGTTGTGTGAGCCTGTATGGATATACTGGGAGAACAATACAACTTTGCAGGACTGTAACAGAGCACAGGGAAAGGCAGGATTGGGAGCCTTTTAAAAAGGCCGTTTTATACTGCCTGACTCCTCAAAGAGTAGTCCAATCTTGCAGTACGTGGCATTTAAATATTACTCATCCATAGCTTTGACATGTATTCAAAGTGAAAGCAGTGCATTCACAGAAGCAATATCCATCCACAGACATCTGAAATGGATTTCCTTTTCCAAAATCATTAAAGAATAAAGAAACTGCTGGTTTCTAAATACTGTCACAAAAACAATGAACTAGTATTAGAATGAGAACTGAATTCATTTTGCTTACCTATGAACCATCTAAGAAGTTACTTGTGAATAGTTACGAATAGTCTACTTACAAAATTTAACCTCACTCTTTTAGGCAAAACCATAACACCATACCCTCCACTACAGCTTGCTTGTTTTAGAAATAAGTTCTATGTGATTTTATAGGCAGGTAAAATAACTCAAAATCCTATGTTTTTTGTTTTTTTTTTCCTTAAATTTGAGATTACTGAAGACTTTGAGAAAGTTATTAGATATTTCAAAGGTTTGAAAAAGAAACAACCAAAAGTTCTGTAGAATATACCATGAGAGTCTCCAACCAAGGAGACTAAAGACTGTGTTAATTTGGCACCCTTTCCCAGCCAGCCGTATCTAGGAAAGACAGTGGATACAGTATTCGGATTTAATTTCAAAACTGACACTGAAAGATCAAGCTAGCATAGACTGTTACGGAAAATTACCTTCTGATTTTTCTAGAAAAGTTGTAGAACTCCCTCTTTCTTACTTGGAAATCCCACTTCCTATTAGGAGGGCTTTACCCCTTTCCAAGTAAAAGTTCCTAGAGGTGAGTCCTACTTCCAGAGCAGTGTCCTGGGCTGTCCCTGCTGTCACTTTTCTCAGAGCCTTCCACAGAAATAGGAAGAGGAGATAATGGAGAATAACACAAGCAGCACAGAGGAGATGGAGATTTTTTTCAGCCTCTCTGAGGATGTGTGAAACAAAAACTTAATAGCAGCAAAGTGTTACTGGTTAGGTGGAGGGGGAAAAGGTACCCAAATGAAGGAAAAAGCTCTCAAAAGCAGCATGCCAGAGACGGTGGAAAGTAAAGCAGGGGGAAGGAGTATCTGCTTTGAAAACTGGCAAATTCTAGTCTGATGCCTTTAAAAGAAAAAAAAAAAAGGCCAACTTTCTAAACATTCTAAAACATCAATTAACTAAGCATCACTATCTTCATGACACATAACTAGATGACCCTAACGGTTATAAACAAACTATATGAATTAACCAATAATGAATATTGTTTGTTATCTTAACGTCGCAGGGATAAGTGACCAGGATAAGCGAAGAGGGAGTGGGGATAGAGGAACAAGAAGGAATTCACTTCTTTTCTTGAAGAAGGCTTTCTAGAGGTTAGATTCCAGGCTTTGGACGAATAGCAATAGGAGATTAGCAGAGTGTTCCAACCAACCACAGGAAAATAGCTCAGAGGGGGAGTGAACAGATTATATGAATGGGGCATTGAGTAAGGGAGCCTGAGAGAAGAAAAGGGGATGGTCTAGGGGAACAGGGCCGGTTCAGGGTGCCCTAGTTTAGGTCTCCGATGTGGAAAAAGGCTGGTTGGGGGCAACGGAAGGCAAAAAGAAAAAGCCCAGTAGTTTCTTCACTTATCTCGGGAGCACTAGGGTCTGCACCACCTGGAAAAGCTGACCAACAAGCTTGCCCTGAGTGTGATCTTTCCGGAGTGGGCCCTTGTAGGAAGAACGCAGCCCGCTGTTCCCTCAATTCTTGTCTGGGTACCTGGGGTCATAGCTGGAGGCGCAGGGGTGTCTAAGGCAGACGTCTATTGGGTGCTGGGTGGACTACGGGGCTGAGGCTCAGCGGCGGGACGGGCACTTAGCGATAAGCAGGCGGCGGCGGCAGCGGAGCGTGCAAAACCCAGGACTTACCTTACTGTCATCCATCTCGGCAGACAGGCCGGCCCTCCCCCGGCTCAGCCGGCCTGGTCCGGCCCGGCCCCGCCCCGGGGGAAGAAGGGGATATGGTTCTGACCGCCTCCTCTCGCCTAACAGTTCGGTTCCCTGATGCCACAGTCACGGGGACGAGGGACCAGTTCAGGAATGGCAGAGCGGACCCTGGAGGCGGCCCAGAACGCCTCCCTTCGCTGCCGCCGCCGCCTCCTCCTCCCCCTCCATGACAGGCTCTGGCTGTGTTTACAGACGCCCTGGAGAGCAGCCCGGACCGGAGGGTGCGCTGGAGCGCGTCGCGCGGATTGGCCCGCTCGGCTGCCGTAGCACCGTAGCATTCTGGGCATTGTAGTTTCCCTCACCGAGGTCTCTGCGCGGTGGACTGGAAAGGAAACTACAATGTCCACAGAGCCTCAGCCAGACGGCGTCCGTTTTTCTGCCGGGGAGCGCCGAGGGGGCGGAGCTGAAGCTAGGTTTCCCACAGTGCGCGCTCAGAAACGTTTGGCTCGGTGGTTTCCAGCCGCCTGGGGATAGCGAGGGGACCGTTGGGGCCCGGCAGAAGCAACCCTGAAGGACGGTCCCTGGCAGTAGGCCCTCTTCACGGACCCCGAGAAAACCATGAAGATTGTTTATTTTAAAAATTCAGAAACAACATCCCACCCCCACCCCCTAAAAACAGCAAAGAATGTGAAATCGTAGATGCTTCTAGAAACCATTTGATAGTTCCTCCCAGTGTTAGACCATATGGCCAAAAATTCCACCGGAAATTACAGTTTGTCCCCACGAAAACTTGTGCAGCAATGTTCAGTCCTAGAAGCGTTATTCATAGTAGCCAACGAACGGAAACAACCCAAATGTTCAACGGTGGATGAACTGATAGGCCCATCCTGCTATTTCTATAAAAAGGAATATTATTCATGATGAATGAGGTTCTGATACCTGCTGCAATGTGGATGAGCCTTGAAAATACACTTAAGAGTAAAAGAAGCAGGACACAAAAGGTCGCATATGGTGGATTCCATTTAAATGAACTGTTCAGAATGGGTACCTTTAAAGAAACAAAAAGTTGGTGGCTGATTGGCAGGGGCTGGTGATGGGGAATATAGTGGAGGTGGGGGGTGGGGGCCAGGAGTGGCGCGTATTGATGGGTATTGGGTTTCTTTTGAGGTGGTGAAACTGTTCTAAAATTGAGTTAGTGATAGCTGCACAACTCGGAGAAGGCAACAGCAACTCACTCCAGTACTCTTGCCTGGAAAATCCCATGGACGGAGGAGCCTGGTAGGCTGCAGTCCATGGTGTCGCGAAGAGTTGGGACACGATTGAGCGACTTCACATTCACTTTTCACTTTCATGCCTTGGAGAAGGAAATGGCAACCCACTCCAGTGTTCTTGCCTGGAGAATCCCAGGGACGGAGGCGCCTGCTGGGCTACCGTCTATGGAGTCTCACAGAGTCGGTCACGATTGAAGCGACTTAGCAGCAGCAACAGCAGCACAACTTTGGCCATACTAAAAACTATTGAATGGTATACTTTAAGTGAATATCATGGTATGAGAATTTCATCTCAGTAATAAATAAGGAAGAATGTTGTGGCGTTGTCCACTTTTAGTAAAGTCAGTGGGCTTGTTTTGAACGGTGTTAGGCCATTGAGAACTTGACAAAAATGGTGCCTTCATTAATGTTCTGAAGAGTCCTTTGACTCTTCAGACTCGTACTAAGTGCTTTGCCAAGTCCTTCCTATATTCAAATTGAGGTAGAGTTACCAAATTTAGCAATAAATATACAGGACACTCACATCTGAATTTCAGATAAATACCTGTTTAGTATAAGTATGACCACACAATATTTGAGACACACTTTTACCTTAAAGAAGTATTCTTTGCTTATCTGAAAGTCAGACTCAACTGGGTGTTTTTTTTTTTTTTTTACCTTTTCTTTTGTATTGGAGTATAGCCGATTAACAATGATGTGAACTAGTTTCAGATGCACAGCAAAGGGACTCAGCCGTACATATACATGTGTCTATTCTCTTCCAAACTCCCCTCCCATCCAGGCTGCCACATAACACTGAGCAGAGTTCCCTGTGTTCTACAGTAGGTCTTTGTTGTTATCCACTTTAAATAAAGCAGTGTGTACATGTCCACCCCCAACTCCCTAACTATCCCCCCCTGCCCCCACCCACGGTAACCATAAGTTCTTTCTCTAAGTCTGTGAGAAAGTGTCTTCTATTTTATCCGACAACTTCAAATTGAGGAAGAATGAAAATAGAAAAGCAGAATCATCTCCATCAGATCTATGTAATGCTTCAGAGGAACTAAAGCAGGTCAGTTCCTCAAAAGTAAATGCCACCTAACAGGTCAGGATGTGGGGTTGCCTGGCGTGCTGCAGTCCCTGGGCTTACGAGGTGAGGTCTGCCCAGCCGGGGGTCGTCCGTCACCTGCAGACCATGTTCCAGGTAGTCGTAGAGACTCCAGCCGCATCCTCTCTGACAGTTGGGGAGCGCAAGCCTGTGCTCCTGCAGGTTCTCCTCCTCTCCCCTCACCTACTACCCCTTTGGTCTGAGTCCCTTTGCACCTCCTTGTCGCCTCCTCTTCAGTGCCTGTAAGGCCTCAGTCCTCCTCCCCAGCTACCCCCTTGCCCTGCTAAGCCCCCTTTTTGGAGTGGAGCTGCCATTCTTCCAGGTTAGTCCTTTTGTCATGCTCCCCGCATCCCTGCTGACAATCGCCAGCCCCTCAGGAAGGAGGACTAAAGACCTTTTGAGCCAGGTAGTGGAAATTTCAACACTCCCAGGGAAGTAGTATGTACACCAGATTCAAAAGAGTGATTTTCTCTAGGGAGGGAGAGAGGAACTAGATGGAGAAGGTCTTAGGGTGGTTAGTTGCATATTTAACTTTTTTTTTTTTTTGGCTGTGTCAGGTCTTAGTTGCAGTATGTGGGATGTATTTCCCCAACCAGGGATTGAACCTGGGCCCCCTGCATTGGGAGCATGGAGTCTTAGCCATTGGACCACCAGGGAAGTCCCCAGATACAACTTTTAAAGAGATGGAGCAAATATATGAAATCTCTTGGTGTAGGTATGGTGTATTGTTTCCTTCGTATTTCTGTATGTTTGAAATATTACACAGCTAGAATAGGACTTTAAATTTTAAAAAACTATAAACACAGTTTAGAAAGTGTGGAAATATGTTATTTACTAAAAACTTAATTCATAAAAGCAAATCTCAGGAGACTTCCCTGGCAGTCCAGTGGTTAAGACTGTACCTTCCAATGCAGGGGATGTGGTTTGATCCTTTGGGAAGCTAGGATCCCACATGCCTTGAGGCCCAAAACACCAGAACTTAAAACAGGAGAAATATTGTAATAAATTCAGTAACAGTGGTCCACATCAGGAATTTGCTGTATGACTCAGGGAACTCATAGAGAAGGAAATGACAGCCCACTCCAGTATTCTTGGCTGGAGAATTCCGTGGACAGAGTCTGTAGCCTGGTGGACTACAGTTCATGGGGTCGCAAAGAGTCTAACACGACTGAGGCGACTTAGCACGCAGGGACCTCAAACTGAGGCTCTGTAACAACCTAGAAGTGTGGGATAGGGTTGGAGGCTCAAGAGAGAGCGGACGTGTATACCTATGGCTGATCTGTATTAGTGTATGGCAGAAACCAACACAATACTGTAATTATCCTTCAGTTTAAAATAAATAATTTTTTTTAAAGAATAAAGATGAAAAAAAGGTCCACATCAAAAAAATCTTTAAAAAAAAACTCTGAATTATCATAAGATAAGACTTGGTAAAGAGAATAATACTTTGGCCACCTAATGTGAGCAGCCAACTCATTTGGAAGAGACCCTGATGCTAGGAAAGACTGAAGGCAGAAGAGGGCGACAGAGGATGAGATGGTTGGATGGCATCACTGATTCAGTGGACATGAATGTGGGCAAACTCTGGGAGATGGTAAGGGGCAGGGAAGCCTGGCAGGCTGCAGTCCATGGGGTCGCAGAGAGCTGGACATGACTGAGCGGCTGAACAACAAAGGGGATAAAATCTTATGGAGGAGTGCTGTGTTAAAACATGTTAATCATTTGCCGAGAAATGCCCAGAATTTGTAACAAAGAGGTGAGGAAGGACAAAAGAAATTATTTGCTTCTGTACATTTTAATCCTCAAGGAGTCTATAATCCAGGAAGGAGAAAGTCACATACACACAGGAGACTAGGAACAATCACTGAACGGTACAGACCAAGTTTAATGTCTCTGTTAAGTTGTTCAGAGTGGGTAGGGAGAGCCAAGGATCAGGCTGATTCAGAGGAAAGGAAAAGTGAACCGAACACTTTTTTTTTTTTAAGGAGTGGGAGGAAGCTTAGATGAAGACTCTAATCTCAGGGTCCTGGGCATATTTTGTATCCATGCTTTGCAATCTTTTCGTCCTATATTGCCTTCTCAAAGGGAATCTGTTTAGCATGCAATTCCTTTAAAACATGCGTATAATTTTCTCCTCCCTGCCCTCCCCATCCCTCCTTCCCCAGCACACACACACTGCAACGCTTTTCCATGTACTCTCAGAAAAGTGAAAGTGAAAGTCACTCAGTCATGTCCGACTCTTTGTGACTCCATGGACTATACAGTCCATAGAATTTTCCAGGCCAGAATACTAGAGTGGGTTCTCCAGGGGATCTTCCCAACCCAGGGATCAAACCTAGGTCTCTTGCATTGCAAGCAGATTCTTTACTATCTGAGCCATCAGAGAGACCCATCAGACAATTCACATAGAGGCACTGATGGCCTGTGGTGTATCTTCTCTCTGGGGAGTTCCTTGTAGTGAATTCCTAAGCACCACGGCACACACCCACTCCCACTCGATCTGCACGCCTTGCATGCTCTCATCTCTCTCTCTCTCCTGTTCCCATTACTGCTTGGCTAAAAGAGCACAGGTGTCCAAACAGAGTCAAGATGATCTTGTTACTCCCTGGGCCACATGGCCTGCTTGGCACATGGCCCCTGGGGAATGTCAGAGAGAAAGGAAGCTCATTAAAAGAGCTTGTTGGCCTCCAACTGGCTTTCCATTAAGCTTGACACATGAGCCTAAGAATTTAAAAATTCTCCAGCCCTTTCCTAACATTCAATGGAAATAAAAATTGGTTGATTCAATTCTGGCATGCAAATTGGTGCTAGATCCATTTCCAATCTAGAAATAGTAATAATGAACACCAAAACCTGCCAAGAAAGAAGCAAAGTTGGCTGTGAAATCTTACCACGGTAACCTCTGACCCACCTTAACACACACCATACATACATTTGGGGAAGTAGGTATCCTGGAGTCACCCCAGAAGTGACCCATCATTACTTCTCTGTCCCTGGCTTGTCTTTTCAAAGAGTTGTTTGTCTGAGGCTGAGTGATCAAGATTTTCAAAACGCAGCAGAGCTATATGGTGAATTTGTGGATAGTCCCAAATATGACACAGAGACCCAGAAAGAAAAGGAGGAAAACTATTCAAAGAAAAAAACAAAACAAACCACTGATTGAAGAGAGGCAGGGGGTGGCATGAGATTAAGTGAGGAGGGTAAAGGAACAAAAATTAACCTTATTTAGAAACCACAAACAAGGGTAACAGTACGATATTCTGCACTCAGGAATGCCATGGCTACGTTGATATGTAAATCTGGCACTAGAACAACAGTGTTATTGCCGCTGATATGGTACTCTTCAGAGGTACAGAGAAAAAGTGGGTGGTTCATGTGAAATTCATGAAATGCTTGAGGTGAACTCACTGTTGAAGTATTAGTCCTCTGTTTTGTTTGGTGTGTGGTTTTCTTTTTCCCCAATGTATTTTATAGATAAGTATTCCTCTGTGCTTTTTGTTTCTGAAAAGTTTGACTTTATTGTCATGAAGCTGTAAAATATTCCATCTCAAAAGTTTGGTTTTGTTCTAAAGGCATTTTGCAAAATGCCCCCCTCCCTTTTGCCCACACGGACAAATATGCCTACATTTGCATACAGCACAGTACCTACTTACTCTCTTCACTGGCTAGAAAGTCCAGAAGAAAGAGCCTAAAGGAACATTTTCAGAATGAGTACATAGTTCAGCTTCTAGCTTGTTAGCAGGAGCAAAAGAAATAAGGCCAAGAAGGACTAAAAAGTCTGTTGATGAGGAAGGAAAAAAAGCTCTGATCAGCATAAAAATAAGGAAGAGAAAATGAAGCTCAAGGAACCAAAACCTTCCCTGCTCAAACTTTCCCTTACCTCTTCCCCTCCACCAACGTACTGAAACTGTCACCTCCAACTCAACAGCTTTTCTCAGTATCGTCCCAACTACCGTTTCTACTGAAAATAACTAAGTCATAAAACTCTCAGGCAGGAAAGAATAAAGTGTGCCCATGTTTGCAGAAAAAAATGGAAAATATACTTATTTGGCCAATAAGCAGCTCTTTAAGCTACCCCTTCTAAGAGATGACTTGCTAAGCATCACTATTAGTCATTGACACTTGAGCATGAATGTGCTGCTGCTTTTTTTTTTTTTTTTTGGCCTCATACTTGCTACCTAATGATTAGGTTTAGGTTTGGGAGAAGAGAGGAATATGTATACAGTTTTGAAGGATAGGCGTTGTAAGAAGGGGAGAGATCTGGGTAGATCTGATTGTTGTGCTATGGCTTTGAGCTATTAAAGAGCAGCCAAGTAGATCTTGGATACCTGTGGAGGTTAGGACAGAAACAGATGAAGAGTCAGCAGTTAATGACCAGGTACCTTCTTTCACAAATCTCCTGAGGATTTACCCAGCAGACACACATAAGACAAGCACATTTTATTCTACTGATTCAAACCTGAAGATGCTTAAACTTATCATGGCACTTGTGATAGAGTAAGTAAAAAACATAACAAAAAAACTCAGCCTGCATTTTTGCTTAGAAACTTTTTTTTTAAAAAGACACCCTCCATCAAAGTTTGCTTTTGTGGTTGTTTCCAGTAAAGTTTTAGTAAACCCTGAGTTGTTTGCTGAATGGAAATCTGACAGGGCTCCTCTTCCAGGTCTTGCATTTTTAAGGAACAAAAGACTGGAATCCTGGCTAATCCAGGAGGAAGCTTGGTTTTGGTACCCATGACTTCAGAAGGGCAGCAGGGGACCTATCTCTTATTTTACGAAGTGACTTCTCCAAATTTTGCTGCAGGTTTCTCCATTTCTAAAGGGAAAAAAAAAAAAAAAAAAACAATCAAATTTACCCCTGGGGCCCTATGAGACTTACTTAAAAAAAAATAGAATTTCAAAATAATTTATTTCTTTTTGGCTGTGCTGGATCTTCACTGCTGCGTGTGGGCTTTCTCTAGCAACCAGGGGTTGTTCTGTAGTGTGTGAGCTCATTTCGCTGGCTTCTTTTGTAGAGCACAGGCTCTATAGTGCGGGCTCAGTAGCTGTGGCACACGAGCTCAGTTGCCCCGCAGCATGTGGGATCTTCCCCGACAAGTGATCAACCCAGTGTCCCTTGTATTGCACGCTGGACCATGAGGGAAGCCTCCAGACTTATTTATGGCCCTCCAGATGTTTTTAAAAGCCACAAACTATTTATGAGGATTTAAGTATTAATATTTCCTGTCTCTCAGTATTATCTACTGCTGGAAGTAAATACCTTTGACTCTTTCTGTCATTACTTATAACATTACAGATATTGTAATTTTTCTATTTGGGTATCACATATCTTCCTTTGGGCTTCCCAGGTGGCACTAGTGGTAAAGAACCCGCCTGCCAATGCAGGAGACACAAGAGATGTGGGTTTGATCCCTGGGTCAGGAAGATCCCCTGGAGGAGGGCATGACAACCCCTCTAGTGTTCTTGCCTGGAGAATCCCATGGACAGAGGAGTCTGGTGGGCTACAATCCATGGGGTCCCAAAGAGTCAGACAGGACTGAAGCAACTTAGCATCATGCATCTTCATTTATTTTTTACTTGTTTACATGTTTAAGAATTTTTTACAGCATATTTTCAATTCCTTTAAAGCCTTCCTTATCTACACAAGAAGTCTTCCATTCCAGGATATATCTTTAAACCTTTTCACTTGTGCATAGGATTGTTTCCAAAAACATTTTAGCCTGAATACGGTTAATGTCAATCTTCTTTGGTCAATACAGTGTTACTTGAAAGGGACAGCACCTAATTTTGTGAGAATATTAGGGGACTTCCCTGGTGGTCCAGTGGCTAAGACTCCGAGCTCCCAATGCAAGGGGCACAGATTCCAATCCCTGGTCAGGGAACTAGATCCCACATGCTGCAAATAAAGAGTTCACATGTTACAACTAAGACCCAGTGCAGCCAAATAATTAAATAAAAATAAATAAATATAATGAAGAAAATAAAAATAAAATATTTTAAATATACATATAAAATAGTAGTAGTAGTAATACCACTTGGTTTCCAAAACTATTTTCATGAAACTTGTCTCATAGGAATTAAAGGATTGCCACGTGGAAGCTGACTGATGTGCTAATGGTGTTCCTGTCACCCAACTGCAGTCCTTTGGTAGAATTGAATGACTGTCCTTAAAAATAAGCATCATTCTGCTGAGTAGCCATTCCTATCTCTGTCATTCATAACTATGTCTGAGTCATTAAAGACTTTTTTTCTGCTTGCTGTGTGAAATAATTCTTTTAAAATATGTACTGTAAGTATATCTCAAATTTCAAAGGACATCCTTTGATCCTTATTTTGTAAAAAAAAAAAAAAAAGCCATGGTGATTCTGCCTTCACTGTTTCTGGGCTTGAGTCATACCACTGGTTGCATGACTAGCTAATTTTGTTACAGGACTCATTTTTGAGTGTGGTATAGGAACTTCCCTGGTGGTCTGGTGATTAAGAATCCTCGCTCCCAGTGCAAGGGACACAGGTTCGATCCCTGTTCAGGGAACCAAGGTCCAGCATGCCACATGGCACAGCCAAAACAAAACAAAAAAAACACAAACACAAAATGAAGATAGAGTGCAATGTAGGCATGTAAGAGTCTTAAAAGAGTTTGGTGCTGCCCCTCTCCTGACACTCCTGCTGTTCTCACAGTGATGAGAGTCAAGGCATGAACAGCAGCCCCCCTCCTTCCACTTGTAGTCCATACAGGTCATTTCAGATTTTACAGATTTACTTTACATTTCAGCTCTCTCCTCTAGATGTTTCTCTATAGGAGAAGAGAAAGTAATTTTTGTCCTAAGTGACGCTGCCTTCTTCAGACCAGCCTGCCAGCGAGGCCAGCACGATGGCCCCCACCCCAGGCAGACGCAGACGCACACGCCGTTGGGTTGTGCACGGAATGTTCGTCCTTTGCTGCAGTGTCTGGCGCCTCTGGCCTCAGCGTGGACTCTGACCCTCTCCTCTGTGCCTCACCCTTTCCCCTTTCTCACATGGTTCCTGCCTGGTGTTCTGTTCTTGCTGTTTCACGTTTTCAGACAGCGAGTCCTGAGAAGGAGTTATCCTTTCCCTACACCTGTAGGATTGTCTCCGGTTTGTTTTGTCTTGGAAAACTCCAGGCCTTCTGCTGTGTTGCCCTCCGATTGCCTCCTTTCCCGCTCAGCTCGGAAGGTGTCTGTTGATCAGCTCTGTTCTGGCTGCTGCAGGTAAGACTCAAATATAGGCAGCTCTGTTCCTGCCCGGTCACAGCTTCCAGACAGGGTCACACCTCCTTCGTAGTAACCCCTAGCCTCCCAGCCCTCCCGCATAGCCACCACAGAGGCCTGGAGGTAAGGTGGGAGTGGTCCTGGCTGCACTGGCCGAGTTTTCTGCCCAACAATTGCGTTTCTTCCCCACCTCCCATCCCTTCTCTCATTCACACTTCTTTTCTCCCTAGTCAAGATCCTACCCCCACATCAAGATCCACTTCTCTCCTGGCCACTGAAGCAATGCTCGACACCCAGTCCAGCTCTGCCCTCCTTCAGGTTGGGGAAGAGCTAACTGGGCATCTCTCCAGGTGCTCAAGCTTTGAAGAGGCAGTTTGTTGGGGGCAGGGTTGGGGGTGGGGAGGGGGGATGAGGCTGGTGATGGAACTTCTCAAGGGAGCTGAATGCCCAGATTTCCCTCTTGAATGTTTCCAGCTAACAGGTGGTCCCTCCACTGGAAGTAAATTCCTGAATATTTTTACCCAACACCTCATAAACAAAATGGCAATGCTATTGGCTATGTCATACAACCGGGCGTATTGAATCATGTCCCCATTCATCAATTTGCCAAACAAAGCAGGTTGCTATCTGAGCTTGTTTGGAGAGAGGCTAACTATGGGAAGGAAGAAAAATTCAGGCATCTGCCTACAGGCACACTGTCAAGATTTAAATGATACATGTGCTCGGTGGTATCCAACTCTTTGTGACCCCATGAACTACAGCCCACCAGGTTCCTCTGTCCATGGGATTTTCCAGGCAAGAATACTGGCGTGGGTTGCCATTTCCTTCTCTAGGGAAATGATACATACAGGATGACTTGGTGCATTTTTAAGTGACCCTTTCCCTACATAAGATGCACTGGCAGCATGGTTGACACTCTAGTCATTGTTATGAGAACCGCACTATAATACCTTGGGGAGGCCTGTTGCACTGGAACTGAGATAGGGAGGAGCTGGAACCCAAGAGAGATGCAGAATGTATCCAGAGGATAACTGATTTATTTTTTTAAGGTATTTTATTTTTTAAAGCCTTTATTGAATTTGTTAAAATACTGCTTCTGTTTTATATTTCAGCATTTCTTTTGGCATGTGGAATCTTAGCTCCCTGCCCAGGGGTCACACCCGTATCCCCTGCATTGGAAGGTTAAAGTCTTAACCACTGGACCATTCATGTTTTATAAATCCATCCATTCATTTAAAAACACATCGAGGCCTTGTGCTGTATGCTAGACACACCAAGATTCACGAGGCTTACACGCTGATGGGGGATTTTCTACGTATGTGCAGGATAGTGTGTTAAGTGTGATAATAAAGGTACACATAAAATATAGAGGGGATCTAGGGCGTGTCTTTCCTGAAGAGCTCATTTCTGAGCCAGGTCTCAAAGGATGAGTATAAAGCAAGAAAACATACATTTTCAAAGGCATTGTGGTGTGGAATTACAATGGGGAACCCACACATAATTTGGTGTGAGTGTAATTCAGGCTTCTCAGGAGCTGGGAAGAGCACTGTCAAGAGCTCGGGCCAAATGTATGTATACAGGAGCTAGATGATGAAGCACACTGAATGTCTAGCTTGGGAGCAGGGACTTAATTTGAAGGTGCTTGGGAGCCTCTGGGCTTCCCAGGTGGCGCTAGTGGTAAAGAAAGTGAAGTCACTCAGTCACGTCCAGCTCTTTGTGACCCCAGGGACTGTAGCCCACCAGGCTCCTCCGTCCATGGGATTTTCCAGGCAAGAGTGCTGGAGTGGAGTGCCATTGCCTTCTCCAGGAGACCTTCCTGACCCAGGGATTGAACCCAGGCCTCCCACATTGCAGGCAGACGCTTTACCGGCTGAGCCACCAAGGAAGTCCTCGTGGTAAAGAAGCTGCCTGCCAACACCAGAGACACAGGAGACTGTGGGGAAGGCCCCCCGGGGGAGAGCACGGCAGCCTGCTCCAGGATTCTCACCTGCCAACACCAGCGACACGGGAGACTGTGGGGAAGATCCCCCTGGGGAGAGCGCGGCAGCCCACTCCAGGACTCTCGCCTGCCAACACCAGCGACACGGGAGACTGTGGGGAAGGCCCCCCCCACTCCAGGATTCTCGCCTGGAGAAGCCCACGGACAGAGGAGCCTGGTGGGCTGCAGTCCATGGGGTCACAAAGACTGAAGCAATTTAGCACAGGAGCCACCGAGAGTTGAAGCAGGAGAGTGACAAATCTGGGGGAAACTGACTGTTTCACGTGCCGTTGGCAGCTCCTCAGTATCTGTTATTTTATGATATTAAAAAAAAGTAATTTCATTTACTTTGGCTGTGCTGAGTCTGTTGCTCTGCAGGCTTCTCTCTAGTTGTAGTGAGTGGGGACTACTCTTCGTTGTGGTACACAGGCTCTTCATTCAGTGGCTTCTCTTGTGGAGCACGGGCTCTAGGCCCATCGGCTTCAGCAGTTGCCGTTCCCGGGCTCTAGAGCACAGGCTCAGTAGTTGTTGTTCGTGGGCTTAGTTGCTCCGCAGCCTGTGGCATCTTCCCAGATCAGGAATCTAACTCGTGTCTCCTGCATTGGCAGGCGGATTTTTTACCACTGAGCCACCAGAGAAGCCCCTGTACTTTTTTTTCTTTTAATATTGATTTATTTGGCTGCACCAGGATTTACTTGCTGCACACGAAATCTTTGATCTTTGTTGTGGCATGAGGGATATTAAGTTGCGGCTTGGAAACTCTTAGTTGTGGCATGTAGGATCTACTTCCCTTCCCAGTTAGATCAAGTTTGGGTCCCCTGTATTGGAAATTCTAGTCTTAGCCACTACACCACCAGGAAAGTTCCTATTTTATAATATTATGTCATACTTGTAATATATGTATTACACCAGATATATATCACCAGGAAGACATGGATGGGCAGATAGAATGCTAGACAGAGAAACTGAATTTAAAATCTTCATTTATTCAATAGAGTTGAAAATATATCATTTAAGAGAGGTGAAAAACTAAAACTCTGTGTTGTCCACAGAAACTTTCCTTAAACATATGGACTTTCTCTTTTTCATTTGTAAAAGTAAAAAAAAAAAGGAGCTTTTTATTTCAAAATTAGTATTTGCCCATGGTTAAAATATCCCAACAGCAAAGAAGATTGTAAGGTAAAAAGTAAAGTTTCCAGACACACTTTCTAGAGTTAACCACCGTCTTGTCACCCTGCTTATTTAACTTATATGCAGAGTACGTCATGAGAAAGGCTGGACTGGAAGAAACACAAGCTGGAATCAAGATTGCCGGGAGAAATATCAATAACCTCAGATATGCAGATGACACCACCCTTATGGCAGAAAGGGAAGAGGAGCTGAAAGGCCTCTTGATGAAAGTGAAAGAGGAGAGCGAAAGAGTTGGCTTAAAGCTCAACATTCAGAAAACGAAGATCATGGCATCTGGTCCCATCACTTCATGGGAAATAGATGGGGAAACAGTGGAAACAGGGTAAACTCCAGTACTTTGGCCACCTCATGCGAAGAGTTGACTCATTGGAAAAGACTCTGATGCTGGGAGGGATTGGGGGCAGGAGGAGAAGGGGACGACCGAGGATGAGATGGCTGGATGGCATCACTGACTCGATGGATGTGAGTCTGAGTGAACTCCGAGAGATGGTGATGAACAGGGAGGCCTGGCGTGCTGCGATTCATGGGGTCGCAAAGAGTCGGACACGACTGAGCGACTGAACTGAACTGAAGCCTTCCAGAAATGTTGAACACACTACAAAGAGTAGAAGCACCTCCCTCTCATTGTTACATAGATGGTATTAAATTACACTGTTTGCACATTTTTCAATTAACAAGATGTACTGGACCTGAGTCCGTTGTCATTGTATGTGGAACTCTCTCCTTCCTTCAGTCTTGGTTTTCTTTCCTTTCTTTCAGAATCTACTTTTTGTTTTACTCTTTAGTTTTACTAGCTAAACAATAAAAAAAACACAACTTTGATTATACATCTTTCTGTTCTTGTGTGACTGTTGTCTGTGGGACAGATTCCTAGAAGAACCTCTAGATTAAGTATATAAACCCTTGAATTTTGGCAGGTTACTGCCAAGATTTCCTCAGAAAGAGTTACAAACCATTTATTTCCACCAGAAATTTCCATTTTGTGTATGTTTCCTCACCAGACAAAATGGTTTGTTATTACACTTTTAAAGTTTTACCAACTCAGTATATTAAAAATTGTTATCTTGGTGATGCCTTAATTTGCGCTTACTGAATTAGCAATGAGATTGGATATTCTTTGTGTATGTGGTGGGGCTTTCATATTTTGTTTTCTGAACTACCAGTTCATATTCTTTTATAGGTGGTTGGTCTTTTTCTTTAGATTTCTAAAAACTCCACATGTATATTCAAGAAATTATTGCTGATATCATATATGCTAATCATTTTTTTGCCCAGATTGTTGCCTTTGACTTTGTTGGTTGTATTTTTAATTCCATTTTTCAGTAGTCATATTTATTAATCGTTTCTTTATGACTTCTAGATTTTATGTCATAGTTAGGAAAAGCTTTCTCCATGACAAGATTATACAAAAATTCATTGTTTTATTCTAGTACTTTTTACAATTTCACTTTTATATTTAAACCTTTTCTCCACCTTGGATTTATTTTTGATGTACAGAGAAAAATGGAGTTCTGCTTTTATTATTTTTCTAAAAGACTGACCATTTATCCCAGTGGTGATTATTGAATATTTTCCCTACTCATTTGGAATGCTCCCTTTATCATAAAAGTTATTTCATTTGCACTTGGGTTCATATCTGGACAGTCTACCTTTTTCCATTGACCTGCCTGTTTCAGCACTGTATTGTTCATTTATGTGGTTTAGAATGCATTTTTTAAAAATCTAGTGGCTTTAAGGCAGTAAAAGTATTCTATATGATATTATTATTATGGCTGTATGTCATTATATATTTGTCCAAACTCGTATGATGTCCACCACCAAGAGGGAACCCTAAGGTAAAGTATGGATGTTGAGTGATTATGGTGCGTCAAGGTAGGTTCATTCCTGGTTAAAAAAAGAGAAAGAACCATTACAGTGGGCAATGTGGATAATGGGGGAGGCTATGCATGTGTGGGGTGGTAATAAATGGGAGGTCTGCATCTCTCTTCAAGTTATACACCTAAAGTTGCTCTAGAAAAACAAAGTCTTCTAAAAAATAAAATCAAAGAATTTTAAAACGAACAGCACTAACTTCCTTTCATTACTCCATTCTCATCCTTTTTAAAAAAAATTTTTGTTGAAGTACAGTTTTACAATATTGTGTTAATTTCTTCTGTACTATATCTTCTTTTTCATGTTCTTTCCCATTTTGATTTGTCACAGGACATTGAATACAGTTCCCTGTGTTATATAGTAGGGCCATGTTGTTTTTCATCCTGTATGTAGTAGTTTGCCTCTGCTAATCCCAAGCTCCCAATCCTTCCCTCCCTTCCTCCCCTCCTCCTTGGTGACCACAAGTCTATTCTCTATATCTGTGAATCTGTTTTTATTTCACAATATGTTGATTTGTATTGTGTTTTAGACTTCACATTTAAGTGGTACCATGGGGTATTTGTGGAAACTTCTAAAAGAGATGGGAATACCAGACCACTTGACCTGCCTCTTGAGAAACCTATATGCAGGTCAGGAAGCCATAGTTAGAACTGGACATGGAACAACAGACTGGTTTCAAATAGGAAAAGGAGTATGGCAAAGCTGTATATTGTCACCCTGCTTATTTAACTTATATGCAGAGTATATCATGAGAAACGCTGGGCTAGAAGAAACACAAGCTGGAATCAAGACTGCCGGGAGAAATATCAATAACCTCAGGTATGCAGATGACACCACCCTTATGGCAGAAAGTGAAGAGGAACTGAAAAGCCTCTTGATGAAAGTGAAAGAGGAGAGTGAAAAAGTTGGCTTAAAGCTCAACATTCAGAAAACGAAGATCATGGCATCTGGTCCCATCACTTCATGGGAAATAGATGGGGAAACAGTGGAAAGAGTGTCAGACTTTATTTTGGGGGGCTCCAAAATCACTGCAGATGGTGATTGCAGCCATGAAATTAAAAGACGCTTACTCCTTGGGAGGAAAGTTATGACCAACCTAGACATCATATTAAAAAGCAGAGACATTACTTTGCCAACAAAGGTCTATCTAGTCAAGGCTATGGTTTTTCCAGTGGTCATGTATGGATGTGAGAGTTGGACTGTGAAGAAGGCTGAGTGCCAAAGAATTGATGCTTTTGAACTGTGGTGTTGGAGAAGACTCTTGAGAGTCCCTTGGACTGCAAGGAGATCCAACCAGTCCATTCTGAAGGAGATCAGTCCTGGGTGTTCTTTGGAAGGAATGATGCTAAAGCTGAAACTCCAGTACTTTGGCCACCTCATGAGAAGAGTTGACTCATTGGAAAAGACTCTGATGCTGGGAGGGATTGGGGGCAAGAGGAGAAGGGGACGACCGAGGATGAGATGGCTGGATGGCATCACCGGCTCAATGGATGTGAGTTTGAGTGAACTCCAGGAGTAGGTGACGGATAGAGAGGCCTGGCGTGCTGCAATTCATGGGGTCGCAAAGAGTCAGACACTACGGAGCAACTGAACTGAACTGAGCTGATGGGGTATTTGCCTTTTCTTTTTTGACATACTTCATTTAGTATGATAAGTGCTAGGGCCATCCGTATTGCTGCAAATGGCATTATTTCATTCTTTTTGATGCGTGAGTGATATTTCATTGTATGTGCACCACATCTTCTTTATCCATTCATCTGTCAATGGACATTTAGGTTGCTTCCATATCTTGGCCATTGTAAACAGTGCTGTGATGAACATAGGGATACATTTTCGAATGTATCTTTTTGAATTATAGTTTTGTCTGGGTGTATGCCCAGGAATGGGATTGCTGGATCATATGGCAACTCTATTTTTAATTTTTTGAGGAACCTCCACCCTGTTCTCCACAGTGGCTGTATCAATTTACATTCCCACCAACAGTGTAGGAGGGTTCCCTTTTCTCTGTATCTTCTCCAGCACTTGTTATTTGTAGACTTCCTAATGATGGTCATTCTGACTCATGTGAAGTGGTACCTCACTGTAGTCTTGATTTGCATTTCTCTAAAAATTAGCAAAGTTGAGCATCTCTCACATGCTTTTTGACCATCTGTATATTTTCTTTGGAGAAATGTTGTTTAAGTCTTCTGCCCATTTGTCGATTGGGCTGTTTGTTTTTTTTGTTGTTGTGTGAGCTGCTTGTATATTTTGTAAATTAAGCCCTTGTTAGTTGCATCATTTATTAATACAAATATTTTTCCCCATCCCATAGGTTGTCCTTTTGTTTTGTTTATGGTTTCCTTTGCTGTGCAAACACTAGTTAGTTTGATTAGGTCCTTTTTTTGTTTGTTTGTTTGTTTTTATTTCTATTGCCTTGGGAGACTGACCTAAGAAAACATTGGTATGATTTATGTTAGAGAATGTTTTGTGTCTGTTCTCTTTCTTATATTTCCAGATGATCTATTCTCAAGTGCCAATAAAAGATGTAATGGTATGCTCTGTTTGTGTACAGTAACAATGGTTGGTAAGATAATTTAATGAGTCAATAACCACTATGATTTTTTATTGTTGTTTTCATTTCCAGTATTGCAGCGTGAACAACATTGATTCATATCTGTTTTTCTGATGTGTTTGTATGTATTATAATTTCTTCTTGTGCTTCCCCAAATAAACTTTTGGCTCGAGACTGTTTAACAATGTCCCAGGGTTTACTCAGTCACAATACTGAACTTTTTTAAACGCACAAAAAACAAGCAGTGCCTGTTGAAAGGTGAAAACCCAAGGCGTGTGCTAGAATGTGGGTAAAGAAAGCTCATGTCCATCCTGCCTCTCCGCCCATAGCCCCAAGTAAATCCGGGGTCCCAGAATTAGCCTTTGCTATCTTTTCCTCCAAGCCAGGTATCTCCCATCCATGTAATATTTAAAGATGTATCATTTCATTCTTAGAAAAAAGAGAGTTACCAAGATTATTAAGGAAACCTTTGGAATCTTAGTAGCTGTAGCCATGGTAGCTGAATTCTAACCCTTGTGTGGTTTACCGGAGGCCCATCCTCTCTCTCCCCATGCCTTCCCCTTCTTGAAGTCCTTCAGTGCTCAGAAGGTCTGTCAAAACCTCTATGAATCACAAGTGGAGGGTTTATAAATGAAAAGCCAGAAAATTCAGAAATTACAGGCAGAGGCAGATGATGCAGTGGCTTGTTGGCAAGCTCTGTCCTTCCCCATCATCATTTTCACCACCACCCCCTCCCCGACAGGATTTGAAAGTTCAGTGCTAGACATCCCCTCTATAGGGACCTGCCAAGAGAATTTCTCAGTTAGACTCCCAACTTGTAACTCTCCATCTTGAAGTTGCAGGTGAGTACTAGAAAACCTGGGGAAACAGGAACTGATAGACTCCCTCATAAAACATAATAAGAAGGGGTTTTGACTGGTTTACATGATCATAGTCCCGTGGTGCGGTGGTAAAGAATCCACCTGCAATGCAGGAGACCCAAGAGACACAGGTTCAAACCCTGGATGGAGAAGATCCCTTAGAGTAGGAAATGGCAACCCACTCCAGTATTCTGGCCTGAAAAATTCCACGAACAGAGAAGCCTGCCAGGCTACAGTCCATGGGGTTGCAGAGTCCGACACGACTGAGCGATTGAGCACGCATGCATGCAAGAGAACAGTCCAGAGCCCATTGCCCTATGAAGACTTAGATTCTTCCTTTGATGACCTTCTATGCAGTGACCTCAGATAGACCTCCTGTATTGGGGTAGAGATTGAACTAAATGATCTTCGAGTTGGGCTGTGTATGAGTCATGGAAAGCTTCCCCGAGGAAGCTGAGCCAAATCTAAAATGAGATGCAATGATGCACAACAGCGAGAGGAGAAGAGAAAACGGCATTCCAGGTGGAGGGAAAAGTATAAGCAACGGCATGGTGATGTGATGATACTGCGTAGCAGGAGTACCATATTTAGTACCATATTTTCACAGTATCAAATGCCAGGTAAGACATGGCAGGGGTGATGTTGGGAAAGAAGTAGGGACTAGCCAAATTCTAGAGGTCTTGGTGTACCACAATCAGAAGCTTGGGTTTTAGCTTACAAATGTTTGAAGGGCTTTTAAACGAATGACCTATAGTAACTGGAATAACTCCCTATATAAATATATTGATGAGCTTAGCAAAAAAGTATACAAAGCAATTTTGTACTTGGCCTAATTAGTGAATGCTGGTGAGATTCTTGTCATTTATATGCTATGAGATCATCATATTTATTCTTTCTTAAAATTTTTATTTATTTATTTATGGATGTCCTGGGTCTTTGTTGCTGTGCAAAGGATTTCTCTAGCTGTGGTGCGTGGGCTTCTCATTGCAGTGGCTTCTCATTGTAGAACATGGACTCTAAGGCGTGTGGGCTCAGTGGTTGTGACACATAAGCTTAATTGCCCCGAGATATGTGGAATCTTTCCAGACCAGGGATTGAACCCTTGTCCCCTGCATTGCCAGGCAGATTCTTTACCACTGGACCACCAAGGAAGTCCCATACCTATTCTTAGATTGACAAAATGTAGTCTCCACCTTAGCTTCTCAACCTGGATTATGACATAATTGGATTTACATGTTGGAAAGATCTTCCTGCTAGTGTTGCAAGAGATCGTTTTAGCAATGTCGAGACTGAAAGGAGAGAAATAAAGTATTGGAATTGCCAATTGGAATTGCCTAGGTAAACCATGTCTAGGCTTGAACTAGGGTTGTAGTTAGAGACAACTATTGACAGAATCAACAGATTTGCTGAAAAAGTTGGTTTACTATAATGTGACAGGGCTTCCCTAGTGGCTCAGACAGTAAAAGCCTCTGCCTGCAATGAAAGGAGACTTGGGTTCAATCCCTGGGTCCGGAAGTTCCCTGGAGAAGGGATTGGCAACCCACTCCAGTAGTCTTGCCTGGAGAATCCCATGGAAATGGAGCCTGGGGGGCCACAGTCCATGGGGTTGCAAGAGTCAGACACGACTTAGCAACTAACACACACACAATGTGGCAGCAATGAAAAATGTACTTCTCACGAACAGTCACAATTGACTGATAACCTCAGCTTCTCTGCTCTGAAATCCATGTCTGCTTGTTACTGAGGTCATGCTTCTCAAAGGCTGCTTCATGATTGAATGTGGTGGGGCCAAGAGGTGGGTGCAGGGGGTGGCAATGCTGAGAAAGACCCATTCCTTGGAAATGTGGGACTTCTCTCTTGGGCAGTGTCAGTTCCAGGATGTTTCATCAGCTTTGCTGGACTTTCTTAGAACTGCACTGCAGTCTAAGATTCTTCCACTCCACCAACTTTCTCCCCTCCCCTCCCCTCCTCTTCCTTCCTCCCTCCCTCTGCCCCTCTCTTCCTTCCTCCTCCTTCCATGACTCATAAGGGTCAGACCTGCATCACGGTCTGATGGCTCTCCCAGAGAATCTGAACTAAGTGGGGAAGCTTCTGGGCTCTGGACCCACGATAACTTGGTTGTGAATCTGGCCCCACCATCCCTAGATACGTAAGTTCAAGCAAGTAATTAATCTCTTAAAAGTGTCAGTCTTCTCATCTGTAAAATTATGATACTTATTGTGAGGATTAAATCAGTCGAGCTTATAAATTACTTACCACAGTATCTGGCACATGATAAGTACCTGGTAAATGTTAGCCATTCTTAGTATTAGATATGGAGGGTGAAAGAGAGAAAGAAATCAGGGACAATTCTTAGGTTCTGTTTATAACATATACCCCAGTGGCTCAGTGGGAAAAGAATCTGCCTGCAATGGAAGAGTTGCAGAAGACCTGGGTTTGATCCCTGGGTTGGGAAGATCCCCTAGAGGAGGGCATGGCAACCATTCCAGTATTCTTGCCTGGAGAATCCCATGGACAGAGGAGCCTGGTGGGTCACAAAGAGCTGGACACCACTGAGCGACTAAGCGTGCATGCATATCAAATGAAATGCTTTTGGTACAACAATTTAGCTGTTAACTATGAGACAGCAAGCCCACTGCAAAATGTGACTTCACACGTGATCCTCCCCATTCCCAAACACGCTTACAGAGCTTAAGGCGGAACCAAAATCCAAATCATAGACTGGAATATGGAGATAAAACTAACAAAACCGAATGGAAAGAGATGTAAATGCTTGAACAAGATGCTTGAACATGTAAATGCCTGAACAAGATTTTAGGAAATCTGGGCTATAAATACAGGACAAGGAAAATTGCACTGAACATTGGTTTATATGAAAAATACCATGGATTTTAGGTGAACTGCCAGCTCTCTGGAGCCAACAGTGCAGTTTTTTGGCTTGTGGAGAAATGGGTGTGATCTCAGGCTGCATAGTAGAAGTACAGTACCCAATAGTGGGTAACCTCAGGTTCCTCATCTGCAAATTTAGGGCCTGGATGAGAAGATTTGAGAGTCCCATACAACTTATGATTTATGAGTCTGTGGCTTATTGTCCTAAACTTGAATTCCTACATTTTCAGGAAGTGACTATAGAAAAGATATATAGGCTTGATGAAAACAAATAATTCATTTCTCTGCTTAACTCTACAGCCCCAGTGCTCTCCAGTGGGAAAAAATCTTTTTGTGTGCTGGTGTCCCCCACAGAGCCCTCCTGAAGCACACGCGGCAGTGGAACAAAATTGCATACGTCTGTTGCGCACCAGGTCAAGCTTTGCACAAAACTCCTTCTCTGGAAGTGGCAAGCTTCAGCAACCAGTTTTTCCTGAAGTTTGCCTGATAAATATGTTTATGATGAGCTGAGCTGTCATTCTTCTATCTCGCCATAGCCTTGAAGGGCCCCTCCCAAGCTGACTGGCTGCTTATTGACATGGGTAATCAAGGATTTCAGACTCAGAGATCAAGGAAACCATGAGATCAGCATGAAACCATGACAGAAAGGACTAGAGATTCCTAGGACACAGGCCCTAGGGGAGGGGGGGTCCCAGCCCAACAGGCAGCCTGAGATGGTTTTTTGAACAACCAGTGAGCTTGTTCCCTCTGTCACTTGCTGCCATTCTCTTACATTTTCCAGCATCTTTGGAGACAAAGACAGCAAAAGAGAGCAATCATGGGAAAAGCAAAGCTTTAATTAAAATAGAATTCCAAATATCTCAGCAGGGCTCTCTTTGTCTAACTTCAAGAGATTTAAAGAGTGGATCAAACAACCTGCATCTCCTTGTTCTGCAATTACCCACGTGTGCGCCCTCGGGCGAGCCTCTCAACACCCCCGGGTCCCTGTCTACTCACTTGAAAAGTGAGGCGGAATCCCACCTGGCTACTTTGGAGAGTGGAGGAGTCATTTTAGGCAGCCCTGGTTCACAGAGGACCCCTGACTGAAGTCTAGGACATATACCGAGTGGGGAAGGAATTGTGTACAGGCTTGGCGGTGAACTTTGTGAAGCCTGTTAGAAGGACCCTAGAACTTGAGTGTTTGAAGGACAATAACCAAGAATCGAAATCCCCAGACTGCTGGGTTCCTGCATCACATAAGTCCCTCCTAGGTATGGGCTGAATTGCTCCGAGTCTCACTTTCTTCATTCTGTCAGGCGGAAGAGGTCACTGAGAGTGGGGCTGTGGCCAAAAAGATCATGTTTTGGAAACAGAGGTAGCAGAAAGGCCAGAAGAGGAGTAGCCCCTGAAAATAGCAACAACTGGCCACCCTGTTCTCCTTCCAGATCGGAGGGGCCCAAGGGGCCAGGTAGCTACAGCATCTCTGGCTGCCTGAGTTCCTTCCTCCCATCAGCAGCACAGCCACCAACTTGGGCAAGGAAAGAAAACCTTGGACAAAAAGGGGTAAGTCCAGGAAATGCCAAATGAGTTGGACTTTGGCAGATCTTGTGGGATCCTTAGACATTTATATTCTCAGGGGAGAGACCTTCCTTTTTTATTCTTGTATAATAGACAAAACCTAACACTTACCTTTGTAACCATCTTCGAATGTGTAATTCAGTGGGGAGACATATTCGATGGCTTCAGTTCTATGCTGATATACAATAGATTGTGTACTCACTCTCTGCTGTCAAAGGTCCTTACTGGCCTGCAGAGTCAGACAGTAGGGTCCCATTGGGTAAGGTAGGTTTGTCTCCTGGAATAGGGAAACACCCTCAGTATACCACATACACAATGGAAAATTATCCAGAGGTCGTTTTTCATTAATACAGGTAAGATCTCCCTTGCCGTTATGGCCCTTTAATTTGTATCTCTGTCTTGGCCCTAAGAACTTGTCCAGATCCGTGGCTTTGCCCTTGGGCCTGTTTTCTTTTCTTCTGCTACATTTTTGTTCTCAGCAGACTCCTGGCTTTTTCTGACTATGAAAAACCTATTCTCCCTGGGATCTGACTTCTCTGTTCCTTCTTAGCTATGGGTCCTGAATAGCTTTGGCATCGGATGCAATGCTCAGCCTCAGCTCTTTACCTGAGCTCCAATCCCACGTCCCTGACTGCCTACTGGTCATTTCCTGTGGAATGTACCACTCATCATCCTGCCAAACAGATTGCGACAGATTGTCCAAAGCAGCCTTCATTTTTTTTGCCACAAACCAGCTGTTCTCGTAACCTCTCAGCCCTTGTCAATAATAGGCTAAGTCATTCAAGCAAGAAGCAAAGTCCTCTTTGATCTAATCTCCTTTCATTGCCCTAGTCATTCAGTCCCCAAGAACAATCAGATTTTATTCCAAAATATTGATCATCATTTCTATTCTTCTCTTCCTCCCTTGCCCCAAGCCCATTTCTAGGTCATCACCACCTCTAATATCACCTACCACTCATATCCACTCTTTCCTAATTCAATTCCCTGTGCCAGGCCAATGCCAGACCTATCTTTATTCATTAAGTCACAGCTGTTAACCTTTAAACTCTTCCCTATTCCTATCCTATAGGCTTGCCCTTATCAGGCTGGTGTGTGTGTGTGTGTGTGTGTGTGTGTGTGTGTGTGCACGCACGCGCGTGCACTCAGTTGTGTCTGACTCTTTTGTGACCCTATGGCTACTTTTTGTAGCCTGTCAGGCTCTTCTGTCCACAGGATTCTCCAGGCAGGAAGCCATTTCCTCGTCCAGGGGATCTTCCCGACCCAGCTATCGAATTGGCAGGTGGATTCTTAACCACTGAGGCACCTGGGAAGCCCCTGTGTGCATGCTAAATCACTTCGGTTGCATCTCTTTGCAGCCCTGTGGACTGTAGCCTGCCAGGCTCCTCTGTCCATTGATTCTCCAAGCAAGAGTAAGTACTTCAGTGGGTTACCATGGCCTCCTCCATGGGATCTTCCCAATCCAGGGACTGAACCCACATCTCCTGCAGCTCCTGCATTACAGATTCTTTACCTCTGACCCACCGGGGAAACCCCTTTCAGGTTGTTAAAATTTCCTTTAATTTTAACCCATTCTAGATAATCGCTTTGTCAGGTAGTTATTATATATTGTAATGGAAAGTTTAATGGACTTGGGATTAGTGGATCTGCTTTCAAACCCCCGCTCTGTACTCAGCAGAACCACTTGGAGGAATTCACTAACTCCTGGAGCCTTGGGTCCCCATTTGCAGAGTGGGGATAACTGTGCCCGTGCCCTATGGAATTTCACAAGGATTTAATGAGATGATGTGTGTAGAAGCAGGTTTGCATTGTGCTCAGAAACCACGTTTGAGCTGACTGCCTTGATTCAAATCCAGGCTTTATCACACAGTAACTATGTGACCTGGAGCAAATTCCTTCACCTGTCTGCGCTCCATCTTTTTCATCTGTAAAATGAAGATACAACCAGTGCAATACTTCATAAAACTATAGTGACAATTCAGTGAGATAATGAATGTAAAGTGCTTAACATAGCGCCTGACACAACATAAGCTCTAATGGGTAGAAGCTGTTATTATGTGCCAGAGACCTAGCACAGAGCTTGACACCTGATCAGCACTTAATAAATGTTTGCTAGATTTGTTGATGAATTCATCTTATGCCTATGATCTCATTTCCTACTGATGCTTGCTATGGATGTTCTTGTGCACCTTGTCCTCCAGACAGGCTGACTACCTTGGCTTTTCATGAATATGTCTCCCACTTTTCTTGCCTTTGGTTATGGTACATCTCTTTTCTAGATTGTCATAATTTCTCTTCCCTGCCTATCCAAAGTCTTCCTATTCTCTAAAGTCCATCCTAAATCCTGCCTCCATGAAACTTGCCCTCATCACTTCTGTACAAATTGACTTCTCACTTTTCTAAGCTAGTGACCCTCAATTTAGCATCTGGTACACTCTTAGATGGGCTTCCAAGATGGCTTAGTGGTAAAGAACCCACCTGCCAATGCGGGAGATGTGGGTTCGATCCCTGGGTCGGGAAGGTCCCCTGGAGAAGGAAATGACAACATGCTCCTGTGTTCTTGCCTGGAGAATCCATGGGTAGAGGAGCCTGGCAGTCTACAGTCCGTGGGGAGGCAAAAGAGTTGGATGTGCTTTAGCAACTACACAACAACAACAACACTCTTAGGGGCTGTTTCTTGTGTATTTGCTTTATGACTTCAACTAGTTTGGAAAATATTCCTCAGTGTAGCATTGTTTCAGAATACAGAGTAAGTGTAGTGAATATTTGAACTACTAGATGACCTTATCAACTCAGACTATCTCTTCGGATAATACGCTTTTTCAGATTGTATTGAGTGTGGAATTTGGAGAATAGGACACATACTTCGTTGTCTGAGGGTAAGAAAGGATCTGGAATTCTGAAAAAGGTTCTCTTATCAACAGACTGGCACATGAGGGTGGACAGACGAATGGGGGTAGAGGTAAGAGGCTCCTAGTAGATGAGATGGGCCTATGGCCTCTGGGCCAAAGCGTTGGGGAAATTCTTGAGCCCAGGTGAGGCAGACCATGGCTGACACAGACAAGAAAGTGTCCCCAATTCAAATCTGGTTCTTGCTGTGACAGGTTTTGCCTTGAACCAGTTTCTCAAGCTTCTTACATCTTTGCACAACATTTGCCCTATTGAGAAACTGGTTTTGCATGAAACCTCCCATGGCTCGGAGCAAGTCTCCATGACGGTGTTTGCATACCGTGGGGGTTTTACTCCTCCCCTATGTGCCAATAAGGGTGAAGCGGCCTTCAGATGACGTGATATGTAGTCCATCACTGCATACTCCAAAACCAAGAATCTTTGAACTATGTGAAAGTTTCATACCAGGATTTCACAATGACAGAGGAGGCCAGGAAAGACCAGTCTAGAAGGCAAGATTAAGAACATTGTCTTTGCCCAAGTTCTCATGAAGCCTTCTTTGAGTACTACAGCCACATGGATCTCTCCTGTCTCTGGTTCCTGTACTACTGGGTTGGCCAAAAAAAGTTCCTACAGGTTTTTCCATATGATGGTATAGAAAAACCTGAGCGAACCTTTTGGCCAACCCAATACATATTGTCTAGACTACACAGTTCAGTCCTGGTTGTCTATTGTCTTCTAGAAATTGTTTTGTGTGTTAACAGTGAATTCCCGGAGAATACAGACTACCTCTTGTACTTTTTTGCTGGCCAGTTTTTGATACAATTTAACCCAGTATGGGCACGAGAAGATTCTCGATAATAAGTGTTGATGAATTTGTTTTGGGAAATGCAAATTCATTAAAAAAAAAAGAAAATGGTTTCACCGAGGAAGATTAGAAGACCTGTTTTTTCTTCTTCTTTTTTTGGATGCCATGGCATGTGGAATCTTAGTTCTCCAACCAGTTAGGAGAGAAAGATGCTCCCCTCCCACCCTCCCCACTGCCTGAGACCCCTTCCTAATTGCCCTTTCCCTTCCCAACCATGAAGGTCATACAGTAAGAGAGGGGAGGAGCATCAGAGACTGGCTGACTCAGATCCTTTATTTTGTAGATGAGAAAACTTGGGGCTCAGGGAAGAGCAGTTGCGAGTGGTGGAGAGAGGATGTGTAAGCTTTGGAGGCAGGCAGAACTGGATTCGAATCCCAGTGCTGTCCCTCCTTAACTGTGATTGTGAGTGTCTCTTCACGTCTTAGAGACTCAATTCCTCATCTTTAAAATGAGGATAACGATGCCTCCCTATGGTGTGAGAATTAAGTGAGATAGTATATGTAAACACAGTGCTTGGGAATAGAGATGCTCAGGACTTGTAGGCACTCTCTTGAATGTCCTGCCCAAAGTCATCAAACAATTCAGTGCTTGCTTCTTCTGATATTCAAGCTTAATATCCTTTCGGTTACATACTAAGACTAGCCTCTTTGCCCCTAGAAAATTAAGATCAATTATTAAATTTTTTAAAAATTACTTTCACTGGAGATTTGGACCCATTTATTTTGAGCTCATTTACATGCCAACAATACTTTGGCCACCTTACTCATTGGAAAAGTCCCTGATGGTGGGAAAAATTGAAGGCAGGAGGAGAAGGGGACGACAGAGGATGAGATGGTTGGATGGCATCACCAACTTGATGGATAAGAGTTTGAGCAAGCTCTGGGAGTTGGTGATGGACAGGGAAGCCTGGCGTGCTGCAGTCTACGGGGTCACGAAGAGTCGGACATAACTGATAGACTGAACTAAAATGACAAGCCCACAAAGGTCCATATAGTCAAAGCTACGGTTTTTCGAGTAGTCATGTATGGATGTTAGAGTTGGACCATAAAGAAAGATAAGCACCAAAGAATGAATACTTTCGAACTGTGATGCTGGAGAAGACTCTTGAGAGTCCCTTGGACAGTAAAGAGATTAAACCAGTCCATCCTAGAGGAAATCAGTTCTGAATATTCATTCGAAGGACTGATGCTGAAGCTCCAATACTTTGGCCACCTAACGCAAAGAGCCGACTCATTGGAAAAGACCCTGATGCTGAGAAAGATTGAGGGCATAAGGAGAAGGGGCCGACAGAGGACGAGATGGTTGGATGATATCACCGACTCAGTGGACGTACATTTGAGCAAACTCTGGGAGATAGTGAAGGACAGGGAAGCCTGGCATGCTAAAGTCCACGGGGTCGCAAAGAGTGGGACAAGACTTGGCAAATGAACAACAACAACATATACAGTAGAGACAGAAGAACTTAAAAGACAGGAATACTCAATTTCAGAGTGAAATTCAAAGGTATTGAGGTTTTAGCCATTTTCAACTATAGTGTTTGAACTCCTGGTGCTCCTAAAATAGGACTGATGGCCTTTTGCCCTTTTAAACAAAAAAATTCCAGTCTCTGATATATTTACATGCTTTGCTTTGCAACTTGATATTTTTCACCTGTCTTTCTTAAGCCATAGTCTGCTGTCCATTCATCATCAATTGGAGCTAAAGTGAAACACTTTAACTCAACACTGCTGTTGAAGTTCTTCTAGAGAAATAAAAAATGTGTCAGAAATGAAATGGACATCACTTATGAAAATTAAAGATTGGGACTTCACTGGTGGTCCAGTTGTTGAGACCTCACCTTCCAGTGCAAGTGGTGTGGGTTTGCATTGGTTAACTCCAGGGTTAACTCCCCTGGTTGGGGAGTTAAGATCCCACTTACCTCATGGCCAAAAAGCCCTACAAAACAGAAGCAATATTGTAGCAAATTCAATAAAGACTTTTTAAAAAAATGATCCACATTTTTAAAAAATTTCCAAAAAATTAAGGATTGAGCATAAACCTTTTTTTCCATGCTGGAGAATATTCACTGGGATCAGTATTTCTTTGAAAAATTTTAGTTAGCTACTGTTTATTGTGTTTGGCTGCAAATATATCTTTCAGTGTGGAGCTGAATCAGGAGTAGACCGGAAGAAAAATCTTAGTGTGAAATACCTCCTAACTGTGATTATTACAATCTCCAGTTGTGGTTGCCAGCCCATCATTTGATGAATCAATTAGGTCCTGCAAGGCAGAGGGAAAAAGCAGGGCAAACCTCCCTGAAGTTTCCTTTCTGTAGTCAGCAGAATAGTGGCCTCTCAAAGTCATGTCCTAATGCTCAGAACCTGTGAATATCAGGCCACAAAGCAAGGGAGAATTCCAGTTGCTAATAAGCAGATTTAACAATGCAGGAGTATGCTGGGTTGTCCAGGTGAGCCCAATGTAATCACAAGGCTCCTTAGTAGGCGAAGAGCAGGAAGAGGAGAACCAGGGGAGAAGGCTGGGGATGAGAGAGGAACTCAATCTACTGCTGCTGGTTTTAAAGATGGAAGAACAGACCAGGAGCCGAGGAACACAGGCACCTCCAGGGGCTGGAAAGGACAAGAAAATGCATTTCCCCTGGAATCTTCAGATGGGAACACAGCCCTGCCTACACCTTGACTTTGGCCTACTGACACCCACTTTAGAATTCCAGCACTATAAGATAATAAAAAGGCTTCCCTTGTAGGTGAGTTGGTAAAGAGTCTGCCTGCAATGCAGGGAGACGTGGGTTTGATCCCTGGGTGGGAAAGTCCCCTGGAGAAGGGAATGACAACCCACTCCAGTTTTCTTGTCTGGAGAATCCCATGGACAGAGGAGCCCAGCATGCTACAGTCTGTGGGGTCACAAGAGTCGGACTTGACTGAGTGAGCAAAGATATTAAATCTGTGTTGTTTTCAGACACTGTTTGTGGTTATTTGTTTACAGCAGCAATAGAAAACTAACAGTCTCTCCAAACAAAGGCCATCGTGCCCCAAAGATCCTGCCTTGCTGTTGTTTAGTCGCTAAGTTTGACTGTGACCCCCGTGGACTGCAGCACTCCAGGCCTCCCCGTCCTCCACTGTCTCCCGGAGTTTGCTCAAGTTCATGTCAGATCCTGCCCGGCATTCTGGAATTTCTCACAATCACGGGCAACAAAATTCCAAAGAGACTGAGACAGAGGGAGAGGCTGAAGACCAAGGTCAAGGGGGCAAAGGGGTCAGCAGTTGGTAGAGCGTGCTTCTCATGTTTGGCATCATAAAGGAAGGAGAAGACGTATAAATACAACTTATAACCTACAGGAAAGATAGGACTAAGAGCCATACTTGGTATTTATGTCACATTTTATAATGTGTAAAGAGTTTCACTTAATATTTCCATTTAATCCTCCCATCAGTTCTATGAGGTGGAAATTTTTATTTTCTGTTTTGTAAACAAAGCTGAAGCTTAGAAAACTAATTTTTCTTTTTTCTTTTTTTGGCCGCACCACATGGCTTCTGGAATCTTAGTTCCCCAACCAGGGGTCGAACCCGGGCCCTCCAGTGGAAGTATGGAGTCCTAGCCACTGGACTGCCAGGGAATTTCCTAGAGTTAATTTTTATAAAATCAGGTAATAGTTAAGTGGAAGAGTCAAGAGTTACAGATTTGATTCCAAAATCCAGACACTACTTTGACATGTCTTACCCGGAGAGCCATTCAACAAGGAAGTCAGTTCTTACAGAGATTGCTCATTAGTCAAGGTCATTTCTCTAATAAATGGAGGCCATGGGGAGAGGGGGGGATAATACTTTGCAGTGGGTATCCACTCTTCATAGCTCCGCTTCTTATAAATATAATCTTCCTAGAACGTACCTGTTGTCAAAAACATCACTGGGCAGTGGTGGCTACTTGCTGAATATTTTTGATTCACTGTCCACCATGAACCTAAATTTCATATGTCTAGATTATAACTCAACCCCACCTCAATCCAACCTCCACCCTGACTTTCCTATTTCTTTAAAGGGTTTCATCATTAACCCAGTCATCTAGATTCAACAGCTATAAAAACAATAACAGCTAACCCTTACTGGGAATACATTCCAGTAATTGTGCTAAGCATTTTAGATGTCATCCACTGAGTCCTCCCAACGATCCTATGAGGAAGGTACAATTGTTAACCCTATTTTACAGACAAGGAAATTGAAGTTTATATAAATTGCCCAAGGTGACACCTTACCATCATCTTTAAATGACTTATCTTCTTCACCCTCCAGAGCTCATGAGTCACCAAGTTCTCTTAATCCTCCCTCTGAACTATTTCTTGTATTTGTTGCTTGCTTTCCAGGTCCATTGCCCCGGTACCAGCCTTGGCTCTTTTTGACTTATGTCTGACTTGTCACTATAGCTCAATATGGTCTCTCTTGTTCTATGGTCCCCTTGCTTAGATCTTTCTAATATGCTTTGGTCAAATTAAGCCACCTAAAATCCAACTTTTATCCCATCCATTTCTCAGTTCAACCCTTTAAATTGGATAAGATACATCCAAATATTCCCAAAGGTTATCCTTGGACAGTGTGATGGTGGCAATATTTTTTTGAAAAATTAAGTAACTTCATTGTATTAAAGTTAAAAGAAAAAGATGGTTAAAAACTATAGGTTGAAATCATAGGGCAAGATACATAATAAAGATAAGCAAACATTGTACCCTTTAAGTGTGTAGGTCAGACTTCATTTGTTCCAGCATTGAAGAGTTCTCACTGATCATCTGACCATTCCAAATACATAATTCCATTTTTTACAGGCAAATCTTTGCATTTTAATAAGTTACTGAAACCTACTTACTGTTCCCATAATTTATAAACTTCATTTCTACTGGCAGAACAACAAATGGATATGGTAAAAGAAAAGCTGAATCAAAATACCAACAAAGGATATAACAATAAAAAACTCTCTGAGACTAAATGACAAGAATGAGATGTTTATAAAAATTAACTAGTACAATGACTGGGCTGAGCAGGCGCTCAGTAAATATTTGTTACCATTCCCTGGTAAAGGGAGCAAATGAGTACTCCTTAACTAGTAATTTTAAGATGAGTTAACTAGTTCAATAACCAAGGAGCAGTGAAAGCACTTCAGATTATCTTTATTAAGATCATCTTCTTTATTAAGTGGCAATCTGTGTCATAACTTATAATGCCATTATAAGCTTGAGGGAGACCTTTAATGCTTTGCTTTACAAAAGAAAATTATGATATTTGTATTGTTGTTAATAATGAAAAGTGAGAAATCTAACAACTTGTGTGTGCGTGCGTGCTCAGTCATGTGACTCCACAGACAGTAGTCTGCCAGCCTCCTCTGTCCATGGGATTTTCCAGGCAAGAATACTGGAGTGGGTTGTCATTTCCTCCAGCAGGGGATCTTCCCCACACAGGAATCAAACTTGACTCTTCTATGTCTCCCACACTGGCAAGCAGATTCTTCACCACTGCGCCACCTGGGAAGCCCAACATAGTTGACCTCAGAATATTTTAGCATTCTATATAACACAAAGAAAAAAGCTTACAAAATGCTAAAATTGTATGTCAACATGTTGAGTAGTGTTTGCTCAACTACCATACTTGAAGTAAAATCTTAAGGATCAAACTCTCCAAATGTTAAGCCATAATGTGACCCAACCCACAGCAGTGATTTTTCTATATCAGTTAAACGGTTCTCAGTTAAATGTCAACGCCCCCCACCAAAAAAAAAAAAAACCACCAACAACAACTTTTGTCTCTCTCCCAAGCATAGCCATTGAATAAGGTGATTTACATTTTCTTCTTTACCCTTTTTTGTAATTGACAGACTTTTAGCAATGGACATATATTGCTTTATAATAGAAAATAAGGACAATAAAGCATAATTTTGACTCTTGAGAGTCCCTTGAACAGCAAAGAGATCAAACCAGTTAATCTTAAAGGAAATCAACCTTGAATACTCATTGGAAGGACTGATGCTGAAGCTGAAGCTCCAAGATTTTGGCCACCTGATGTGAACAACCAACTCATTAGAAAAGACCCTGATGCTGGGAAAGATTGAGGGTATGAGGAGAATGGGGCAACAGAGGATGAGATGGTTGGATGGCATCACTGATTCAATGGATATGAGCTTTGGCAAACTCCCGGAGATAGGGAATTTGGATAGGGAAGCCTGGTGTGCTCCAGTCCATGGGGTTGCAAAGAGTCAGACATGACTAGGCAACCAAGCAGCAACAAAGAAGCAAAATTTTAGAAAAGGAACCAAATTATTGATCATTCCCTGCTACTTAAAATGGAAAAGCTAATTTTTTTCAACGAGGCCCTGTTGTAATCTGGCCCCCAAATGCTTTCCAGGCTTATTATTTATGTACTATTGAATACAAATGTTCTGCTTCAGCTAAACTATTTTAAACACCTTTTCCCTGCTGTGTCTCCAACTGTGTGTTTTCTCTTCCTGGAATGGGCTTCCCCTTCTCTTTTAATATCCCAGTTAACACTACTGTTCAAGATCTAAGTCTGTTCAATGTGCAGCCTTTCCTAAAAAGGAAGGAGTCAGTCTGTAGTGAGTATCTGCCCTGTGGATTATGCAGTATGCTTGGTGTCTTCCTCACAACAGCTCTGGAGAGTTGGTATGAATAACCGATGGTACCTGAATAAGCGATTTTTAGATAGGTTTTTCCATTTTCCAAGTAAGCGAGCGTAGGTCTCAATGTCCTCCCTGGTTTTCTGGACTAAAAAATGACAATGTTCAGTAACAATTTATTTTTATAAATGTAAGCAATACCTTTAGGAACAGTCTTTAGTAATTGAACCTCTTGTTCAACAGTGGTTAAATAGCAAGATAGAATATTCTGCTTGTGTTGCCATGTCCAACTCTTTTGTGACCCCCATGGACTGCAGCCCACCAGACTTCTCTATCCATGGGACTTCCCAGGCAAGAATGCCGGAGTAGGTTGCCATTTCCTCCTCCAGGGGATCTTCCCCACCCAGGGGTCAAACCCACGTCTCCTGTGTCTCCCGTGTCGGTAGGCAGATTCTTTATCACTGAGCCACCTGGGAAGCCCAAGGATATTCTGATTAATTAGCCAAATACCACTTTGATTAAAAAGTACTTTTTAAAATTTGCATAAAGCCAGAGTTTAATATATTGAAGAAAAAGGTCTAGTTCTCATTAGATCACTGAGTTTTAGGACCATCTCAAATCACGACTATAAAGAAACTAAAAATTAAATGGAATATGAAAATAAACTAGTATCACCATGTTAATCCAATATGGAAACAACCAGCTCCTTTGTACAAGGTATATACTGGGCTTTTAACCCTCATAACAACAGTGGAGGAAATTGAGGAGGTCAGTAGGATCTTCGTGGGATTGAAATGTTCTCCATCTGCCTGAAGCTGGGTAGGATGCTTTTCACTTCCTTTTAACAGTTTCTATTGCCCAAGAATGCACCGCTAGTTAGGGACGAAACTGGGATTAGAAGTTTCTGAAATGATAATTTCTATTTCACTGTTTCCACTACCTTCCTTCCTTCTCTTTCCCTGGTGAACTCACTGCCATCTTGCCTCTGCGAGATCGTCTTTGGTGAAACCATCCTCTTCAGAGTCACTTATTTGCTAAGTCAAAGGAAGACTTCTCTTTTAACCTTATCTTTTTAAACTATTAACTCACTGGAAACACACTCTTTCCTTTCTGGAAATGCTCTCTTAGCTTTCTGTAATAGCCACACCCAGTGCTTTTCTTTCTACTTTTCTGTGTCTCTACACTCCTGACTCAATCCTGGGATTACTCATTTTAAAAATCTTTGCCAAATTGATAAATGAAAAATCATCCAGTTTTTATAACTTGCTGTGTCTGTTTACATATCTGCTACACAAAGATCAGATATACACTGATAACAGTGTTTTTGCTATTTGTTGGTTACATGTCTTAATTTGACATTGAGGTTTTTCATCTCTTTCAGAGCTGGGACTGTATGATTTTGAACTCTTTCACCTCCCTCCTTTCTTCCATTTCCTTAAGAATGAGCACGTATTGGGGTGGCCAAACAGTTCACTCAGGTTTTTCTGTAGTCTCTTGTTTAATTTAATTGAGTGAGATTGAACACTTAATTCCCACTAGACTTTTTTAAGTATGATATGTGGTCCAGATTTTTCTGATGAGGAGCACAGAGCTCTGTACTGAATGAAAGAAAACCTGTTTCTAATCCCAGTTTCATCCCTCACTAGCTGTGCATTCTTGGGCAAGCCACTTAACCTCTCTGGACCTTCGATTTCTTATATATAAAGTGAGTGGGATAGTATAAGTTAATGACTTAGGTATCTACTAGCTTTCATATCACATAGGTACAATTTTCTTCCCAGAACTTCCTTCAGAGGCAAACTCAGAATATTCTCTCCTAATTCTGACAGAATAGTGTCTCCTCCAACATAATATCACCTCTTTGAGGCAGAACCTGCTTCCTTCCAGAACTATAATTCATTTGTGCGGGGCAACAAGCCCTAGGACAATAGCAGCAGCTACTGTCCAAAAAGACACAGCCAAGACTTAAAGGTAAAGTAGGTCTTATTTAAATGTATACCGATAAAACGCTTTGAAAATCTGTTGAAAGTTAGGGACCACAGGAAAACATACATAAACATATAGCACACAATTTTAGGGGGCTCCTAGACCTTCTGAAGTCCATCCATGTACTCTGTAAGAATCCATGAACCCTAAGCTAAGAATATTTGATTTGGGAACATTAAAGGGATCCCTGCAGATTAACAAAAGTATCAAAAATGCTTACTTCCCATTGGAAAAGGGAGCTGTAAAATGAAAAAAAAATATGTACAGAATATTATTGAAACTCTTTGCAAAACTAAACTATTATGCTTACTTGTAAATATCTTCTTCATAAATCAGGTCATGTGCTAACCTGCTTAAATCTCCCACAGCAGAATGCAAATTCCTTTCTGTGCATTATAAAGGCCTATATGGTCTGGGTCCTAGTTTTGTACTCCACTGGCCTCCCTTATGCCCTGGAAACATTACCAGCTCTCTACAAGTCACACTGTTTTTGCTGAACACTCTCAGAGTGACCTGCTGCCTCTGCTCAGACCACATCCCTGGTGGCTATCCTTCTGGCTTCAAGTGTCCCCTCCTCCTAAATGCCTCTCCCTGCTGCTGCTGCTGCTGCTAAGTCGCTTCAGTCGTGTCCGACTCTGTGCGACCCCACAGATGGCAGCCCATTGGGCTCCACCATCCCTGGGATTCTCCAGGCAAGAACATTGGAGTGGGTTGCCATTTCCTTCTCCAGTGCATGAAAGTGAAAAGTAAAAGTGAAGTCGCTCAGTCGTGTCTGACTCAGCGACCCCATGGACTGCAGCCTACCAGGCTCCTCCGTCCATGGGAGCTTCCAGGCAAGAGTACTGGAGTGGGGTGCCATTGCCTTCTCCGAGCAGGTCTACAGGCAGTCGAATTTTAGGTTTCCTGTAAGAGCGTAGGTAGTAGTAACTTTGGAGATGCAGTAACATCCCCCGGCCACCAGAGGACAGCGTGCCGCGGAAGAGATCGTCTCGCCCCTGCAGAAGGCTTAACGAGGTCAAAGGCAGAGGCAGAAAGTCGGCCCTGCATCTATGGCCTTCAGCTTCAACTGCCTCAAGGGCTCCCTCGCGCTCCCCTCTCTAGATGGACTCCTTTTCCTCTTAAAAAAGATGGGCCGGAAGTTCCTAGAGGCTTACTCTAATACTGACCTTAAATGATTATAGAAACGAATGGGCTTTAGCTGCAGGATTTAAAGGCAAAAAAGTAAAGACAAGTTCACTTTTCTAACAATCCTCCCCCACCGCCCCCGCAAACATGCTTCTCAGTTGTTTTGGCAATCAAAAAAAAAAAAAAAAAACCCACAGAAAACAAGACGACAAAAAGCCTCAGGCAGTGTCCAAACGGACATTTCCCAACAAAGATGTCTTCGGTGAACCAACGTCCCAAATCTAGTTCATTGCAAATGGAATATTTTATTCCTACACACAAATTCTGGCTCATGAAGCAGTCCACTCGGAGTGTGCTTTTCCGTCATTAATCACATCTCTGTTATGTGATATTCACGTGAGTACTTCTCAGTAGAAGCAGCTTCATGCTCAAATGCTCAAAGAACACTAGAATAAAGCTCCGATTGTCCTACTCAGTCATTCCAAGTCCTGGTGTGTCACCAGCTCAGGTCTCTATTTCCCAAAGTGTGTAATGCCGTTTCAAAACAAAGCTATTTCAATCCAAATTTTAAAATGCACGAAGTGTGTAAAGTAAAATCAACGGGGGTCTTGCACCTCCCCAAAGGTGAACCTCTGGTCTGACTTACAGACGATTCTGTGCTGCCCAGGCACAGGGCACAATTGAAAAGGACACACTTTTCAAGAGCATGTTAGGCTACTCGTGCTCGTTACATTTACAAGTGTAAATAGAAATAAGTAAATAGAAGCACAGTAAAATCATAAATGTTAGGAGCATTCTGGCGGGGGCTTTCTATGACAAACGGAGAGCTGACTGCCTGACCACCTGAGAATGATTTTTCTTAAATTACCTGTAACTGCTCTCTCCTAGAGCCCGCAGTGCCCTGCATTTTGGACTCATCACTTTTAAAAGATTGTAATTCTCTCAAAGCATTGCGTTTCTTCACCCTGGGGAGGCAGCTGGAAACAGCCCAAAGAGGAGGAAAAGGCTCTGCGCCTCGCAGGGGCGGGAACCCTGAAATACCTGTTGGGACGCAGCCCTACGCGGCCGAGACCCGGCCCGAGGGTCGGGGATCCGGGGCCCCGGGGGCAGCCGGCGCGAGGGCGCGGAAGGAGGAGGCCGCGGGGCCGCCTCCCCCGGCCACCCGGCTCCTCCCAGCGGCGCCCGCGGAACCTGCCCCGGAGTCGCCGGGCCCCGGAACGGAACGTGACCCGACCCCTCCCCGAGCGGCCGCGACCAGGCGCCGAGCCGCGCTCCGGGTTCGGGCGGGCGCACGGCCCCGCCCGTCGCCCACCGCCCTGCCCTCGCCTGTCTCCTCCTTTCCCCGGGGCTCCGCTGAGTTCATTCACTGGGATTGGTTTCAAGTGACGCCATCTCTTTATTTTTAAACCAATGACCTCATCCGCGCTTGAAGTTTCCTGACCAGCGACTCTTTCTCTTTCCCCCCAACCCCCCACCCCACCCCACCTTCGGGGCGACGGCGGCGGCGGGTGCGCGGGCTCGGGCCGAGCGGGCCGGGCGGCCGGCTGCCGCCGCCAGGAGCCGCCGCCGGACGCGGTCCCTTCGCGGGCCAAGCTGCTCACTTCCAGGCGCGACTGTTACACAACTCGCCTGCCAAGAGGGGCCCCGGCCTGACTGTCCCCATTATCCCCAGCTCGCCTTCCATGTGAGCGGCTGGGCCACCCGAGTGGTGACCAGGCTGCGCTCTTCAGCCCACTCGCTTTTCCTCCGGGGACCCCCCCTCCCCCCGAGGCCGGGTGTTGGGGGGCCCGGTGCGCCAGGGACTTTATTTACACCAGCCGTAAAACGTGAGAAAGGAAGAAGCCCCGGGAGACGAGCGAAGGTCTGTGTATATCATGTGCAGTTTCATGGAATGAAACACAGGGGAGGAAAATATTTGTGCAAAACGGAAGTTTTCAGGTGCAGCTGCGTTTATTTCCTTGAAATTACAACAGCAACTACACGGTTATTGTGTTTTCTCACTTTGAGAAAACTACAAATAGATATTTAAATGAATGGATCCTGCAAAATCCTAAGGCAATGTATCAAACCTCAACTTCAACCGTCCTAAATAAAATCCTAGGAGTCTCAACTCGTTTGGAGAAAGCACACCTCCAATCAGACCGTGATGAATAAAGTGGAGAGAGGAAAAACCTGTTACATAATCTCATTTGCCGTGGGGTTGCAGTACCGGCCCCTGAAATCAAGGCGAAGTGAGTTAAGATGCAGGGTTTTTAAACCTCTCTGAAGGTTTTATTTACCCACTCTCCCGGGTGCCACTTGTGCTTTAAAAGATTATAAGTAAATACTCTGCTCTTACAAGGGAACCAAACCTAACAAACCTGTTCAGAAAATGACCAGGTATGTTTCTTTCCTTTCTTTCCTGTGTGTGTGTGTGTGTGTGTGTGTGAAATTTACCATCCATGAAAGACGTTATGACTAGTATTTGGGGAACTTAGACTGTCAGAAAATGCCTCCTTAAGCCACTCATCTTTTGAGTGCACATAGGTGACAACTGTTTTCCTCAGAGGATTTATACTATTCTGAACTCCATCAAGAAAAGAGATTTTTGAAGTTAAGGTAAATTTTTAAAAGAAGGAAAGAATTCTTGCCAGTTGAATCAGTCACTTGTGAATTATTTATTTTTCCTTGAGAAATGATGTGTATGGGTGGACAAACAGCTTGGGAGGCTGTGGTTAATTGAGACTTGTGCTGCAGCCTGGAGAAGGTACATTGAAAAACTAAGAATTTGGGGCTTTGTCGGGGTATATTAGTCAAAATGTGACTAGGCATCCTGAGTTTGTTTTTGCACTTTAAGTAAAGTTCTGGAACTTAACTGAGTTTGATGACTGTGAAATCTTGTTTAAAAAAGTTTTGGGGGGTTAACATTTAACATCCTATATAAAAACTTGGCCTAAAAGACACCAGCCCCAAAGTTGGCTTTTAGGTAAAATAATTTGTACTTCCCAAAGTTATTTATGAGGGGGAACCGCAAAAATGAGTTTATTCTCAATTCTGCTGGTAATTTGGTGATTAGCATGAAAAAGAGTAGGTTCAAGCTCTATATAAATGTGCATTTGAATGTAAAATAATTGAATACCTATAAAGTGAAAACAGTCATGTAAAATTGAGGATTAGGGATCTCTTTGGCCAAGAGCTCAATGGCAGAAGCTGAAAAGGGGAAAAAAGAGAAGAACCTGTTAACCTAGTTCTTTTCCTTTTTCTTAAACATTAGAAACTCATTTGTGGAAGTGAGGCAGCAGCAATCAAGTGTGAGATTGTGCAGAATTTAGGCTGGGGTCAGGAAAAGGGGCCAGGGTTGATGTATCAGTTTGTTTTGATGCTCTTTTCTATAAAAGCCCGTATTGAGAATTTAATTTCATAGTTTTTGGCCTATGGGATTATATATTGACAAAGCTGAGTTGCATAGCTGTTTACTGTTTTTCTATTTTTCAGCCAATCATAATAACCCACTAAATATAAATTTGCTAGAATTACCAGTGTAATTTATCCTAGAAACCCAACTTTTCCTGGAGTAGCTTAAAAAAAAAAAGAGTCTTCTATCCAGTGTTATTTGGACTCAAAATTTCATTAGATATTTAGTGTTATTACAATGCTTTTCATTCTCAAGCAAATGGTACTTTAAATTAAAGAAGTAAATTAATATAGGGTAAGCTGATTTGGATCAGAAGCCCAGGAACAGGGAGGAAATAAATCAGGAAACAGAAACCAGATTTTATGATAGTTTTCAACAGATTGAAAAAACGAGTTAAAGACTTCATAGGAAAAACCTCAGTTGATATTTGATTGGCTTTTTGAAAAAACTGCATCAAAATTTAAAATTGAGACAGATATTCCACCATCGTAAAAGAAAATGTTACTAACAGTGATGGCTTAAGCAAAAATTTGAAGAAAGTAAATCTTGCCCAAAGCCACATGGTATATTCCAAAGCCAGATGTCAGATTTTTTTCTGATTTTCTTGTGTTGTGGATAATCTGGTATTTTTGTACATTTTATTTAGCCCAGATAACCAGGGTTTAGTTGGCTTTGTGAAGGGATGGCCAGATTTAAAGAAGCAGGCTCAAGCTTTAAGAAGAGGCCAGTCTCATAAACAAGCTGACTGAAAAGTTTGAAATCTGATCAAATAAGTGACTAGAGGAAACAAGAGTGGCTCAGAAAGGAGGGTCTAAGGCAGATTACTAAGGACAGGTACAAAGCAATAAGAAAAGCTTGCCAGGGCTATGATCAGGAAAGAAGGAAATGGGATCCATCTTGACATGAAAGGAAAAAGGCATAAAAAGAAAAAATACCCTTCAGTACCTCAGCAACAGGAAGAAAGTAATGAATCTCCAACTTCCTTCTTGATTGGGGTTAGATACTTCACTTGAAGGTATCACCAAAAAAGTCACAAGGTTTTCTTTTTTGGAATTACATACAAAAATTAATCTTGGGGGAAGGATGGATAAAGTGAATTATGAGCAGTTATAATTACATATATGAGAATGTAAAGCTTGAAGTTGCCAAAAATAAATTTAAACTAGAGGGGACCCACTGCAATTTCAGTTGAGTTATTGGAAAGGGAGGGTTAGGTTATAAAAAGGTGAAACTATTAACTCAATTGATTTCTGGATTAATTATAGGTATGAGTCAGTCAAGCAGAGCATTTATTAGTGGTAGACTATGTATAGGTCCTGAGGTGGATACTGAAACGTAAGGGCACGGGTCCATGCCCTTAATGAGGATTATGAGAATTTTAAGGGAGCTATATACATATGCAAAGATAAACAGTTATCAGACAGCAGATAAGGGCGGCATTCATGGTATGAAGGAGAAGGAGATTGGAGGAATGGGAGATCTTTTTCATGGAGGAGGTAGAATTTGACCCTGACCTCAAAGGATGGTTAACCTGTGTATGGAGTTAAGGAAGGGGAGGGGCAGGGGGCGGCCATTCAGCCATCCCTTCATTCAGCAGATCTGTTTGGAACCGCTACTGTGTGCTTGACACTGTTCTCTGAACCCTGCAGAGTGGAAAGTAAGATAAGGTCTTTGCCCTTATGGAATTTACACTCTAGTGGGAGAAGGGCAATAAACAAGTAAACACTTCATGGAAAATCTGATGTCAGAGAGTGATGTCTTGTGAAAATAGGAATCATCAGAGACAAGGAAATTACAGAGTGCTAGTTACAGCCCTACTTATTCTGTGAATGACCTGTTTTGCCTGTGCTATGCCTGGTGAAATGTTAATGATTTAACTTTTTAATATTTATTTGCAGCCCAAACCAATTTGAATAGACATCTACATAGTCATTGACTCTATCTTAAACCAATTTTTAAAAAGAAACCTACATAATATTTTGTAGATTGAAGCATGCAGGCTTTGCGTTTCCAACTCCTCGTTAACAATTTTTATGCAATTCTGCTGCTGTTGTCTGCTAAGAACCTCATGTTTTTGCAGTGAGGTTAATGTCATTCTTTCCAGTTTACTTAGAGTTGTGATGTAGTGGGCTGTATACTTAGGTATATTCTCCATTAGGAACAGTAATCACAACAGTGCTATAAAGGGAAGCTAAACTCCAAGGACGGTTTGTTTTGATGATACCTTGTATGAGAGCACACAAAACTGAAGGTGGACAGAAAGTGTAAGTCGGCTCTTCAGCTTAGTTACCAGAAAATGAGGTCAAGGGTGACATTCCCTCCAGGTCTTGTCTGCATGGTACATTTGGCATTTGGGCTACGTTGTGCTCTGTGAACTTAATCATTCTCCTTACAGGTTGGTAGGGGACTTAGTGGTCTCACTGGAAATATCATCTTAAACTTCTGCAGATAGTAGACCTGATACAAAAGTGTCAGTTTTGAAATGGGGAAGTCTGGACTCTGCAGTTGTCTGACTGCCAGGTTTTGTTGTTATTGACAAGATGTCCTTTATAGCGTCAGCTAAAAAATTCCTTAGCAACTCTTTCATGTTTTGGAACACACTTATGAAGTACTTCTTAAGCATTCTTTAAGAAATGTGTTCTCTCCTCCACATTTTCTATAGTTTTAAACGTAAAACAAACAAACACAACAACAAAAAAACCTTATAGGTGGAATTGAGGTAAAGGATCCCAAAAAGGATTTATGTGCCTATGGAACCACATCTCTTAAAATTTTCTATATGCATCTGACCAGTTTTCATCTGCAGTTCATTCTGACACACTTGGGACAGGCCTATGGAAAAGAAAATGATTTTCAGAGGAGGTGGGAGATTCTTTACCCTTCCCTTGATTTCCTTCTGAATACTCCATTTATTATTATTATTTTTTTATTTTATGTTGGAGTATAGCTGACTAACAATGTTGTGATAGTTTCAGGTGAACCGTGAAAGGACTCAGCCATACATATAAATGTATCCATTCTCCCCCAAACTTCCCTCCCATCCAGGTTGCCGTATAACATTGAACAGCTTCCTGTGCTCTACACTAGGTCATTGTTGATTATCCATTTAAAATATAGCAGTGTGTACGTGTCGATCTTCAACTAAATACTCCATTTAGAAAAGAATTGTAGATGTAAATGCTCTGAGTCTGTGGTGTATATGATAAAAGCTAATGTGATATGTAATCTTGAAAAGTATTTGGGAAGGACAATAGAATTCATATGTTTTAATGTCTGGGTGAGGGGTGGGCCAAATTGCAGGTTTTGCACTATAAATTGTCATGTATGTGGCAAGGTATTAATAGTAAATTTGTCCATTCTTCCCCTTAAAATTAATGGGGAAAGTAATATGTAGAGAAGTATATGCTGCTTATTGTTTCACTGAATAATTATACACAAAAATACTACAGCCCATATCCTAAGATGTGCCTAGTAGAATTGACTTTTTTGACAAATGTTTGCTGAATAAATTGAATTGTCACAGGTAGTTTATTTGATGATATTTGCATTGTATTTCTAGCTTAGAGCACTGTTTTTTTTTTTACAATTATCTTTTTATGTTTAATTATTTTGGATGTGCCTTGTGGGATCTTAGTTCCCTGACCATGGATCGAACCTGTGCCCCACGTGTTGGGAGCACAGAGTATTAAAACCACTGGACCACCAGGGAAGTCCCGGAGCCCTGATTTTTGAGCTCTGAGTTGAACCCCGCAGGGGGCTGCCATCCAGCCCTTTGGTTAGGGGGCCTGTCTGAGCGGTGCTGTCACTCTGGAGCCCAGGCCCTGGCCTTCCCTCCAGCCTGCCTGACCGTGGGGCTGGCCCGACCCCATCTTTTCCTGCAGTCCCTGCCCTTCCTGATCAGCTGAGTGGGCCTCTTCGGGTCACTTCGCAGAGTACTGAAGTGTCCCCAGTTTGGCATTTTTTGTGGTGGGTGTCTCTTGTCATTTTTGTCTGTTGTTTTGTTGGAGAAGAAGCACATTTCCCTGGAGAATAGTTCTTGACTTGATTTTGTAAAATGTGCATGTATATAGAGCATGGTGTTATTTCTACTTCCTTCTTGTCTTTAGCTGAAAATCTTGTATTACTTGTAACTGAATTGTTGAGAATATTTTGATCCTACAGAACAACTAAAAACTAATGAAGACTCTTTTTTTGGGAGACAATCGGGAAGTTAGAACATGGAGTATGTTTTATGTTGAAGGGGGCATGGCAACCCTCTCCAGTATTCTTGCCTGGAGAATCCCATGGACAGAGGAGCCTGGTGAGCTACTCTTCATGGGGTCGCAAAGAGTCAGACATGACTGAAGCAACTTAGCATCGCATGTTTTAGGTGATATTTAAGAACTATAGAGTTCATTTCTATGTTAATGGTATTGGGGTTATGTTGAATTCTCATCTGTTAAAAAGATACATATGGGAGTATTTATAGACGAAATGATGCCTAGTACTTGTTTTTAAAAACATCAGAATAGGCACACACACATAGGAAATGAAATAATATTAGCAATTTTTGGGTAATTTTTAAGAGTACATGGGCCTTTGTTACAATTTTCTGTACTTCTATGTGTATTTGGAAATATCTGTAATAATTAGAATATACACATTACCGATTATAACTGTTAAAGACTAAATTTAAATCAGTAAAGTTATGTGGTTGGACATTTGAGCTAATTGACTAATCAGAAAATCTCCACCTTGCATTTTCTGTGAGTTCTGCGTTTAACAAAAAAATTTAAGAATACAGAATTTTTTAGAAATATAGTCACAAGTTTAAAACTCTTAACTTTGAGATCTTGTAACAATAACAGTATACCTGTACTATATCAACTGTTTTGACCTATTTTGTCTTTTATTCTCAGAACAAGACATGAATTACCCATTTTGCAGATGAAGAAACTAAGACCTTAATTTATCCAAATCCCAAAGCAAGTGGACCTGGAGCCAAGACCTTCTGACTCATTCTCAGGTGCCTGTTCTCTTATATACACATGCATATAAGCACTCTTTTTTTTGTGGTGTTGAAAACCAAAGGTTTTCTAACATTTTGGTGTTGAGACACTTTTGCATTATTGATGCCCCAAAGATCTTTTGTTTATGTGGACTATATCAGTATTTAACATATTAGAAATTAAAAGTCTGAAATGTTTTAAAATACTTATTCACTTAAAAATAATAAACTCATGAAAGGTTAACATGAATAACATATTTTAATGAAAAAATATTCCAAAGCAAAAATACAGTGATAACTGTGAGATGGTTTTATGTTTTGTCACTCTCTAATGCATTGCTTAGTAGACCACTGGAGTTTCAGAACTGCTTTTGCATTCAGCCTATTGTGATATGTTGCTTTGTTTGAAATATATGAAGAAACCCCATTTATACACAGATACATAGTAGAGAAAAGGTGGGGTATTTTAGTGTCTTTTTCATGTAATTGTGTATATTCTTTAATATATCAAGACTCAGCAAATGGTAGATTTTTTTTTTTCTCTCTTTGCCTCTTTTTTTTTTAGAAAGATGTTCTTAAGAGTTAGTTGTGTTGAATCTGAACACGGTCAATGAATTTTTTGTGCTACTCCGTAATGGAAAAATCTACTGGTCCATCTTGCACTTTGGATGGATCTTTGACCAGCTTGTGATTTTATAACATTGTACATTGATCATTTAAAAAATAATCATTGAGTTCTACAGATCTTTCAAATGTTGACACATTTGGTTACACAATATTCATCAAATCACATTCATTAATGCAACTAGTAATCTCATCCAAAAAGTCTTTAGAATTGAGGCGCAGTCAAGATTTTGGTATCCAGTTCAAGTTTTCCAAAATTCTAATTTTTTCTTGAAAACTCAAATTTTCTCATCAGCAACAGGTATTGTTAAGTTTTTTCCTTGAAGCATCTGGCTCACTGTATCTACTTTAGAGAAAATGTCTGCCAAGTACCTAAGTCTGAATAACTATATATAATAATAAGTTGTCTGCCAGCCATTCTTTCAGCAGAAATGGTATTCTATGGAAAAGTGTATAGTTCAGCTCACAACTTAATTGCATAAATGCTTTTCCTTAAGATGGCCATTGTATTAGGTATGTAGAAATGCTTTTTGTACATATTAGATATGATGAAATGCTCCCATTTCATCACACGGATTATTAAAAAGATCAAGTTCTCAAGAGAGAGATTTAATAATTAATAACTTTTACTATTTTATCAAGGACATTGTTAAGTGAAACTGGCTTTTTAAAAATGATTGATAGGAGAAAGAGTAACATGGAAACGTGTATTACCATTTGTAAAATAGATAGCCAATGGGAATTTGCTATATGGCTAAGGAAACTCAAACAGGGGCTCTGTATCAACCTAGATGCATGGGATGGGGAAGGAGATGGGAGGGAGGTTCAAAAGGAGAGGATATATGTATACCTATGGCTGATTCACGTTGAGGTTTGACAGAAAACAACAAAATTCTGTAAAGGAACTATCCTTCAATAAAAAATAAATTATTTTTTAAAAAAAGATTGATAGGGACTTTGCTGGTGGTCCAGTGGCTCAGATTCTGTGTTCCCAATTCAGGGAGCCCAGGTTCGATCCCAGGTCAGAGAACTAGATCCCATATGCCGTTCCTGCATGCTGCAACTAAGACCCTGGTGCAGCCAAATAAATAATATAAAATCAGTATTTTAAAAAGTGATTGACAGACAGTGAAGAATGTAATTCCTGCTAGTACAGTTTGGATCCTTGCCATAATTGATGCTAAAGTGCCAGCAGTTTTGCCCTTCATTGCTTTTGTGCCATCAGAGGAAATATCAGCATCATAGTTTCAGGGTAAATCATGAGAATTTGAAATTGCTGATATAAACTGGTGCCTTGTTCTAACATATTTTTAGAGTAGTCTAACACAGACAATCTGTAGCAATAAAATAATGTTTCCATCTTAGCTGATTAACTTGTTGGGAAGAAGGAAATATGCTATTGTGTGGGATGAGCCATGTGGTCCTGAAACCACAAGGGTAGAAGATTAAGTAACCTCGGAGAGTGGGGGGTAAAGGGTAGACACAAAGGAAGAGTCTATAAAAGTGCTTTTGTGTGTGTGCTCAATTGTGTCTGACTCTTTGCAGTCTTATGGACTGTAGCCTACCAGACTCCTCTGTCCATGAGATTCTCCAGGCAAGAATACTGGAATGTGTTGCCATTTTCTCCTCTAGGAATCTCCCGACCCAGGGTTCAAACCAGCGTCTCCTGTGTCTCCTACATAGCCACCTGGGAAGCCCAAAAGTGCTTTATAGCTTACCAAAAAAAAAAAAAAAAAAAAAAGAGCATTGGTTCTGTGTTTTTTTTTTTTTAAGTTAAAAAAGCACTGAGCCCACATACATCATTCATATAAATCTATATACATTCATACTCATTTTTATCTGTGCTCAAACTCAAGGTACTCAGCCATTTTATTCCTTGAATGACAGTAGGGAAGAGATGGTAGCACACTTGAGAGAAGAGATGTTTGTGGCTGTTGTGTGTTTTTTTCAACCAGGGAGGCTGTGAGTGGAGTAGATGTTAGTGATCACAGAATTGGTATAGGCAGAATGGAACTGGCTGTGGGCAGAGTGGAGATGAGTGTTGGAAGCCAGAGGAATATTGTGGGATGAATACAGAAAAATGGGACCTAGGAAAGTACAGAGGTGGGTGCAACTGGGGTCATGGAGGTAAACATATATTTGACAGAGTTCCATCAAAATACAGTTAAAATAACTATTGAAATAGCTGTACTGGGTAGTCTGACTTTTAATGTCTTATCAGTATTCAAATTCTATTATTATAACCTCTAGAGGAGAAAACAGCAATGCCATGAGTTTGGTGTAGTGCTGGTAAGTCTCCAGGCTTCTGTTACAAGCATCCGTATGTGAAGATATTGACTTGGCCACTTTGGGGACTGTAAATTCAAGAATGAAATTTTAATATTTAATCTTTAACTAGCAGTTATGATTAAGGGCTTTCCTGGTGGCTCAGTGGTAAAGAATCTGCCTGTGATGCAGGAGACCTGGGTTCGATCGCTGGGTTGGGACGATTTCCTGGAGAGACCACTGGCAACCCACTCCAGTGTTCTTGCCTGGAGAATCCCATGGACAGAAGAGCCTGGTGGGCTGCAGTTCATAGGGTCGCAAGGAGTTGGACATGTCTGAAGTGACTTAGTGTGCATGCATGCATGATGTTAATTATGCCAGAGAAATATAATATTGTCTTTTTTTAGGGGCATGTATATGAGCAGAATACACTCTTTTAATGGGAGTGATGTGGCAGGAAAATTACAATAGGGCACAAAAGATTTTATCATTTTTTAAAAAAAAATTTTGGCTGTGCCATGCTGCTTGTTGGATCTTTGTTGCCTGACTGGGGATCGAACCCAGGGCCCCTGGCAGTGAAAGCGCTCATCATAACCACTGGAACGCCAGGGAACTGCCCAGAAAAAATTAAAAAAAAAAAAAAAA
>SJYT01046323.1:642241-672037 GCA_006410635.1 Cephalophus harveyi | reverse complement strand
CTTGGTTGTGAAGATCTTTTTTGTACAGTTCTTCTGTGTATTCTTGCCACCTCTTCTTAATATCTTCTGCTTCTGTTATTACCAACTCCCAAAGCCTGCTCAAACTCATGTCCATCAAGTTGGTGGTGCCATACAACCATCTCATCCTCCATTGTCCCCTTCTCCTCAAGCCTTTAGTCTTTCCCAGCATCAAGTTCTTTTCCAGTGAGTCAGGTCTTCACATCAGGTGGCCAAATTATCGGAGTTTCAGCTCCAGTATCATTTCTTCCAGTCAATATTCAGGGCTGATTTCCTTTAGGATTGACTGGTTGGATCTCCTTGCTGTCCAAGGGACCCTCAAGAGTCTTCTCCAACACTATAGTTCAAAAGAATCAATTCTTCAGCACAAACATTGGTTCATTGTTATTTCCATTTTGTAAATAAGTTCATTTATATCATTTTTTTAGACTCCTCTTATAAGTAATATATTTGTCTTTTCCTGTCTGACTTATTTCACTTAGTATGAAAATCTCATTCATGTTGCTAACACTATAGTTCAAAAGAATCAATTCTTCAGCACAAACATTGGTTCATTGTTATTTCCATTTTGTAAATAAGTTCATTTATATCATTTTTTTAGACTCCTCTTATAAGTAATATATTTGTCTTTTCCTGTCTGACTTATTTCACTTAGTATGAAAATCTCATTCATGTTGCTGAAAATGCAAATTTCATTCCTTTTTATAGCTGAGTAGTATTTCATTGTATATATATTCCACATCTTCTTTATCTATTCCCTTATGGATGGACACTTTGATTGCTTCTATATTTTGGCTATTGTAAACAGCATTGCTATGAACATAGCAGTACATGCATCTTTGCAAATTAGTGTTCATTTTCTTCTGATATATATACTCTGGAGGGGACTTGCCAGACCACCTGACCTGCCTCTTGAGAAACCTATATGCAGGTCAGGAAGCAACAGTTAGAACTGGACATGGAACAACNCAAATTAGTGTTCATTTTCTTCTGATATATATACTCTGGAGGGGACTTGCCAGACCACCTGACCTGCCTCTTGAGAAACCTATATGCAGGTCAGGAAGCAACAGTTAGAACTGGACATGGAACAACAGACTGTTCCAAATAGGAAAAGGAGTCCGTCAAGGCTGTATATTGTCACCCTGCTTATTTAACTTATATGCAGAGTACATCATGAGATGTACTCTGGGCTGGAAGAAGCACAAGCTGGAATCAAAATTGCCGGGAGAAATATCAATCACCTCAGATATGCAGATGACACCACCCTTATGGCAGAAAGTGAAGAGGAATTAAAAAGCCTCTTGATGAAAGTGAAAGAGGAGAGTGAAAAAGTTGGCTTAAAGCTCAACCTTCAGAAAATGAAGATCGTGGCATCCGGTCCCATCACTTCATGGGAAATAGATGGGGAAATAGTGGAAACGGTGTCAGACTTTATTTTTGGGGGGTTCCAAAATCATTGCAGATGGTGATTTCAGCCATGAAATTAAAAGACGCTTACTCCTTGGAAGAAAAGTTATGACCAACCTAGATAGCATATTGAAAAGCAGAGATATTACTTTGCCAACAAAGGTCCCTCTAGTCAAGGCTATGGCTTTTCCAGTGGTCGTGTATGGATGTGAGAGTTGGACTGTGAAGAAAGCTTAGCACCAAAGAATTGATGCTTTTGAACTGTGGCATTGGAGAAGACTCTTGAGAGTCTCTTGGACTTCAGGAGATCCAACCCATCCATCCTAAAGGAGATCAGTCCTGGGTGTTCTTTTTTTTTTTTTTTTTAATTATTACTTTATTTTTCTTTACAATACCGTATTGGTTTTGCCATACATTGACATGAATCCACCATGGGTGTATATGAGATCTGAAACTCCAGTACTTTGGCCACCTCATGCGAAGAGTTGACTCATTGGAAAAGACTCTGATGCTAGGAGGGATTGGGGGCAGGAGGAGAAAGGGATGACAGAGGATGAGATGGCTGGATGGCATCATTGACTGGATGGACATGAGTCTGAGTGAACTCCGGGAGGTGGTGATGGACAGGGAGGCCTGGAGTGCTGCATTTCATGGGGTTGCAAAGAGTTGGTCACGACTGAGCGACTGAACTGAACTGACAGTAGTTGTAATTTTAGTTTTTTGAACCTCTCTACCATTTTCTTAGTGGCTATTCTAATTTACATTCCCACCAATGCTTTCTAGGGTTCCCTTTTCTTCTTATTCTGGCCAAATTTTGATATTTGTAGACTTTTTAATGATAGCCATTCTGACAGGCATGAGGTGATATCTTGTTTTGATTTACATTTTTCTGATTATTAACAATATTGAGCACCTTTTCATGTTTCTGTTAGCTATCTGTGTGTCTTCTATGGAGAAATGTCTGTTCAGGTCTTCTGTCCACTTTTTGATTTTTTTTTATACTGAGTTACTTGAGCTGTCTGTACATTTTGAATATTAATTACTTGTTGGTTGCATCATTTTCAAATATTTTCTCCCATTTCATAGGTTGCATTTTCATTTGCTGCTAGTTTCTTTTGTTTTGCAATAGCTTTTAAGTTTCATTTGGTCCCACTTGTTCACTTTCGCTTTTGTTTCCTTTGCCTTAAGAAACAAATCCAAAAAGTATATTATCATGACTTATGTCAGAATGTTCTGCCTATGTTTTCTTCTAGGAGTTTTCTAGGATCTCATCTTACATTCAGGTCTTTAATCTATTTTGAGTTTATTTTTTTGTGTGTCTTAGAGAGTGTTTTAATTTCTTTCTTTTACACGTAGCTGTCCTGTTTTCCCAGTACCACATATTGAAGAGACTGACTTTTCTTCATTGTATATTCTTACTTCCTTTGTCATAGATTGACCATAAGTGCATGGGTTTATTTCTAGGCTCTCTGTTCTCTTTAACTGATTGATGCATCTCTTTTTGTGCCAGTATCATACTGTTTTGATTACTATAGCTCTGTAGTATAGCCAGAAGTCAGAGAACATGATAAATGCAGCTTCTTTTTTTTTTCCTTCCAAGATAACTTTGGTTATTCAGGGTCTTTTGTGGTTCAGAACAAATTTTAGGATTATTCTTTCTAGTCTGTGAAAAATGTCAGGGGTATTTTGATAGAGATTACGTTAAATATGTAAATTGCTTTCAGTAGTATAGACATTTTAACAATAGTGCCCTGTGCTTAGTTGCTCAGTCGTGTCCAACTAATTCTGACCCCAAGAACAGTAGCCCACCAGGCTCCTCTGTCCATGGGATTTCCCAGGAAGAATGCTAGAATAGATTGCCATTTCCATCTCCAGGGGATCTTCCAGACCCAGAGATCGAACCTGCATCTCCTATGTCTCCTTCTTTGCAAGAGGATTCTCTACCTGCTGAGCCATCAGAGATTATTATTCCAATCCATTTATACAGGATATCTGTCTGACTCTTTATATCAGAATATTTATTTTTAGTAACTTGAAGCAAATGTTCACTTTTTGGGAGGACACTATATAAGTAATAATGATAATACTTGATACATAGTGGTGGTGATATGCTTTAAACATTTAATTTAGTCCTCAAAACAATATTGTAAAATAGGTATTATTTTATCATCTTCATCTACCAAATGTGAAAACCAAAGAGTAAGTTAAGTTGCTTGAAAGTGAAAGTGTTAGTCGCTCAGTCATGTCTGAACTCCTTATGACCCCATGGAGTATGGCCTACCAGGCTCCTCTGTCCATGGAATTCTCCAGGCAAGAATATTGGAGTGGGTTGCCTTTCCCTTCTCCAGGGAATCTTCCCAACCCAGGGATTGAACCTGGGTTTCCTGCAGTGCAGGCACATTCTTTATCATCTGAGCCACCAGGGAAGTCCATAAGTTGCTTAAGGACACAAATAAAGCAGATATCAAGGATGGATTGATAGATAGTCCATGCTTTTAACTGCTGAGTCATACTGCTTCTCAAGAGCAAAGACAGATGCTTTAACCTCTGAGCCACCAGGGAAGCCCAAAGACTAGTTTAATACTTTAATTCAATTAATATAACCATAAAGTTTGTATAAAGTATATAACATTTTCTCTGTTTGAAAAATGAGGAAATCAAGGTTCAAAAAGGGGAAATAACCTTCCAAATGCCACAGATATTATAAGTGTACAAGTCCAAATTTTCACTGAGATCTGTTAAATACCCTTTCTTTATGAAATCATTTCTAAACCTGTAATTATCTTTCTATCTATCACATGTAGACCGTGAGAAATGCAGTATTCTCAAAAATTATTTACTTATTAATTACTCTTCCCAATGCCCCAGTGTTCCTGGCAGGGTCATTGAAAAAAAAAAAAAAGAATATGTGTTGATAAGGTTATGATAGAACTGGTACCAGTCAATGAAAGTGAAAGTGTTAATTACTCAGTTGTGTCCAACTTTTTGCAACCCCATGAACTGTAGCCCACCAGGCTACTGTGAATTCTCCAAGTAATAATACTAGAGTGGGTTGCCATTTCCTTCTCCAGGGGGTCTTCTGCCGACCCAGGGATCAAACCTGAGTCTCCCACATTGCAGGCAGATTCTTTACTGTCTGAACCAGCAGGGAAGCCCCGCCAGTCCCATCTGAAGTGCTCAGTACATATCAATTGAGTGAAATTCCATAATTTTGTTTATCAGTCATCTCCTTTTAGCAGGAGATTCAGTGGACATTCCTCACAGCAGTTGACAATTAGACACTAGGGGGTTTATTTGATTTTTAGTTTTTGAGTTGTTTCAAATTTTTGTCTTTATCAATGTTTTCACTGGAATGTAAATGCTGGATATAAGTAAATGAACTTTTGTTACTGGATGTTTACAGTACGAAAGATAGTTTTAGGCATATGATAAGGATTTACTCAATATTTGATGAAAGAATAAGGTTGAGAGAAGACATCTGAGAAACCAACACCTACTTTCATTGGAAGCAAAAACTGTTTTCAGAATAAAATTATGTGATATTTGTTGTTGTTCCATTGCTCAGTCATGTCCAACTCTTTGTGACCCCATGGACTGCAGCACACCAGGCTTCCCTGTCCTTGACCATCTCCCAGAGCTTGCTCAAACTCATGTTCATTGAGTCGGTGATGCCATCCAATCATCTCACCCTCTGTTGTCCCCTTCTCCTCCTGCCCTCAATCTTTCCCAGCATCAGGGTCTTTTCCAATGAGTTGGCTCTTTACATCAGGTGGCCAATTTTAGTCTCCCTCATGACTAGTAACTTTTTTACACTTTAACATACATTTACAGATATTAACCCTAAAAACCTAAATTGTATTCCAAAATTATTATATCCCCAAATTCCTTTTTAGTTTAAGATATTAATAAATAGTGTAGGTATGTTACAAAAGTTATTTCCATTAATGAATACATTGTTCATTTTTGTAAAATAATAATTTTTTTCAAATTATTATGAATAGTGTAATTATTGTGTTTATGAATAATATAATTAATACATGTTATTCTTTTGTTTGACTACCCATAGCTCAGTCCATTTTTAAGACATTCTGTTCTGAAAAGAACATTTAATGTCACTCTACCAAATCCTTTCCCGATTAAGTCAGAAGATGCTGCACATATACTACAAAAAAACAAACAAAAATGTCTGGGAAGCCAAGAAGGGTCTTCTGAATGGTAAGTATGCTTGCTTGTCCTCACTAAATCATATGGCTGGTACATTTTTACAATCCATAATTTAACTGTCATACAGACCCTCTGGGTGAGACTTTTTGTTGTCTTCAAAGCAATATATTTACATCCCATTTCTAAAGATTGGTTATATTCATGGGCCCAAGGAGTAATTTGGCTTCCCTTGTAGCTCAGATGGTAAAGAGTCTACCTGCCATGCAGAAGACCTGGGTTCAATCCCTGGGTCAGGAAGATCCCCTAGAGGAGGGCATGGCAGTCCACTCCAGTATACTTGCCTGGAGAATCCCAGGGACAGAGAAGACTTGTGGGCTACAGTCCATGTGGTCTCACAGAGTCAGACACAACTGAGCTACTAACAGACACACACACACACACACGGAGTAATTAAGAGATTATAGTTGAGGACAGTCTACCTGCTTGTAGAAATAAGTGCTAATCTTATCCAGAAGAGCTATTATATTTTCAGTTTTATAAAGCATGCTTCTCATTTACCTTTGATGCCACAATTGAAGTTTCCTTAATGAGGTGAAGGTGACCAGCTTTATTTAAATTAGCTTATCTATTTTAATACAAAGTAATCTAAAAATTAAGGTTATGCTTAAGTAAGTTATTGTGAGATTACATCTCTTGACATTTATGTTTTGTTGATCAAGTTGTACAATCAAGCAAGTTTGCATTTAGACAAATCAGTTCAGCTCAGTTGCTCAGTCCTGTCTGTTTGCGACCCCATGGACTGCAGCATGCCAGGCTTCCCTGTCCATCACCAACTCCTGGAGCTTACTCAAACTCACATCCATCGAGTTGGTGATGCCATCCAACTGTCTCATCCCCTGTCATCCCCTTCTCCTCCTGCCTTCAATCTTTCCCAGCATCAGGGTCTTTTCTATTGAGTCAGTTCTTCGCATCAGGTGGCGAAAGTATTGGATTTTCAGCTATATAATAATGACCGTGACAGTGTTTTTGACTTTGATTTGGGGGGAGGGGCTGGGTGTGAACAATTTGATATTATTGTATTCCAGAATTCCTTTTTACGTCAGTATCCATACTGCCAATTAGCATTATATTTAAGGAACTGAGATAATATTAATTGCAGGGGAATTAGATTCTAAGCAGAAAGTTATGTAAGTAATAAAATATAAAGTTTAATATATCATTAGATGGCTTACTGGTCAGTAGATGTAATTCATATAAATTCATCCAAGTTTATTCCTGCTACATTTTAGACCACAGACTATTGCCCATGATGGTAGCCACTAACCATGTGTGAGTATTAAGCACGTGAAATGTGGCTATTTCAATATGAAATGAGCTGCAAGTCTGAATGCACAGACTTGCACAGACTTAATTTGACAAAAAGAGTATAAAATATCTGCTTAAAAATATTTTATATGTTGAAAGAATGTTAAGATATGTTTGTTGAAATATTACATTATGCTTATTTTCATGTTTATTTTTACCTGTTTAATATGATCATAGGCTCATGTTATATTTCTATTGAACAGTGCTGATCTAGAACATCCATATTTAGGAATAGTGAAATTCTCAGTAAATTATGTTGAAAAGCAAAGTCTGCAATAATGTTTCATTTTCAATTCCATTTCACACATTATACTTCTGCTTCTGCTATATGTTTTGTTATTACTGGAAGCAATAGCCCATTAAATTTACTCATAATCATTATTAGTTATTAATATGCAGTATTTCCTCTAAAATGCAAAGATTTAAAAGCTATTTCATTTAAAACTATTGCCTTAACCATTTATGCTCTAATTGTCATATTTTCAATTCCATATCTATTTTGACCCAAAGGGATTATTATTATCATTTCTTGAGTCATATTCATTTAAATTTACCCACAGATTTATCTGTTACATTGCTCTCCATTCTTTCTTTTCTGTGCTTCTCTTTGGGATCATTATTCTTCTATCTAATGAACTCCTTTTAATGTATACATTCATGCATTTGCTGTTGATGAGTCCTTTCAGTTTTTGTCTGGAAACATTTTTATTTCATCTTTATTTTTGAGCAATATTTTTCCTGGATAAAAATTGCTGGTTCACACACATTTTCTTTCAGCATTTGAAAGATTTCATTGCATTATCTTCTGCATACTTTTTATGAAATGTTTTTTTCTTTTAAAATAGTATGTCTTTTATTTATCTGACTGCTGCTGCTGCTAAGTCGCTTCAGTCGTGTCCAACTTTGTGCAACCCCAGAGACGGCAGCCCACCAGTCTCCTCCGTCTCTGGGATTCTCCAGGCAAGAATACAAGAGTGGGTAACTTTTACAAATTTTCTTTATGCATTTTTTAAAATGAGTTTTAATCTAATACACCTAGTGTTGTTTTTTTTTTTCACTTCACCACAGTCCTGCTAAAGTTCTGAATTGTGTGGATTGATGCCCTTTAATCAGTTGTGAAAAATCCTCAGGTATTATCTGTATAACCTTCTCTCTCTTCTTATTCTGAAACTACAGTTACAGATATTAAATCATTTTCCTGTATGTCATGTCTTAGATTTCTTTTCTATATTAGAGACATTTTTTCTCTCTGTACTTCAGTCTGTATATTTTCTAACAATCTCTCTTCTAGATCACTAGTCATCTCTTCAATAGTCTAATCTGCAGTTAAACACATCTGTTGCGTTCTTAATGTCAATTATATTTTTAATTCTATGATTTCCATTCGGTTATTATTTATAAATTTAAATTATATGGTGAGATTCTTCATCTTATCAACAATTTGTTAAGCATTTTACTCTTCATTAAAGCTCATAATACATAAAAGTGAATCCAACTCTGATTCACCTTTGGATCAGCTTATATTGTTTATTTTCTTAGTTCCTGTCTTTTAATTCTATTTCCTGGCATGCCTAATAAGTTTGATCAAGTTTTGGTTATAGCTTGTGAAAAATTACAGAGATAATTTTTTTTTTTCATATTATCTTCCAAACAGAATATCTTTCTGTTTTCTCTCAGGCACCTTAAATATGGGGCAAATAATTTTTTTTGTAGTATGAGATTTTGTTTGTTTAGAACTGAGATTCCCATTTTTGTGAAAATTGATCTAATTCTCATCATCCATGTTCCTAGGGTTTAACCTTTCTGTGATCCTAAGAGGAATTCAGTGTTAATCACTGGAGATCCTCCTCCAGTGTTTTTTTCCTCCATCCTGTGAAATTACCAAACAGTGTACAGCTGTCCAAATCTTTACCTTCTACTTCTGACTCTACTTCTTAGACCTCAACCCTCCATCAAATAAAATTTAGTAATGGCTTGAGAGGGAAAAAATGACAATGCCATACTTTCATCTTCTCTTTTCTTTGAACTTTTCGTTCCTTCAAGCCCTGCCATCTCGGACCTGAACTTAACATCTGTTTCTGTAAACCCTAAGAAGCCTAAAATCTCAGCATAGATTTCTTTTCTGTCTACTTTCAGGCTGTCTTCTTAGCCTTAGGTAAGAGTCCTCCAAGGCAACGTAACACTCACCTCGGTGTTGTTTCCTCCACACCCTGCTCACCGTGTTCCTGGTCCTTGTAAGACTTGGCTGCCTCTGTCACTCTCCATTCTCCTGGTTAGATAGAAACAAAAATAAATTCCCTAATTTTTCTCAGAGACTTGGTTTACATCAAGTTACTCTGCCATACCTAAAATTCTTCCTTTACTTTAGTTTGCCAAGTTCTTTGCCTTTTACCACTCAAACAGGTCTTGAAATTGTATGTCTTTGCTGAACATTTATAACTAAAAAGAATATTTCCTAAACATGTAACTATATGCTCATCATCCTACTAAAATTATACATTATTTTTAAGGACCTATATTTCTCAACTTCCTTGCATATTTATTTCCCAGAAGATTATTATTGTCACATTGTAAACAAAAAGAACATGTTAAGCTTATATATTTAGTTATTTATTATTTTATACTTGGTGTCACAAAATAAGTTCCTCAAAACTGTTTTCATGTCCCAGATATGCCTGCCTAATCCCAAACCCTTTGTGTAATAAACCCGCAGAAGATAAAGCAGTCTAGTTCCTTGTTCAAGATTACCATTAGAGATGAACAGAAAGACTATCTTTTCTGTTTAAGTACACTCCTACCATCATTACCACCAGAGAACCTCAGGAAAAAAAGACATCAGAGTTGCATTCAGAATTATTCTGCATTTCAGAAAACTTGAGAATCATTTAGAGGCCCTTTCCTTTAATTAACTTTCAGGAAAGACAATTTTATGTCATAATTAGAGAGGAGTTTAATGCTTGACTGAGCCACTACACTAACTCTAAAAAAATGAGTGAGTTAACATATTCATATATCAGCTCCACACATGTCTGGGTGAAGAGGAAGCAAGCTAGATAACAGTAGAAAATGTTGGATAATTGAAAATTAGAAAAGAATCACCAGTTGAATGCCAAATAGCAAAGGTGATATCACCAGAACAAAGTCTCTGGACTTCATAGGTTTACCTTGGGTCAAATGACCACATTTTGTTCAACTGTTCCTGATCATGATGGAAATGAACATAAAATGTTTTTGACATGCACAGCACAGCACAAAGCCTCATATATATGAAACTTAGTGAAAAAAACTGATTTATCCTAAGATGAAATGTAGTACAGTTTATTATGTGCCACAAGTACATTAGAAAACCAATTATAAAGGATCTTCATTCCCTAAATATTCATCAGTGAATAAATCAGTATATCAAATTACATTTTGAAAGTTGTAACAGCTTATTTAGTTGCATCTTCTGTTCTATTAGTTGCTATTTCATCTCATTAAATTATTATAACATCTAAACAGTTGCACGTATAATATGTATTTTAATATATATTTTCAACTGGCCTGAGTCTCCAGCAGAGTCATTAGGACAATACAAAAGCTAGGATTATGATATAATGTGAACTACTTGGTATCAGCGATACTTAGTTAACTTGGTTTACAGGAAGGACCGGGGTATGGGGTGGAGTGGGGGGAGGGAAGGTATTTTGTGATATTTTTGTATCTTTTTTAATTTGAGGTACTGTAACTAGAGGAGCGACCTGAGAGAATATTTTAGCTTAGGTTGAGAAGTACAATAGAGACATCACTTACTGAAACAGCCTTTCTTTTCCCACAGATATATTCTAAAGGTATTTTTAATATAAAGATAAGCTGACATTCTTTCACAAAGAAGTAATTTCATTTGATGATGTCCTCCATCAGCTGCTCGAAGAAACATAATTGCTCTTCTAACCTCAAGATATAGAAAAATCTGTTCTTATAGGACATTTAATTTTGTATATGTTCCTCAAAAAATTCCTATTACAAAAGCAGTGTGTGTATTTGTTGCATTCTTTCTGAATATATATTACTACTATTTTCATATAAAATACAATGCTGGATAAATACATCTAATGAAAAGCCTTTCTTTTTTACTGTAGAATCTCATTCTGTGACCAGAGAATGCAATTACTTTCCAAATACTCAGTTCAGTCACTCAGTTATGTCCAGCTCCTTCCAAATCCTAGGCATGCTGAAACAAAGTAAATGATGTTCTCATGTGTGTTATCTACTTACTTTCTTATAATAAACACATAAATGTGGAGAATAAAAATCATAAAAGGAATATTCAGTATGCTTTACATTTTGTGAATGTTATGTCCAAATAAGAGAGCAAGGAAAAAGTGACTGAATTGTGACAGCATAATTTAATTTCAGTAGCCAACATATTTGGGGAAGATAAATATTATCCTACAAGCCTTCTGGGNGAGAATAAAAATCATAAAAGGAATATTCAGTATGCTTTACATTTTGTGAATGTTATGTCCAAATAAGAGAGCAAGGAAAAAGTGACTGAATTGTGACAGCATAATTTAATTTCAGTAGCCAACATATTTGGGGAAGATAAATATTATCCTACAAGCCTTTTGGGGTTAATGCTCTAACATCATCTTGGAAAGAAAATCAGAGATAAGGATTTGGATCAATACCTCTTAATTTTTTTTTTTTTTGGCAGAGGGTTTATTTCTCCCTTGAAATGGCAGAAACCAATATCACATTGTAAAGCAAATATTCTCCAATAAAAAAATTTTATTTAAAAAATGTGAACTTAGGCAGATAACCTAAAATTTAACCTAACTTCAAATTTTCAAGTCTGAAAATCTCTCAATATGTTCTGGTTTAAGAAAATTTTATCTAAACTATCTTCACTGGCGTATTTAATATTACTTATGAAAGATTGGAACAATAAAACCCAGAATAAATGGTCTATGAGTACTTGCTCTTCCATTGGATTGATGAATTTGGAAAACAGCACAAAGTTAATCGTTGAATGGAAACCTTGAGCTCACGTCCTGGCTAGCTAACCCTAAGTGAATTACTTAATCACCTAGTTTTTTATTCTATGGCTGTAAAATAAAGCAGTTGGTGTGCCAGGTCAGTAATTTTCAAACACAGACACTGCTTCACAATTACTAAATGAGTTGATAAAACAACACAACTTCCCCATCTAACAACTCCCCAGCTCCTGTGGTCTGTATCCTGGAATGGAGCCCTGGAACCTCTAGTGTCCTTTAGGTGTTTATGTGGTGAAGTTAAACTCTTCTATTATCCACATGGGGTTTTTTCCAGCAGTTATCATTTTATATGTCATGTGAACCATGTAAAATACAATTCTGGTGCCAGAAAATTCAGGTGACTAGAGGCATTTGAAGCATCACATATGCTGTGATACCCTTGCATGTACTCTTTTAAGATAAAACTTATAGAATGATTTTTATTGACTTTGTCTTAACTCTATACTTCTATATTACATGATAAGAAAATTTGTTCATGAAAGAAAAACAGAAAAATGAAAATTTAGAATGTGGGAGAGTTACCAGTCATCGCTCTTAAAACAATCCTTACCTCTGTAATCTTAAATTCTTTAAAAGTTTTCTAGAGCAGAACTAGCTGGAAAAACAAAACTGGTTGGAAAAGACACTTACCCACCCTCCAACTAATCCTCTCCAGCAATTTCACCAAGTTTCCTATTTGTTTTAATTCATTTTCCTCTCTTTCAGTTGAAATAGCACTGCCACTTAACATTAGGTTTTGTTGAGGAAACTCATCTCTTATTTGATGATTATAGAGCTTGGTTTGAGGAGGCAGGGTTTTTTTGTTGTTGTTGTTTTGTTTTGTTTTGTTTTTTGGTTTGTTTATTTAGTAATTTTAAAAATCACATCTCACTTTAGAGTTACTGACAAATTTAATCTTTGCTTAATATGTTAATGTTTGGGATATTAAATGTTATTACAAAAGGGATCTTTTGTATACTTCTGTTAGATAGTTAGAATAGGAAAAAGGAGTCCAGAATGGTAGCAGCTAAAAGCAAAGGAGGGAAAAGCCCATGAAAATAGAATAAAGGTAGGTCCCAGGACCAGAGTGAGAACCTCAGGTGAAACAGCCCTCCTGGCTAGCCCAGTTTACATGGGGCAGGCTCAGGAGGAGGGGGAAAAACATGTAAAAAGAGGAGCCAAAACTGAACTGTGGGCTTCTCTTCTCTTTGCTTTGGGGTCAGCCAGCCTCCATCCCTTGAGGATGTATTTTCCTTTGCTTGCCAAATAAAACTAAGCTGTAATACCAATCAGTCCGTCGCTTCAAATTTTTGCTGCAGTGAGAAAGAACTAGGGAAATTAAAAACTCCCCTGACATATATGGTGCCATTTCTCAGATTTAACCTGGCTGAAACAACCTTGGCTTGGCCCCCATGAAGCAAAGGCCAAGCACAGCAGAAGTGCAACTTGGCAAAAGCTCCCACGGTGGAAACTGAATGTGAAGAAAACCCAGCACAGTGGAAGTGACAAGAAGCCTAGTGTGCTGGAAACCAGGACAGCAAACACAAACTTCGCAAAAACTCAGGCAGCTCAGTCTCAGATTCCAGAAGACCTCCAGTTGGGGTAGGAACTGCTCGCTCCTATGGCTGGAAGGACATATGACTAACAAAATCTTAATTCCTTTACAATCTCTTGTTTCTTGTTTCCTCGAACCACCTGTGAGTAGGCAAGTGGCTGTGGGTACAATTGAGGGATCTGGCAGTGGCTACTTAGTAGCTGTGGCCCAAGAGGGTTGAAGTTCGTCTGTCCTTAATCTTCTTTGTGCCAAAGATCAGGCCAAAGAAAACTGTAAGTACAGGTCAGGTATTTAGCAGATTTTCTGGCAGGTTATGAAGGGGATTCCGAGTCATGTTTTTCCACTGCCTTTTCCTCCTGTCCTTCAGCTCCTCTCTCCCAGGACTTAAGCCCAGCCAAAACCCATGGTGTCTTGCTTCAGGGCCTAATGAAGCTCAGGCTCTTGATGTCTTGTAAAAATTCAGTGAGAGACACAGTGATAGGTAACAGGTGGATTTGTTCGGATTTGGAGAGAGGCACAATTCAAGAGTGTGGGCCATTACAGAGTGGAGTGCGGTGGCAATGGAATGTGGTATGGGTCATGGAATGTGGTGTGGTTAGTTTTCACTAGCTGGGTAATTTTACATGCTAACGAGTGGGAGGATCATTCCAACAATTGGGGAACCACCCATTGCTTGGTCTCTTGACAGTGCCTTGGAACTGTCCTGACACCTCTGGATGTGTCAGAGATTGTGTCTTGCAGATTGAGATTCAAGGTTTAGTTGAAATTGACTTGTCTACCAGATTGGACCCAGTTGATTTTAATTAGCTTATGTTATGTCTTTGGGCTATGTCATTCTTTCAAAGGGCTTCCCTGGTAGCTCAGAAGGTAACGTGTCTGCCTACAACGCGGGAGACATGAGTTCGATCCCTGGGTCGAGACGATACCCTGGAGAAGGAAATGGCAGCCCACTTCAGTATTAGTTTCATACTAATACTGCTCTGGAAAATCTCATGGACCAAGGAGCCTGGTGGGCTACAGTCCATGGGGTTGCAAAGAGTTGGACGTGACTGAGCGACTTCACTATGCTACTGCTACTATTCTTTCAAAAGTCGTGCCCTGCCCTCTTCCCTCCTGTTTCATGCTCTTTTCCTGAGCCCTCTACAGGCCCACAGTGTTGCCTCTACAATCTTCTGGAGGGACATCCAGAAAATAGCTGGCCCTTGGGAGGCAAATACTGTATAACCCAATCCCTCTAGATATTCAGGTCTTCATCTTCCTTGTTTCCTGCAACATGTGCAACAGCAGCATCTCTCAGTGAACCTGCTAGGGCGGGTGACAGGCACATAATGCCTGCTAGAAGTCCATCTGTTGGTGGCATCCCTTCAAGGGCAATTGGGCTTCTAGGGATAATGTTTGCCACATTGAGAGTTAGCCCAGTAGGCCATTTGGGCCTAAAACCTTACCACCCTTCTCCTAAAGTTATAAACATATCCCTGGATCAAATCTCCACTCCACTTTTATGGAACATCTGGTTTGTTGCCTCTTATCAATTTGTTTTTAAGCCACTTACTATCTCCTAAAACCAGGAACCTGCCCTGTTGTAGGCAACATCACTCCACCCCACTTATTATTAAAATACTCCTAATGCCCAAACAGGACCAGATTATCCATTCCCTTGTCATTACTTCAGTTATTACCTAAAGTGGGTCTATGACAATGAGATGTTTACCACTGGAACCACCCTTATGTTCTTATGGAGAACTAAGGGTGGCGGCACAGAGTGCCAGGCTGCCATGGTGTAGGAGTGGCCAAGAGGAGCTACCCCCCTACCCGAGGCCAGGGCCCCCCTACCCGAGGCCAGGGACGGTGGCTGGGAGTAGCTACCCCATGTCCAAGGAGCAGTGGCTGCTCGGGTGCAGGAGGATGGAGAGGACCTACTCCATGTTCAAGGTCAGGAGGGGAGGCAGCAAGGAGATACCCCTCCTTCAAGGTAAGGAGCAGCGGCTGCACTTTGCTGGAGCAGCCGTGAAGAGATACCCCACGTCCAAGGTAAGAGAAACCCAAGTAAGACGGTAGGTGTTGTGAGAGGGCATCAGAGGGCAGACACACTGAAACCATAATCACAGAAAACTAGTCAATCTAATCACACAGTCCACAGCCTTGTCTAACTCAGTAAGACTAAGCCATGCCATGTGGGGCCACCCAAGATGGGAGGGTCATGGTGGAGAGGTCTGACAGAATGTGGTCCACTGGAGAAGGGAATGGCAAACCACTTCAGTATTCTTGCCTTGAGAACCCCATGAACAGTATGAAAAGGCAAAATGATAGGACACTGAAAGAGAAACTCCCCAGGTCGGTAGGGACCCAATATATGCTACTGGAGATCAGTGGATAAATAACTCCAGAAAGAATGAAGGGATGGAGCCAATGGTGGAGAGGTCTGACAGAATGTGGTCCACTGGAGAAGGGAATGGCAAACCACTTCAGTATTCTTGCCTTGAGAACCCCATGAACAGTATGAAAAGGCAAAATGATAGGACACTGAAAGAGAAACTCCCCAGGTCGGTAGGGACCCAATATATGCTACTGGAGATCAGTGGATAAATAACTCCAGAAAGAATGAAGGGATGGAGCCAAAGCAAAAATAATACCCAATTGTGGGTGTAAGATAGAAGCAAGGTTCGATGCTGTAAAGAGCAATATTGCATAGGAACCTGGAATGTCAGGCCCATGAATCAAGGCATTTTGGAAGTGGTCAAACAAGATGGCAAGAGTGAACGTCGACATTCTAGGAATCAGCGAACTAAAATGGACTGGAATGGGTGAATTTAACTCAGATGTTTAAAACTCAAACTTGCTTCCTTGTGTGCAGGTTTCAATTCCTGGTCCAGGAAGATCCCACATGCTGCAGAGCAACTAAGCCACAACTACCAAGCCTGTGCTCTAGAGCCTGGGAGCCACAACTACTGAGCCCATGTACTGCAACTACTGAAGCCGTGCACCCCAGAGCCCGTGCTCCACAGCAAAAGAAACCACCGCAGTGAGAAGTCCGAGCACCACAACTACAGAATAGCCCCCACTCGCTGCAACTAGAGACCCAACACAGCTGAAACAAATCAATTAAGTTGCTGCTGCTGCTGCTAAGTCACTTCAGTCATGTCTGACTCTGTGCAACCCCATAGATGGCAGCCCACCAGGCTCCTCCGTCCCTGGGATTCTCCAGGCAAGAACACTGGAGTGGGTTGCCATTTCCTTCTCCAATGCATGAAAGTGAAAAGGGAAAGTGAAGTCGCTCAGTCGTGTCTGACTCTTAGCGACCCCAAGGACTGCAGCCTACCAGCCTCCTCCATCCATGGGATTTTCCAGGCAAGAGTACTGGAGTGGGGTGCCATTGTCTTCTCCGATCAATTAAGTAATCTTTTAGAAAAAGCCCCAAGCTCCCCAAAAGCTCTCAGCAAAGCCCTTTTCTAGGAAGGAGGAGGGAGGGGCACAGTTGTTGTTGCCAACATCTTGGTGTCAGATCCTTTGTTCTTGAGGTCAGGCAGGGTCAGGTAAGGATGTTAGTGTAAACCTCCACCACACAAATGTTATTCTCTGTCCTGACAAGAAAGGGTAACGTCCCAAGGCACAACTTTCACCTTCTGAGGTCCAGGCCGGGCTAAGAGGAGGCAGAACTCAGTTGGTGGCTCCCTCAGGGCCAAGTCCCCAGACCCCGTCCAGCTGTCATTGCTGTGGAAGCGGGCACCCAGGACCCAGCCAGCCCTCAGGCCACCCATACGGTGGGAGCCAGGTCCCGCAGACTTCATCCTATGCAGACAGCCACTGCCATTAGGTTGCTCACCTCTGCCTCAAGGTCTGGACTCAACCTGTGGGAGGCCTCACCAGGGCTCTGGAGCTCTGCAGGACAGAGTCCCCAGACTGTTCACTTGGTCCCCCTCCTTCCCCTGCTCACCTACTGGCCTGAGGCCAGGTAAGCCGGAGGAGCCCAGGATTCTGCCTCTTACCTCACTTGCCACCTGACGACCACCACTCCAACCACAGACCAAACTGCCTCTCTCAGGATCACTCCTTGACAGTTGGTTGCTTGTGGGCTGGGCCTATGCGGTGCCAATCATTGGCTGAGCAAGACCACTAATGGTCACTCCTTGACAGTTGGTTGCTTGGGGGAGGGGCCCACTATGGCACTGACCAATGATGGAGCAGGACCTCTAACGGTCACTCCTTGACAGTTGGTCACTTGTGGGTGGAGCCCAATATAGCACTGACCAATGGCTGAGCAAGACCATTAACTGTCATTCCTTGACAATTGGTCACTTATGGGTGGGGCCACTACAGCACTGACCAATGGCGGAGCAAGATCCCTGGCTGTCACTCCTTGAGAGCTGGTTGCTTGGGGGAGGGGCCCACTGTGGCACTGACCAATGACCGAGCAGGACCACTAACTCACTCCTTGACAGTTGGTCAGTTGTGGGTGAGGCCAACTTCAGTGCTGACCAATGGCTGAGCTTAATGATCCAGCAGTAACCACTGCCTAGTAACAGGGCGGGGAGGTAATGGTCCACAGCCACAGCCTGCATGCTAAGAGCTGCACTCAACTGTGTTCTATTGCACATGTCGCTTCCTTTTCGTGCAGTTCCAGAATGGTAGGCAGCTCCTAAGATGATCTCTAATATTCATCACCTGATGGCATTCATGGTTTTTGTGTGGTCCCCTCCCCTTGAGTAAATTTCTTCTGATCACTGTCATACCTCAGTGTGAGATCACTTCTGTGATTAGCTCAGAGAAACTGTCACTTAGTCACTGTGGTGAAGCCGCTCTCTTCTGTATGGAGAGGATCACACGTCAAAAACCTGAGGCTCTCAGTCTAAGGACCCACAAATACTGAATCCTGCCAACAACCAGGTAAGCACAGAAGCAGACTCTTCCATGGTCAAGCCTTCAGATGAGAGCTCAGCCCTGGCCTACACCATAATAGCAGCCCTGTGAGAGATTTGGAAACTGAGCTAACCTGCCTGGATTCCTGACCCACAGAAACCATGAAGTGATACATTCAGATTGTTTTAAGCCATCAGTTTGTGGCTTAAACTTGTTACATAGTAACAATAACAGATATATTTAGGCTCTCATCCTCCCAGTTTACCAACTGCAACAGAAAAGGAAGCTTCCCTCTCCCAGGGATTGCAACAAACATCCCAGATCTGAATCTCATTGGCCCAACTTGGGTCATGTGCCCAAGCCCAAGCCAATCCTTGAAGCCTAGGAGATGAGATGTTCTGGTTGGTCGGGCACGCACCATTAGCACGTCCATGGAGGAGTAGGAGGAGAAAGTTATCAATAACCAAATCTCACCTCAAAGCTGGGAAGCAGTGATTTCGCAAAACAGAATCAGAGGAAGGCAAAATAGCAGTCAGCCACTATCATACAACAAGACTTGGTATGAACTAATGTGGAATGTTGAGCTATTTCAAATCCTGAAAGATGATGCTGTGAAAGTGCTGCACTCAATATGCCAGCAAATTTGGAAAACTCAGCAGTGGCCACAGGACTGGAAAAGGTCAGTTTTCATTCCAATTCCAAAGAAAGGCAATGCCAAAGAATGCTCCAATTACCGCACAATTGCACTCATCTTGCATGCTAGGAAAGTAATGCTCAAAATTCTCCAAGCCAGGCTTCAGCAATACATGAATCGTTAACTTCCAGATGTTTAATCTGGTTTTATAAAAGACAGAGCAACCTGAGATCAAATTGCCAACATCTGCTGGATCATGAAAAAAGCAAGAGTGTTCCAGAAAAACATCTATTTCTGCTTTTTTGACTATGCCAAAGCCTTTGACTGTGTGGATCACAATAAACTGTGGAAAATTCTGAAAGAGATGGGAATACCAGGCCACCTGACCTGCCTCTTGAGAAACCTACATGCAGGTCAGGAAGCAACAGTTAGAACTAGACATGGAACAACAGACTGGTTCCAAATAGGAAAAGGAGTACGTCAAGGCTATATATTGTCAGCCTGCTTATTTAACTTCTATACAGAGTACATCATGAGAAACGCTGGGCTGGAAGAAGCACAAGCTGGAATCAAGATTGCCAGGAGAAATATCAATCACCTCAGATATGCAGATGACACCACCCTTATGGCAGAAAGTGAAGAGGAACTAAAAAGCCTCTTGATGAAAGTGAAAGAGGAGAGTGAAAAAGTTGGCTTAAAGCTCAATCTTCAGAAAACCAAGATCATGGCCTCTGGTCCCATCACTTCATGGGAAATAGATGGGGAAACAGTGGAAACAGTGTCAGACTTTATTTTGTGGGGGCTCCAAAATCACTGCTCATGGTGATTGCAGCCATGAAATTAAAAGATGCTTACACCTTGGAAGGAAAGTTATGACCAGCCTAGATAGCATATTCAAAAGTAGAGACATTACTTTGGCAACAAAGGTCCATCTAGTCAAGGCTATGGTTTTTCCAGAGGTCATGTATGGATGTGAAAGTTGGACTGTGAAGCAAGCTGAGCACCGAAGAATTGATGCTTTTGAACTGTGGTGTTGGAGAAGACTCTTGAGAGTCCCTTGGACTGCAAGGAGATCCAACCAGCCCATTCTAAAGGAGATCATCCCTGGGATTTCTTTGGAAGGAATGATGCTAAAGCTGAAACTCCAGTACTTTGGCCACCTCATGTGAAGAGTTGACTCATTGGAAAGGACTCTGATGCTGGGAGGGATTGGGGCCAGGAGGAGAAGAGGACGACACAGGATGAGATGACTGGATGGCATCACTGACTCGATGGACATGAGTTTGGGTGAACTCCGGGAGTTGGTGATGGACAGGGAGGCTTGGTGTGCTGCAATTCATGGGGTCGCAAAGAGTCGGACACGACTGAGTGACTAAACTGAACTGACTGAAGTGAGTATCCTAGTCCCTTATTGGGAAGTGATCTTTCCCTCCCTTCAAAATCTTGCAGCTATTGCAGTCCTGATAGAAGATGCTTTAAAACTCTCTCTTGGGGGCAAACTGTTTTTCCCAGCCACCAAGTGAACAACTCCTGAATGGGAGAGGCCGTTAATGGATGTCTGATCAAAGAATCCTTAAATATCAAGTAGTGCTGATGGAAAATCCAGGCCTACCTATATCTCCTTGTGAGTTTCTTAACCCAGTTACCCTCCTGCCTACCCCCAAGGATCTCTCCCTTTTCACTCTTGCCTAGAAACCTTGGACCACTGGACAAAACCCTGAGAGGAATTGTCAGAAAATCCCCTGACCATTCCTGGGAAATCAGGTACGCTGATGGAAGCAGCTTTGTCTTGGATGGAAAAAGAAGAGCCAGATATGTAGTAGTCTCCAATTTTGAGACCATAGAGACTAAACCTTTGCCGCCAGCTTCTTCAGCCCAATTAGCTGAGCTCATAGCCCTGACTCGAGCTTTAGAGCTAGGAAAAGGAAAAAGAATAGCCATTTACATTGACTCCAAGTACGCCTTTCTGGTGCTACATGCATATGCTGCTCTTTGGAAAGAATAGCCACTTGACCACCCAAGGGTCCCCAATCAAATATGGTAATCAAATCCTTAAGACTCTTGAAGGCAGTCCATCTGCCCGCTGAGGTTTCAGTCTCTCATTGTAAAATACACCAAAAAGGGAGCACGGAAGTGGCACAGGGGAACCAAGCAGCTGATTAGGCAGCTAAGAGAGCAGCATTACGGAACCATGACCTAATAGGGGTTGCCACCCTAGTTCCTGAGACTAATTTTACAGAAACTCCTTCATATGCTCTTAAAGCTAAGAGTGAGGGCTTTCAAGAAGATCATATGGGGTGCCTCCAAAAGAAGGGACTCCTTTTTCTGCCTAGGGACCTCCAATGGAAGTTGGTTAGCTCCTTACATGCCACCACTCATTTAGGGGAGAAAGTCCTCCTAAGATTACTAGAAATGTCCTTCAGAGGAACAGGCCTCCAAAGGACTATAAGGCAAGTGATCTCCTCTTGTCCCACTTGCCAATTAAACAACCCCCAAGGAGCTCGAAGACCCCAGCTGGTCCAGCCCATCCAATGACATGGGGCCTACCCAGAAGAGGACTGGCAGGTGGACTTCACCCAGATGCAAGTTTCTCAATGGTATAAATACCTACTAGTCATGATAGATACATTCATAGGATGGATTGAAGGCTTTCCCACCCAGACTCAGAAGGCTGAGGATGTGGTTAAAAAAAAAAAAAAAAAACTGCTCCATGAAATCATTCCAAGATTTGGTCTGCCCAGATCATTACAAAGTGACAATGGAGCATCATTTACTTGTAAGGTCACCCAAGGGATCTCTAAAGCATTGGGCATTACTTCATATCTCCATTGTGCCTGGAGGCCCCAGTCTTCAGGAAAAGTAGAAAGAGCCAACTATTTTTTAAAATCAGCAATAAAAAAGATAACTCAGGAGACCTCCCTGGTATGGAAGGAGGCTTTACCAATAGCTCTCCTCCACACCCGTATTGCCCCTAAGGAACAGGTTGGTCTTAATCCTTACGAGATGCTATATGGGAGAGCTTTTTTTTTTTTTTTTTTTTAATGTCAATGACCTCTTCCTAGAGCCAGAGCCTCAGGCCCTCTGGTCTTATACCATGGCCATTGTGCAATTCCAACAAGATAGATGCTTGTGGGATGTCAACCAGGATCTAAAATATTCTAAAGAGCCACCACTGTATGCTCCAGGGACCCAAGTCCTAATAAAGACTGGAAAGATGGGTCCCCAAAGGCTCAACTCCACCTGACATGCAAGAGCTCCTACCCTGTAATACTTTCTACCCCCACCACAGTCAAGGTACTATGACACAACTCCTGGATTCACTACTCATGAGTCAAGTCATGGAAGAAAACAGAAGAGAACACTCAATATACCTGTGAGCCCCTGGGAGATCTCACATACCTATTCAGGACTACACATGAGCGCCATTCTAATGAACACCCCCAAATTAAGTTTCTGGGGATAAGATTTCTCAGGATTGCTCTAAAGAGCCAACACAGCTTGGCAGGGTTGCAGTCCCAAATAGACAGGAGATAGATCTGATCCCTGAACAAGGAGGGACTTGAGCCATCTTGAATGAAACGTGTTGTTTCAGGGTAAATACCTCCAGCTAAGTTAGTGTCTCACAGTCCTCAAGAAAAATATTCCAGATCCTACAGGATGGCTATAATCACTCTTTGGGGGATTCTTCTCCTGGTGAAGGGGAATTTGGAGTTGGCTAATGCCCTTACTAATCCCTGTTATCACCACAATGATGCTGCTTATGATTGTTCCATGTATTATCGATCATCTAACCCATTTTGTCTCTGCCCAGGTCAACAAGCTACAACATGCAGTGCCAGTTCAACAAAGATATATAAAACTACACCCTGCCATGGAAAACACCACTCACTCTTAGATGGACACCGCTATAAGGACTCTGAGGCTTGAGACTAGCAAGAGGGGGAGGCCCAATGCCCCTGCCTGTCCCAGTTCAGCCTGAGGTAGAGAGACCTCAATGTACCTATTCCCAAAGAATTGGGCCTCCCATTTCTTGAGAATGTTAGGTAGTTAGAATAGGAAAAAGGAGTCCAGAAAGGCAGTGGCTAAAAGACAAAGAAGGGAAAAGTCTATGAAAATAGAACAAAGGAAGGTCTGAGGACCAGAGTGAGAGCCCCAGGTGAAACAAACAGCCCTCCTTGCTAGCCCAGTTTACACAGGGTAGGCTCAGGAGGAGGAGAAAACCATATAAAAAGAGGAGCCAAAATTGAGCTGCAGGCTTCTCTTCTCTTCACTCATTTTGGGTTGGCTCACCCTCATGCCTCAAGGACAGATGTATTTTCTTTTGCTTGCCAAATAAAACTGAGCTGTAATACCGATCAGTCCATGCTTCAAAATTTTGCTGTGGCGAGACAGAACTGAGGAAATTACAAACTCCCCCAACAGTTCTGTTTATTCTTGCCACCTCTTCTTAATATTTTCTGCTTCTGTTAGGTCTGTACTGTTTCTGTGCTTTATTGTTCCCATCTCTGGATGAAATGTTCCCTTGGTAGTTCTGATTTTCTTGAAGAGATCTCTAGTCTTTCCTATTCTGTTGTTTTCCTCTATTTCTTTGCCTTGATCACTTAGGAAGGCTTTCTTATCTCTCCTTGCTATTCTTTGGAAAACTGCATTCAGATGAAGATATCTTTTTATATATCTTATATATATATTTTTTTTATATATAAGATATATGAATATATCTTATAAAGGCAAATATATCCTTTGCCTTTAGCTTCTCTGCATTTCTCAGCTATTTGTAAGGCCTTCTCAGACAACCATTTTGCATTTTGGCATTTATTTTACTTGGGGATGACCTTAATCACTGCCTCCTGTACAATGTCACAAACCTCCATCCATAGTTCTTCAGGCACTCTATCAGATCTAATCCCTTGAATCTATTTGTCACTTCCTGTATATAACCATAAGGGATTTGATTTAGGTTATACCTTAATGGCCTAGTGGTTTTCCCTACTTTCTTCACTTTAAATCTGAATTTGGCAATGAGTTCATGATGTAGGCCATGGTCAGCTACTAGTCTTGTTTTTGCTGACTATATAGAGCTTTTCCATCTTCGGATGCAAAGAATATAATCAATCTCATTTTGGTATTGACCATCTGGTGATGTCCATGCGTAGAGTCATCTATTGTGTTCTTGGAAGAGGGTACTTGCTATGACCAGTGTGTTCTCTTGGCAAAACTCTGTTAGACATTGCCCTGCTTCATTCTATACTCCAAAAGGTCAAACTTGCTTCCAGGTATCTCTTGACTTCCTAATCTTGCATTCCAGTCCCCTATGATTAAAAGGACATCTTTTTTGGTGTTAGTTCTAGAAAGTCTTACAGGTCTTCATGGAACTCTTAGCTTCTTTGGCATTAGTGGTTGGGGCATAAATTTGGATTACTGTGATATTGAATGCTTTGCCTTAAAAACAAACCAAAATCATTCTGTCATTTTTGAGACTGCACCCAAGTACTGCATTTTGAACTCTTTTGTTGACTATAAGGGCTACTCCATTTCTTCTATACAATTCTTTCCCATAAGAATAGATATAATGCTCATCTGAATTAAAATTTCATGCAAAGATGGGCACAGTAAAGGACAGAAATGGTATGGACCTAACAGAAGCAAAAGAAATTAAGAAGAGGTGGCAAGAATACACAGAACCTTACAAAAAAAGATGTTAATTACCCAGATAATGACAATGGTGTAATCACTCACCTTGAGACAGACGTCCTAGAGTGTGAAGTTGAGTGGACCTTAGGAAGCATCCATATAAACAAAGCTAATGGAGGTGATGAATTTCAGCTGAACTATTCGAAACCTAAAAGATGATTTTGTGAAAGTGTTGCAGTCTATATGCCAGCAAATTTGGAAAAATCAGCAGTGGCCACAGAACTGAAAAGGCTCAGTTTTAATTCCAATCCCACAAAGGGCAATGCCAACGAATGTTCAAACTAGCACAAAATTGTACTCATTCCACATTACAGCAAAGCAATGTTCCAAATTCTGCATGGTAGTCTTCAATAACTTGTGAGCTGAAAACTTCCAGATGTTCATCTGGATTTAGAAAAGGCAGAGGAACCAGAGATCAAAACATCAACATCCACTGGATCATAGAAAAAGCAAGAGAATTCCAGAAAAACATCTACTTCAGTGACTACATGAAAACCTTAGACTCTGTAGATCACAACAGATAGTGGAAAATTCTTAAAGAGATGGAACTACCAGACCACCTTATCTACCTCCTGAGAAACCTGTATGTAGGTCAAGAAGCAACAATTAGAATTGGACATGGAACAATGCACTGGTTAAACATTGGGAGAGGAGTACGTCAAGGCTATATATTGTCATCTTGCTTGTTTAACTTATATGCAGAGTACATCATACGAAATACTGGGCTGGATGAAGCATAAGCCAGAATCAAGATACTTGGGAGAAATATCAATAACCTCAGATATGCAGATGACACCACCCTATGGCAGAAAGAGAAGAATTAAAGAGACTGATGAAGGTGAAAAAGGAGAGTGAAAAAGCTGGGTTAAAACTCAACATTCAAAAAAAGAATACCATGGCATCCAGTCCCATTACTTCATGTCAAATCGAGGGGGAAACAATGGAAACGGTTACAGACTTTATTTTCTTGGGTTCCAAAATCACTGCAGATGGTGACTGCAGCCATGAAATTAAAAGACTCTTGCTCCTTGGAAGAAAAGCTATGACCAACCTAGACAGAGTGCTACAAAGCAAAGACATCACTTTATGGACAAAGTTCCATCTTGTCAAAGCTATGGTTTTTCCAGTAGAAATGTATGGGTGTGAGAGTTGGACCATAAAGAAAGCTGAGTGGTGAAGAATTGGTACTTTTGAACTGTGGTGTTGGAGAAGACTTATGAGAGTTCCTTGAGCAGCAAGAAGATCAAACTAGTCAATTCTAAAGGAAATCAACTCTGAATATTCAATGGGAGGGCTGATGGTGAAGCTGAAGCTCCAATACTTTGGCCACCTGATATAAAGAGCCAACTCATTGAAAAGAACTTGATGCTGGGAAAGATTGAGGGTAGGAGGAGAAAGGGATAGTAGAGGACGAGATGTTTGGTTGGCATCACTGACTCAATGGACATAATTTTGAGCAAGCTCCAGGAGATGGTGAAGGACAGGGAAGCCTGGTGTGTGTATTCCATAGGGTCGCAAAGAGTCAAACACGACCGAGCAATTGAACAACAACAAAAGGGATTTAACATGTGGGACAAGTCATCATATGGCCATCATACACTCTCAAGATGTATGTACCTTACACCATCAGATTTTTCCTGTAGTGCCCAGGGTTATCATTAGCCATGGTAACATAAATTCCTGCTCTTACTCACACCAGGATATGTTGCCTAAAGTTCCTTATGTGGGAGCAAATAAATTGCTATGATTTGAATGATATTCCCTTGTGAATTTTAATTCTATGTAACAATTCAAAGACATTTGTTTTCTGGCTCTCTGGCATTTTAATTAATATAGCTTATTTCTCCTAATCAGTAGCTAATTAAAAACTACTGCTATACTTCAGTTTAAGCAGTTCTGGAAAATTATTATCTACCTCTTTATTTCCAAATGTATTTTATGTGACTTATTTAAAATTTTCCATTATTTTAAATCTGACCTCTCCAGTGACTATACCCAATAAACACTATAGTACTAAAGAAGATCTGTAGTGGGTTGAAGCCACAGGTGTGGAACCACAATTTGGATGGCAAAGTTACATGCAGATTTTACAGTGCACATGTATATTGGCACCCCTTAGAAAGCATTACTACAAACAAAGCTAGTGGAGGTGATGGCATTCCAGTTGAGCTATTTCAAATCCTGAAAGATGATGCTGTGAAAGTGCTGCACTCAATATGCCAGCAAATTTGGAACACTCAGCACTGGCCACAGGACTGGAAAAGGTCAGTTTTCATTCCAATCCCAAAGAAAGGCAATGCCAAAGAATGCTCCAACTATTGCACAATTGCACTCATCTCACACGCTAGTAAAGTAATGCTCAAAATTCTCCAAGCCAGGCTTCAGCAATACGTGAACCGTGAACTTGCAGATGTTTAATCTGGTTTTAGAAAAGGCAGAGCACCCAGAGATCAAATTGCCAACATCTGCTGGATCATGGAAAAAGCAAGAGCATTCCAGAAAAACATCTATTTCTGCTTTATTGACTATGCCAAAGCCTTTGACTGTGTGGATCACAATAAACTGTGGGAAATTCTGAAAGAGATGGGAATACCAGACCACCTGACCTGCCCCTTGAGAAACCTATATGCAGGTCAGGAAACAACAGTTAGAACTGGACATGGAACAACAGATTGGTTCCAAATACGAAAAGGAGTACGTCAAGGCTGTATATTGTCACCCTGCTTATTTAACTTATATGCAGAGTACATCATGAGAAAGACTGGGCTGGAAGAAGCACAAGCTGGAATCAAGATTGCAGGGAGAAATATCAATAACCTCAGATATGCAGATGACACCACCCTTATGGCAGAAAGTGTAGAGGAACGAAAAAGCCTCTTGATGAAAGTGAAAAAGGAGAGTAAAAATGTTGGCTTAAAGCTCAACATTCAGAAAACGAAGATCATGGCATCTGGTACCATCACTTCATGGGAAATAGATGGGAAAACAGTGGAAACAATGTCAGACTTTATTTTTCTGGGCTCCAAAAATCACTGCAGATGGTGACTGCAGCCATGAAATTAAAAGACGCTTACTCCTTGGAAGAAAAATTATGACCAACCTAGATAGCATATTCAAAAGTAGAGACATTACTTTGCCGACTAAGGTTCATCTAGTCAAGGCTATGGTTTTTCCAGAGGTCATGTATGGATGTGAGAGTTGGACTGTTAAAGCTGAGCGCCAAAGAATTGATGCTTTTGAACTGTGGTGTTGGAGAAGTCTTGAGAGTCCCTTGGACTGCAAGGAGATCCAACCAGTCCATTCTGAAAGAGATCAGCCCTGGAATTTCTTTGGAAGGAATGATGCTAAAGCTGAAACTCCAGTACTTTGGCCACCTCATGCAAAGAGTTGACTCAATGAAAAAGACTCTGATGCTGGAAGGGATTGGGGCAGGAGGAGAAGGGGACGACCGAGGATGAGATGGCTGGATGGCATCACTGACTTGATGGACCTGAATTTGAGTGAACTCCAGAAGTTGGTGATGGACAGGGAGGCCTGGCATGCTGCAATTCATGGGGTCACAAAGAATCAGACATGACTGAGTGACTGAACTGAACTGAAAAATATCAAGGGTACAAAGACATTTCAATCTGCAATTTAAGAAAAAGTTATAGAGTTCCAGCTTTGTATAACATTCTTTACTGCAGAATTTGGTTTATACTCTGAGAGCTGGAAGTTGTGAAAAGTCCTTGAATGTTGTAATTCTGTGAATTTATACCACCAGTTACACTGAGAATGACTATAATAGAACAAGACCTTTGCAATTGATAAAGGAAATTTAAAGCACTTTTATTGCTGAGTAAAACAATGATTCAATACACTAAAGTTACAATTGTTAGTTAACTTGTTGTTACAGGATCAGCAGCTTATGGTTCATTTGACATTCAAGAAAAATTATCCTTGAATATTAATTGCATGACTTTAGATGAGAATATGGCAACCCACTCCAGTACTCTTGCCTGGAAAATTCCATGGACAGAGGATCCTGGTAGGCTGCAGTCCATGGGGTCATTGAGGGTCAGACAAGACTGAGCGACTTCACTTTCACTTTTCACTTTCATGCATTGGAGAAGGAAATGACAACCCACTCTGGTGTTCTTGCCTGGAGAATCCCAGGGACAGGGGAGCCTGGTGGGCTGCCATCTATGGGGTTGCACAGAGTCGGACATGACTGAAGCAACTTAGCAGCAGCAGCTGTTGAGAATGAACAGCTGCAGGTACAGGATCTGGAAAGTAATCTTTTATTTGCTTAAAAATGGCTTTGTGACCCCTTAGGAAACAGCATGCAATAAATTATCATTCTTGCATAAAATTCTGATTAATGCTATATTCAACTTCCTTGTCTTTGCTGCTGCTGCTAAGTCACTTCAGTCATGTCCGACTCTGTGCGACCCCATAGATGGCAGCCCACCAGGCTCCCCAGTCTTCTGCCCAAAGTCACTCCAAACCCATTTACATATCATAACTCATTATTGGACACTTCATTGCACTCCAGAGAGAAGAAATCCAGCTCTACCCACCATAACACCGACACAAAGTTCCCTAACCAGAAAACCTTGACAAGCCACCCGTACAGCCCCACCCACAGCGAGGAAACTCCACAATAAAGAGAACTCCACAAACTGCCAGAATAAAGAGAGACCACCCCAAACACAGCAATATAAACAAGATGAAGAGACAGAGGAATACCCAGCAGGTAAAGGAACAGGACAAATGTCCACCATACAAAACAAAAGAAAAAGAGTTACAGAATCTACCTGATAAAGAATTCCAAATAATGATAGTGAAAATGATCCAAAATCTTGAAAACAAAATGGAATCACAGATAAATAGCTTGGAGATAAGGATTGAGAAGATGCAAGAAAGGTTTAACAGGGTATGGATGTGAGAGTTGGACTGTGAAGAAGGCTGATCGCCGAAGAATTGATGCTTTTGAACTGTGGTGTTGGAGAAGACTCTTGAGAGTCCCTTGGACTGCAAGGAGATCCAACCAGTCCATTCTGAAGGAGATCAACCCTGGGATTTCTTTGGAAGGAATGATGCTAAAG
>SJYT01046323.1:568381-642122 GCA_006410635.1 Cephalophus harveyi | reverse complement strand
CAGTCCATTCTGAAGGAGATCAACCCTGGGATTTCTTTGGAAGGAATGATGCTAAAGCTGAAACTCCAGTACTTTGGCCACCTCATGCGAACAGTTGACTCATTGGAAAAGACTCTGATGCTGGGAGTGATTGGGGGCAGGAGGAGAAGGGGACGACCGAGGATGAGATGGCTGGATGGCATCACTGACTCGATGGATGTGAGTCTGAGTGATCTCCGAGAGATGGTGATGAACAGGGAGGCCTGGCGTGCTGCAATTCATGGGGTCGCAAAGAGTCGGACACGACTGAGCGACTGAACTGAACTGAACTGAACCGGCAAGAAGGCCAAGGGTCTCCAAAGGGAGGAAACAGACTGCAAGAGTCAGACATTTTCTATCTCTTTCTGAAGTGGCAGGAGGAAACAAACTACAAGTGTTAGATATTTTTCCCTCCTGTATAAAAATTTAAAAAGCGGTTTCTTTTAAAATTTTGTGTTGCCATTAGGACACTTGGTTCCACCTGAATTTAACTTTTCTCAAACCTTGAGCTAACCAATGTGTTTTTCTTATGGAAATTTTTTCTTAAGCTATGTTAATGAACTATGGATTTACCCTAGACTCTGTCTTCAAGTCCCTTAGCCTAAGACTCAGAACTGACTTGACAAACCAGTATGTTTTACTCATGCAAAATATTCTCTTAAACTATGTTAATGTGACTCTGTTTGCTTGGAAACCTGCCTTTCTCAAGATGCATGTCAATAATTTTATGGACTGGGACAACTCACTTTGTGCCAATGTTATCTCTAAATTCATGTAGTGGGTGAGGGGCCTGGAGCCAGTCTATGTGTTTTAAGACATTTCCTGTTTTTAATTTGCAGACTGCTAGTGGCACCCCACTCCAGTACTCTCACCTGGAAAATCCCATGGACAGGGGAGCCTGGTGGGCTGCAGTCCATGGGGTCACTAAGAGTCGGACACAACTGAGTGACTTCACTTTCATGCATTGGAGAAGGAAATGGCAACCCACTCCAGTGTTCTTGCCTGGAGAATCCCAGGGACGGGGGAGCCTGATGGGCTGCCATCTCTGGGCTTGCACAGAGTTGGACGTGACTGAAGCGACTTAGCAGCAGCAGGAGTAGCTGTATAACATCTGGCTAAAGACTAGCAGGTGGGCAGTCTTTCTGCACCCCTCTGATGTCTATTTTAGAAGTTTTTCTATCTTTTTTATCTCTTTAATAAAACTTTATTACACAAAAGCTCTTGAGTGATCAAGCTTCAGTCATCACTGGCCCCAGATTGAAGGACTGAATTCCTCTCCTCCAGAGGCTAAGAATCCCAGCATCTTTCATGGCTCAGCAACAACCTTTCATAATCCTATAGATTACACAGATCCCTGTTCACCCTCAAAGCAGTTTATAAGATTAAATTAAAAGTGAGATAATTTGTATTTTTGGAATAGTATCTCTCTTTTTCCAAGTCATTTAACAGTAAGATTTAAGACATTTAGCCAAAGGAAGAGAGACAAGCTTCAGTAAAGAATTTATGCCTCCCTCATGATCTCATCTGCTAAGAATAATGCTAAATCCAAATTCAGATCTTTGATTGTAGAGAAAATTATATGTATAGCCACCAAGGTAAACTGAAGACAATTCATAAATAGGACCTATATCACAGAAAGATAAAATCATAATCCACAGAGTATATATCATTGTGGATATCTGAATTATCTAGATAGCTGAGGTATAACCTTTTACATACTATAAATTAAAAATTTTAATTATTTTTAATGGCCACATTTCCTTCAACCAATCTGAACTTCCCTGTCATGTTAAGCAGAAGATGTGCAATGAAACTTTCTTGACACCATAGCCATTATTATTGAATATTTGTTATTTCATACAGCAAAATATGATTTTAGACCAGATGTATAACGAACAGATTTAGTCTTGAGGGGGCCCTGATCAAAACATGAGCCCTGAATTTTCTCTCTTGACTTCAGTTTTCTTTTTAATCATCAGTTGTGTCATTATAAAAGCTGCTTGTGAAAGATTAATTGGTACCTCCTCATGATTTGATGTTACCTTCTTTTATGTGGTTTTCTTATTGTTCAGAAAATTATATTCTTCATTGTACTAATCTCCATCACTCAAATTTTGTCTCCAACTGAGTATCATTGGCTCAAAAACTGTCACTCAATACTCTGTATCATTTCTTTTATAGTAAGTATCTTACATTCCAAAGAGCATAAAGGAAACATATGCCTTATCATTTTAAGAATTAGTTCAAAAAATTTACAGAGTTAGCTTACTATAAATTCAATAAATACATACAAGAGAGAATCCTTAGACAAGACTCTTAAGATTCTCTTAGTGTTTGAGATTTATAAGAATTCTAGGTGTTAGTTATATTAAGGACCACACATAACCTACATAAAGATGTGTATAAGAGACAGGATAATTATGTGATTAATGGTAAAACTTACATTTTAAACTGTACTATGTCTCCATATATATGTCATTATATATATATATAGTTTCACATATATATTTAAATTATTTTTAATGGCCACATTTCTTTCAACCTATCTGCACTTCCATGTCACATTTTATATATATGTATATATAATATACATATATAATATACATATATGTACATATATGTGTGTATATACATATATGTGTGTGTGTGTATGTATACATACATACACACAGTACAATAAACACTGTTCAGTTCAGTCGCTCAGTTGTGTCCGTCTGCGACCGTATGAATCACAGCACACCAGGCCTTCCAGTCCATCACCAACTCCCGGAGTTCACCAAAACTCATGTGCATCGAGTTGGTGATGCATCCATCCATCTCATCCCCTGTCATCCCCTTCTTCTCCTACCCCCATCCCTCCAAGCATCAGGGTTTTTTCCAATGAGTCAACTCTTCACATGAGGTGGCCAAAGTATTGGAGTTTCAGCCTCAGCATCAGTCCTTCCAATGAACACCCAGGACTGGTCTCCTTTAGGATGGACTGGTTAGATCTCCTTGCAGTCTAAGGGACTCTCAAGACTCTTCTCCAACACCACAGTTCAAAAACATCAATTCTTCGGTGCTCAGCTTTCTTCACAGTCCAACTCTCACATCCATACATGACCATAGCCTTGACTGGAAAAACCATAGCCTTGATTAGACAGACCTTTGTTGGCAAAGTAATGTCTCTGCTTTTGAATATGCTATCCAGGTTGGTCATAACTTTCCTTCCAAGGAGTAAGCGTCTTTTAATTTCATGGCTGCAATCACCATCTGCAGTGATTTTGGAGCCCCAAAAAATAAAGTCTGACACTGTTTCTACTGTTTCCCCATCTATTTCCCATGAAGTGATGGGACTAGATGCCATGATCTTCGTTTTCTGAATGTTGAGCTTTAAGCCAAGTTTTTTACTCTCCTCTTTCACTTTCATCAACAGGCTTTCCGCTGCCGCCCCTGACCTCGGACGCCGGTTAGCTCCTCTCGGCTGCTGCCCCTGACCTCGGACGCGGGATAACTCCTTTTGGCTATATGAAATTGTTGTTGTTCAGTTGCCCAGTTGTGTCCAATTCTTTGTGACCCCACGGACAGCGGCACACCAGGCTTCCCTGTCCCTCATCATCTCCCGGAGTTTGCTCAAGTTCACATTCATTGCATAAGTAATTTATTTACATATAATTATGAAATTACATTGGAGATGGAAATGGCCACCCACACCAGTATTCTTGCCTGGAAAATCCCATGGATAGAGGAACCTGGCCGGCTACAGTCCATGGGGTCACAAGAGTCAGACATGAATTAGAGGCTAAAGCACCACCACCATGAAATTACATGTAAATATGAAGTTACAAACTCTTTAAAAGCAAAGTCCTCAACTTGTATATCTTCATATCACCCAAAGTGCATAGCAAAAATGTTTTGCATGTAAAGGTTGATCAGTTAATACACATTAATTTACTGAGATAAAATCTGCCCATGCCAGATTGATGATAAAATGAGATATAAGAAAACAAAGTATTGTTTTTCTCTTTTTGCTCAGGGAAAATATTATAACAGTGTTATCAGACGTATTAAGCCGCCTTCAAAGTACATATCTTACTAGAACTTGTAACTTACTTGAGCATAAGAAAAAAAAAAATCTTTCATATTTATATAGTTGAGTTGTGTCCTCCAAAAAGATGTTGATGCTCTGACTCCCAGTAGCTGTAAATGTGACTTTATTTGGAAATAGGATATTTACAGATATTTAAGTTAAGACAGAGTATTCAGTTCAGTTGCTCAGTCATGTCCGACTCTTTGCAACCCCATGAATCGCCGCACGCCAGGCCTCCCTGTCCATCACCATCTCCCAGAGTTCACTCAAGCTCACGTCCATCAAGTCAGTGATGCCATCCAGCCATCTCACCCTCTGTCATCCCCTTCTCCTCCTGCTCCCCAATCCCTCCCAGCATCAGAGTCTTTTCCAGTGAGTCAACTCTTCACATGAGGTGGCCAAAGTACTGGAGTTTCAGCTTTAGCATCATTCCTTCCAAAAAACACCCAGGACTGATCTCCCCCAGAATGGACTGGTTGGATCTCCTCGCAGTCCAAGGGTGGACCCTAATCCAATATGACTCTGTCCTTCAGTGAGTCAACTCTTCACATGAGGTGGCCAAAGTACTGGAGTTTCAGCTTTAGCATCATTCCTTCCAAAAAACACCCAGGACTGATCTCCCCCAGAATGGACTGGTTGGATCTCCTCGCAGTCCAAGGGTGGACCCTAATCCAATATGACTCTGTCCTTATAAAGGGAAGACTTTTCTCTCTGTGTGAATGCACATAGAGAGAGCCCCATGTGAAGATAAAACAGAAGTCAAGGTGTTCCAGCAGAGAACACAAACACTGAAGATTGCCAGAAAGCTACTAGAAACTAGGAGAGAGGCATGGAGTAGATTTTCCCACAGAAAGAAACAATACTGCCAGCACCTTGATCTTGAACTTTAGCCTCCAGAACCAGGCAAAAAGACTTTTTAGGTGACCCAGATTGTGGTGCTTTGTTCTGGCAGCCTTAGTAAGCTAACACAATATGAATGAATCACAACTTGAAATTTAGATTTAGATACTTAGGTTATGTAAGAATGAATCTAGTGTTTAACCTTTCAATTATTGGTTAAAATGTGCTGCTGGAGGCAAAAACAAATATTTGTGATGAAAAGTCAACAGAAATCTATATGCAATATCAGATTTTAATATTACAAAATTAAAAAAAAAATTTCTGTGTACAAACTAGTATTGAAAATGAAACTGGAAAAGAGAACCATTGATAATACTGCCAATTATAGAAATTTTACTTTCTCTCTTCTAATTTTCCATTCTTTTTGTCCCTTTTCAGTTTATTAATAATCCTTATTTTGGCCACCAAAAATAAAGTGTAGGTGAATTCTATTTTCTAATGGATGGGAGGAGAACTACATCTTTCTCTTTTTTAATTTCCAGTAATATTCATTGAAAAAAAAGGAAAGGCATATCATTTATGAAATATTCACACACCTTTGTTAACTTGAACCTTACTTTTTTACTTGGTATTATTTAAGTACTTTCTTTTTTAAAGTCATTTTCTGTCAATACTCTATTATCTCTGTTATCTCTTAAAATAATGTATATATTTCAACAACCTGGACAACATTTTTCTTTACAAATTTTCTGTAGTCTGTATTTTTTTTGCAATCTGGATACATTTTCTTTATATATATGTTTGATGTGTCTTCTAAGTTAGAAATGGGACTGCTTGGGATACAGTCTCTGTGCAGAATGTCTTTTAAGGATCCTTGTGATCAACACTTAGGAAAGGGAGGGAGAGGAAGCAGGGTTACCCAGAGGGAGAAGTTAAACTGCAATCCGAGCCCTACGGCAGCTCTAGTCAACTCAGCAGGAAGTGCTTTGGAGAGAGAATGGGCTTTAGGAATTCTGCTAACTTGGGCTAAGACAGCTGGCCTTTGTACTCCTATGCACATCAGTCACTGGACTGGGCCGCTCCTGAAATGAATGTGACCTTGTGCAGGGTGGCTCTGCAGCTGAGTCTATCCCCTGAAGGGGCTGACAGTTCAAAGCTGTCTGCCAACAGCACTTCCTGCAGCTGAGGTGGCAAGTCCTTCACTGAAAGGAACCTGGGCACCGCAGTACAGTGCCCATTACATGGAAGAATGAATGTCCTCATGAATTTCTCTTGTAAAAGATACTTTTAATAGTCTCTACATAATCTTAATTGGAACCATTTTAATTATGAGATAAGAGATGTCATATTTAAAACTTCTATAGATGAAAGATGCTTTATTTCATAAAGGAAATAACCACACACTAATTTAGAGATCTAGCTTCAAGATAACCAATATATTCACATGTTGACCTTGCTGGAGGTGGGTTCTTCTCTATGTATGAACACTCTGTGAAATTTTGAATGCTAAATGCTTTCTTACACTGATGGATGCTGACCTGAGCTTTCAAACACTATTAGATCAGCATGATAAAGCAGACTTGAAGCAAACTCTAAAGAGCAACTCACTGTTATTTTGTCACTGATCACCTCTTACTGCTACCACTCTGGGGAATTTAAGCTGGGACTTTAAAACAAAATTATTTCAAATGTCATGTCCTTGATGCCATAAAAATGTGTCATGTTTTACTTGCCTTAAAATATTTTCAGCCAGTCACTTCACACTTCTGCCTAGAGAGCTCAGGTTCTACCTGTAACGTGGATAGGAATGTTATTGGTTGATAATTCCACTGCTTAAGCTCTCAGCACATTACTTTGTTCATTAAGCTCTTAATGTGAAATCTGATTCTTCCCAAGGTTTTTGTCCCTGTATGTGGCCATGAACTATCTAGCTCCTTCAGTTTTGCTTTGTGATTGATTCCATTCCCAAGCCAACCTATTTCTGCTTTACCTCTTTTTCTTTATAGATAGAGAATGAAGTTCTTAGCCTCACCCTTTTAATCACATAATTATCTCTGGCTAGATTTTTTCAGTGGCACTTAGTCTCTTCTCTCTTATCATTGCTAAGATTTTTAATTTTTCATAAATCCCTTCTGCTTTAAATTCACTCAACTTTTTATTTGATAAATTTTGTGTGCTTATTTTCTTTGTAGTGACAGACTTTCTGATGCTCTGGTTTAAACTTGTCTGCAAATACTGTGAACTTTTTACCAATAGACAGGATCTGTGACCTCAGCAGAACTCAAATGCACAAGAAATATATCTGAGTCTTAAGTGTTAAAACATGTTTTTATATCTCACCATTTCTTTAAAAATCTATTTTTCTTAGCTCCTAGGTTCTTCTTTGCTTTCTTCAGTGGTTCATAGGTCTTGAGCTGACAGGTTTATTATTTACTCACAAGACAAACAGTGTTTTGTTAACATAAATAGTCTCTCTGAAAGCAAGAGAAATTAGTTGGTCTGGTCACATTTAGAGGGTTTTATTTTAAATTCACTATTATTCTGTGGAAGAGGTACATAATAACAACCATAATATTAATTAAAATACAATTATGATAAGAGAACAGTGCTATTATTTTTTGTTTTTGTTTTTTAACATGTAATGGTTTTTATAAAGTAACTTATTGTACCCAAGATTTTCAGGCATTCTCTAGTCTGTTTTTGACTAGTAAGTATAACATAGAACATAGTTTTATGAAATGAATTCAGCAAAGTCAGAGGATACAAGACTGACATGCAAAAATTAGTTGTATTTATATATATATATCAATGAACATTCCAAAAAGGAAATTAAGAAAACAATTCCATTTATAATAGCATAAAAAAAGATTGAAATATTTAGGAATAAATTTCACCAAGGAGGTACAAGACTGGTACATTGAAAACTATAAAGTATTGTTAAAAATATTAAAGATGACTTAAGTAAATGGAAAGACATTGCATGTTCATGGGTTAAGATATGATATTGTTAAAATGGAATTATTCCCCAAAGCAACATATGCTGCTGCTGCTGCTAAGTCGCTTCAGTCGTGTCCGACTCTGTGCGACCCCACAGATGGCAGCCCATTGGGCTCCGCCATCCCTGGGATTCTCCAGGCAAGAACAGTGGAGTGGGTTGCCATTTCCTTCTCCAATTGCATGAAAGTGAAAAGGGAAAGTGAAGTCGCTCAGTCGTGTCTGACTCAGCGACCCCATGGACTGCAGCCCACCAGGCTCCTCCGTCCATGGGAGTTTCCAGGCAAGAGTGCTGGAGTGGGGTGCAGTGCAATCTCTATCAAAATTTAAATGACTTTTTTTTAAACAAAAAAAAAAATTCTAAAATTCATATGGAATTGCAGGAGAGTGCAAATACTCAAACCCATCTTGGAAAAGACCAAAGTTGAAACACTCACACTTCATAATCCCAAAACTTACTGAAACCTACAATCATTGACAAAAGTATGGTGTACCCAATAAGGAACACCTTAATATATAAGGCAAATGCTAACAGCCATAAAAGGGGAAATCAACACTAACAATAGTAAGAGGGGGTTTTAACACTCCATTTTCACCAATGGACAGACCAGCCAGGAACATAATAAATAAGGAAACACAAACTTTAAATGACACAATAAACCAGGTAGACTTAATCAATACTAGGACATTCCACCTGAAAGCCTCAGAATATACTTCCTTCTCAAGTGCACATGGAACATTGTCCAGGACAGAGCACATCTTGGTCACAAATCAAGCATCAGTAAATTTAAGAAAACTGAAACTATAATGAGCATCTTTTCTGATCACAACACTATGAGATTAGAAATCAATTACAGGAAAAACTATAAAAAACACAAACACATGGAGGCTAAACAGTGTATTACTAAATAACCAAGAGATTACTGAGGAAATCAAAGAGGGAATAAAAAAATACATAGAAACCATGACAATGGAAACACAATGACCCAAAACCTATGGGATGTGACAAAAACAGTTCTAAGAGGGAAGTTTATAGCAATTCAATCTCACCTCAAGAAACAAAACTTTCAAACAAACAATCTACCCTTACAAATAAAGTGACTAGAGAAAGAGGGACAGCAACAATATCAAAAAAGAAATAGAATTAGTAGAAGGAAAAACATCATAAAGATCAAAGTAGAAGTAAATAGAAATGAAAACAGCAAAGATCAATAAAACTAAAAGTTGATTCTTTAAGAATAAAACTGATAAACCTTTACTCAGACTCATTAAGAAAAAAGAGACGATTCAAACCAATAAAATTAGAAATGAAAAAGGAGAAATTACAACGGACACCACAGAAACACAAAGGATCATAAGAGAATACTGCAAGTAACTATATGCCAATAAAATGCACAACCTATAAGAAATGGACAAATACTTAGAAAGGTACAACCTTCCAAGACTAGAACAGGAAGACATAGAAAATACATATAGATCAATCACAAGTAATGAAATTGAAACTGTAATTAAAAATCTTCCAAAAAACAAAAGTCCAGGACCAGATGACTTCACAGACAAATTCTATCAAATATAAAGAAGAGTTAACACCTATACATCTCTTCCAAAATAGTGTAGAAGAAAGAACACTCCAAACTTGTTCTATGAGGCCACCATCACCTGGTAACAAAACCAGACAAAGACATCACCAAAAAGAAAATTATAGACCAATATCACTGATGAGCATAGACACAAACATTCTCAACAAAATATTAGAAAACAGAATTCAAACACATATTAGAAAGATCATATGCCATGATTAAGTGGGATTTATTCCAGGGATGCAAGGATTTTTCAATAAATTCAAATCAATCAGTATGATACACCATATTAACAAATTAAAGAATAAAAATCATATGATCATCTCTATTTCATTCTTTTACATGCAGCTATCCAGTTTTCCCAGTACCACTTATTAAAGAGACTGTCTTTTCTCCATTGTATATACTCGCCTCCTTTGTCATTGATTAGCTGGCCAAAGGTGTATGGGTTTATCTGTGGGCTTTCTATCCTGTACTATTGATCTATATTTCTTAGAATGGAGATATTCACAGAACTAGACAAACTGTTTTAAAAAATTTGCATGGAACACAAAAGACCCCAAATTTCCAAAGTAATACTGAGAAAGAAAAATGGAGCTGGAGGAATCAGGATCCCTGACTTCAGACTATTCCACAAAACTACAGCCATCAAAACAGTATACTACTGAAACAAAAACAGAAATATGTACAGATCAAAGGAACAGGGTAGAAAGCCCAGAAATAAACCCATGTACCTGTGCTCAATCAATCTATGACAAAATGGTAAGAATACACAATGGAGAAAAGTTTATTTAATTAGTGGTACTGGGAAAACTGGATAGGTACACGTAAAAGAATGAATTAGAACACTAACTATATACACTACATACAAAAATAAATTCAAAATTAATTAAAGACCAAATGTCAAGCCAAACACTATAAAACTCATAGAGGAAAACAGGAGTAACACTTTTTGACATAAACCACAGCAAAATCTTTTTTGACCCACCTTCTAGAGTTATGAAAATAAACATAAACAAATGGGACCTAATTTAACTTCTAAGCTTATGAACAGCAAAGGAAACCATAAATAAGACCAAAAGACAACCCTTAGAATGGGAGAAAATATTGGCAAATGAAGTAGCTAGCAAGGGATTAATCTGTAAAATATACAAACATGGGGCGGTCCTAAGATGGCGGAGGAATAGGATGGGGAGACCACTTTCTCCCTCACAAATTCATCAAAAGAACATATTTCAATGCTGAGTAAATTCCACAAAACAACTTCTGAATGCTGGCAGAGGACATGAAACACCCAGAAAAGCAGATCATTGGCTTCAAAAACAGGAAAAAATGTAAAAGATGGAAAAAGAGACAAAGGAGGTAGGGAGAGAGCTCCGTCCTGGGAAGGGAGTCCTGTCCCGGGAAGAGACTCATAAGAAGAGAGGTTTCCAAACACCAGTAAACATTCTCGCTGCCGAGTCTGGGGCTAACCTTGGAAGCACAGAGGGCAACATAACAGGAAGGAAAAATAAATAACTAAAACCAACAGATTACAAGCCCAACAGGAACTCCCCCAGCGGAAAAGCAGCGCAGACGCCTGCATCCGCCACTAACAAGTGGGGGCTGGGCAGGGAGGCGTGGGAGGTGCAGACTGCAGTGCTTTTTAAGAATCAGGCCGCGGGAGGTGCGGGCTGCAAAGAATCCAGCCGGAACGCCCCGCGCATGACCAGAGGGCCCGCATGTGACCAGAGCGAACTAACTTGGGCTAGCAATCCAGACTGTGGGATAACTACCACGCGAAATGCTCAAACATAAGACACCACCAGGACCGCGCCCAGAACAAAGGATGGAACAGAAATAGCCGGCTGCAGACCATCCCCCTCCGGTGACAGGCAGCCAGAGCCTTAAGGGCTGGAAGGGGGCAATCGCAGCCCAAGAGAGTCATTACCTACCAAAATGCGAGCAGGCTTCTTTGCTAACTAGGACTTCTGGGGGTTCTGGACAGTCATCATCCCCCTGAGAAGGAACGCCAGCGGTACACCCAGAAAACTGAGCAGCAGGGAAAGGCGACCAGTCGCAGCAATTGCGCTCGCCAAACACCTGAGCTACTCGGACCTGGGAAGGGCACAAAACGCAGGCCCAACCAAATATGTGCCTCTGAAGGCTACCTGAGCACTGAGCCTGAGCGGCTTAGACGGGAGAGGTACATGAAGCCTAGGACCTGCCTCAGACGGTTCCCCGGCAGAACAACTTAGAGCCTGAGCAGTGTGCGCTGTGAGCAGGGGAAAGACAAGTGCGAATGAGGCAATGCAAGCACACGCCAGTAATATTTGTTTGCAGTATCCCTCCCTCTCCACAGCGCGACTGAACAAGTGAGCCTAAAAAAAAAAAAAAAAAGTGTCCACCACCGCCCTCCCTGAGTCAACATGGAAATCAGACACTGAAAAGACCAGCAAACAGAAGTTAAGCAGAGGGAACTGCCTTGGAAGTGACCCCACACTGCCCACAACACCAGAGAAAGGGCCATATATATCTTTACTATTTTTACAAGCATCCTTTTTTTTTTTTTATGTTGATGTTGTTGCGTGAATTTTTTTTCTTTCTTTTTTTTTAACTTTCTTAAATTTTAAGTCCTCTATTTCTCTAATTTTTATTTTTATAACATATTATTACTTTTCAAAAAAAAAGACAGAGACCCTATTTTTTAAGCAAACGCCGTATATAGTCTTTTTGTGGTTGATGTTGTTGTTTTTTAATAATTCTTGTGGCTTTTTTTTCTTTTTTCTTTTTTTTCCCTTCTTCTTCTGCTTCTTTTATTTAATAGTGTATTTTTGAAAATCCAATCTCTACTCCAAATTTTTACCTTTGCTTTTTGGTATTTGTTGTCAATTTTGTACATTTAAAAACCCAATCTTCAGTACCCAGTTTTACCTGAGAGCGAGATCACTGGCTTGACCACTCTCTCCTCCTTTGGACTCTCCTTTTTCTCCACCAGGTGGCCTCTGTCTCTTCCCTCCCCCTATTCTTCCCTACCCAACTCTGTGAATCTCTGTGTGTTCCAGAAGGTGGAGAACACTCATGGAACTGGTTACTGACCAGATCTGTCTCTCTCCTTTTCATTTCCCTCTTTTATCCTCCTGGCCACCTCCGTCTACTTCCTCCCTCTCCTCTTCCCTGTATAATTTCGTGAACACCTCTGAGCAGTCCAGACTGTGGAGCACACATAAGGAAGTGATTACTGGCTAGCTTGCTCTCTCCTCTTTTGATCCCACCTCATCTCATCCCAGTCACCTCTAACTACCCCCTCCCGCTTCTCTTCTCCATGTAACTCAGTGAACCTCTCTGGGTGTCCCTCAATGTGGAGAAACCTTTCATCTTTAACCTAGATGTTTTATCATCCGTGCTGTATAGCTGAAGAAGCCTTGAGGCTATTGTAAAATAAAACTGAAAACCAGAAGCAGGAGACTTAAGTCCAAATCCTGAGAACATCAGAGAAATCCTGAATCCAGGGAACATTAATCGATAGGAGCCCATCAAACGCCTCCATACCTACACTGAAACCAAGCACCACCCAAGGGCCAACAAGTTCCAGAACAAGACATACCACACAAATTCTCCAGCAACACAGGAACACACCCCTAAGCTTCAATATACAGGCAGCTCAAAGTTACTCCAAAATCATTGACGTCTCATAACCCATTACTGGACGCTTCATAGCACTCCAGAGAGACGAAATCCAGCTCCACCCACCAGAACTCAAACACAAGCCTCCTTAGCCAAGAATCATTGACAAGCCACTGATACAACCCCACCCACAGTGAGGAAACTCCATACTAAAGAGAACTCCACAAATTCCCAGAATATAGAAAGGCCACCCCAAACGCAGCAATATAACCAAGATGAAGAGACAGAGGAATACCCAGCAGGTAAAGGAACAGGAGAAAAACCCGCCAAACCAAACAAAAGAGGAAGAGATAGGGAATCTACCTGAGAAAGAATTCCGAATATTGATAGTGAAAATGATCCAAAATCTTGAAATCAAAATGGAATCACAGATAAATAGCCTGGAGACAAGGATTGAGAAGATGCAAGAAAGGTTTAACAAGGACTTAGAAGAAATAAAAAAGAGCCAATATACAATGAATAATGCAATGAATGAGATCAGAAACACTCTGGAGGCAACAAATAGTAGAATATCGGAGGCAGAAGATAGGATTAGTGAAATAGAAGATAGAATGGTAGAAATAAATGAATCAGAGAGGGAAAAAGAAAAACGAATTAAAAGAAATGAGGACAATCTCAGAGACCTCCAGGACAATATGAAACGCTCCAACATTCGAATAATAGGAATCCCAGAAGAGGAAGACAAAAAGAAAGACCATGAGAAAATACTAGAGGAGATAATAGTTGAAAACTTCCCTAAAATGGGGAAGGAAATAATCACCCAAGTCCAAGAAACCCAGAGAGTTCCAAACAGGATAAACCCAAGGCGAAACACCCCAAGACATATATTAATCAAATTAACAAAGACCAAACACAAAGAACAAATATTAAAAGCAGCAAGGGAAAAACAACAAATAACACACAAGGGGATTCCCATAAGGATAACCGCAGATCTTTCAACAGAAACTCTTCAGGCCAGGAGGGAATGGCAAGACATACTTAAAGTGATGAAAGAAAATAACCTACAGCCCAGATTACTGTACCCAGCAAGGATCTCATTCAAATATGAAGGAGAAATAAAAACCTTTACAGAAAAGCAAAAACTGAGAGAATTCAGCACCACCAAACCAGCTCTCCAACAAATGCTAAAGGATATTCTTTAGACAGGAAACACAAAAAGGGCGTATAAACCCGAACCCAAAACAATAAAGTGAATGGCAACGGGATCATACTTATCAATAACTACCTTAAACGTAAATGGGTTGAATGCCCCAACCAAAAGGCAAAGACTGGCTGAATGGATACAAAAACAAGACCCCTATATATGCTGCCTACAAGAGACCCACCTCAAAACAAGGGACACATACAGACTGAAAGTGAAGGGCTGGAAAAAGATATTCCATGCAAATAGAGACCAAAAGAAAGCAGGAGTAGCCATACTCATATCCGATAAAATAGACTTTAAAACAAAGGCTGTGAAAAGAGACAAAGAAGGCCACTACATAATGATCAAAGGATCAATCCAAGAAGAAGACATAACAATTATAAATATATATGCACCCAACATAGGAGCACCGCAATATGTAAGACAAATGCTAACAAGTATGAAAGGAGATATTAACAATAACACAATAATAGTGGGAGACTTTAATACCCCACTTACATCTATGGACAGATCAACTAAACAGAAAATTAACAAAGAAACCCAAACTTTAAATAATACAATAGAACAATTAGACCTAATTGATATCTATAGGACATTTCACCCCAAAACAATGAATTTCACCTTTTTCTCAAGTGCTCACGGAACCTTCTCCAGGATAGATCACATCCTGGGCCATAAATCTAACCTTGATAAATTCAAAAAAATCGAAATCATTCCAAGCATCTTCTCTGACCATAATGCATTAAGATTAGATCTCAATTACAAGAGAAAAACTATTAAAAATTCCAACATATGGAGGCTGAACAACACACTTCTAAATAACCAACAAATCACAGAAGAAATCAAAAAAGAAATCAAAATATGTATAGAAACGAATGAAAATGAAAACACAACAACCCAAAACCTATGGGACACTATAAAAGCAGTGCTAAGAGGAAAGTTCATAGCAATACAGGCACACCTCAAGAAGCAAGAAAAAAGTCAAATAAATAACCTAACTCTACACCTAAAGCAACTAGAAAAGGAAGAAATGGAGAACCCCAGAGCTAATAGAAGGAAAGAAATCTTAAAAATTAGGGCAGAAATAAATGCAAAAGAAACAAAAGAGACTATAGCAAAAATCAACAAAGCCAAAAGCTGGTTCTTTGAAAAAATAAATAAAATTGACAAACCATTAGCCAGACTCATCAAGAAACAAAGAGAGAAAAATCAAATCAATAAAATTAGAAATGAAAATGGAGAGATTACAACAGACAACACAGAAATACAAAGGATCATAAGAGACTACTATCAGCAATTATATGCCAATAAATTGGACAACGTGGAAGAAATGGACAAATTTTTAGAAAAATACAAACTTCCAAAACTGAACCAGGAAGAAATAGAAAATCTTAACAGACCCATCACAAGCACGGAAATTGAAACTGTAATCAGAAATCTTCCAGCAAACAAAAGCCCAGGTCCAGACGGCTTCACAGCTGAATTCTACCAAAAATTTCGAGAAGAGCTAACACCTATCCTACTGAGACTCTTCCAGAAAATTGCAGAGGAAGGTAAACTTCCAAACTCATTCTATGAGGCCACCATCACCCTAATACCAAAACCTGACAAAGATGTCACCAAAAAAGAAAACTACAGGCCAATATCACTGATGAACATAGATGCAAAAATCCTTAACAAAATTCTAGCAATCAGAATCCAACAACACATTAAAAAGATCATACACCATGACCAAGTGGGCTTTATCCCAGGGATGCAAGGATTCTTCAATATCCGCAAATCAATCAATGTAATTCACCACATTAACAAATTGAAAAATAAAAGCCATATGATTATCTCAATAGATGCAGAGAAGGCCTTTGACAAAATTCAACATCCATTTATGATAAAAACTCTCCAGAAAGTAGGAATAGAAGGAACATACCTCAACATAATAAAAGCTATATATGACAAACCCACAGCAAACATTATCCTCAATGGTGAAAAACTGAAAGCATTTCCCCTAAAGTCAGGAACAAGACAAGGGTGCCCACTTTCACCGCTACTATTCAACATAGTTCTGGAAGTTTTGGCCACAGCAATCAGGGCAGAAAAAGAAATAAAAGGAATCCAAATTGGAAAAGAAGAAGTAAAACTCTCACTGTTTGCAGATGACATGATCCTCTACATAGAAAATCCTAAAGACTCCACCAGAAAATTACTAGAGCTAATCAATGAATATAGTAAAGTTGCAGGATATAAAATCAACACACAGAAATCCCTTGCATTCCTATACACTAATAATGAGAAAGTAGAAAAAGAAATTAAGGAAACAATTCCATTCACCATTGCAACGAAAAGAATAAAATACTTAGGAATATATCTACCTAAAGAAACTAAAGACCTATATATGGAAAACTATAAAACACTGATGAAAGAAATCAAAGAGGACACTAATAGATGGAGAAATATACCGTGTTCATGGATCGGAAGAATCAATATAGTGAAAATGAGTATACTACCCAAAGCAATCTACAGATTCAATGCAATCCCTATCAAGCTACCAGCGGTATTTTTCACAGAACTAGAACAAATAATTTCAAGATTTGTATGGAAATACAAAAAACCTCGAATAGCCAAAGCAATCTTGAGAAAGAAGAATGGAACTGGAGGAATCAACCTGCCTGACTTCAGGCTCTACTACAAAGCCACAGTCATCAAGACAGTATGGTACTGGCACAAAGACAGAAATATAGATCAATGGAACAAAATAGAAAGCCCAGAGATAAATCCACACACCTATGGACACCTTATCTTCGACAAAGGAGGCAAGAATATACAATGGAGTAAAGACAATCTCTTTAACAAGTGGTGCTGGGAAAACTGGTCAACCACTTGTAGAAGAATGAAACTAGATCACTTTCTAACACCACACACAAAAATAAACTCAAAATGGATTAAAGATCTAAACGTAAGACCAGAAACTATAAAACTCCTAGAGGAGAACATAGGCAAAACACTTTCCGACATAAATCACAGCAGGATCCTCTATGATCCACCTCCCAGAATACTGGAAATAAAAGCAAAAATAAACAAATGGGATCTAATTAAAATTAAAAGCTTCTGCACAACAAAGGAAACTATAAGCAAGGTAAAAAGACAGCCTTCTGAATGGGAGAAAACAATAGCAAATGAAGCAACTGACAAACAACTAATCTCAAAAATATACAAGCAACTTATGCAGCTCAACTCCAGAAAAATAAATGACCCAATCAAAAAATGGGCCAAAGAACTAAATAGACATTTCTCCAAAGAAGACATACGGATGGCTAACAAACACATGAAAAGATGCTCAACATCACTCATTATCAGAGAAATGTAAATCAAGACCACAATGAGGTACCATTTCACACCAGTCAGAATGGCTGCGATCCAAAAGTCTACAAGCAATAAATGCTGGAGAGGGTGTGGAGAAAAGGGAACCCTCTTACACTGTTGGTGGGAATGCAAACTAGTACAGCCACTATGGAGAACAGTGTGGAGATTCCTTAAAAAACTGCAAATAGAACTGCCTTATGATCCAGCAATCCCACTGCTGGGCATACTCACTGAGGAAACCAGAATTGAAAGAGACACATGTACCCCAATGTTCATTGCAGCACTGTTTATAATAGCCCGGACATGGAAGCAACCTAGATGTCCATCAGCAGATGAATGGATAAGAAAGCTGTGGTACATATACACAATGGAGTATTACTCAGCCATCCAAAAGAATTCATTTGAATCAGTTCTAATGAGATGGATGAAACTGGAACCTATTATACAGAGTGAAGTAAGCCAGAAAGAAAAACACCAATACAGTATACTGACACATATATATGGAATAAAGATGGCAATGATGACCCTGTATGCAAGACAGCAAAAGAGACACAGATGTATAGAACGGACTTTTGGACTCTGTGGGAGAGGGAGAGGGTGAGGGTGGGATGATTTGGGAGAACGGCATTGAAAAGTGTATACTATCATGTAAGAACGAAGCACCAGCCTATATTCGATACAGGATACAGGATGCTTGGAGCTGGTACATGGGGACGATCCAGAGAGAGGATATGGGGTGGGAGGTGGGAGGGGGATTCAGAATTGGGAGCTCGTATACATCCGTGGTGAATTCATGTCAATGTATGGCAAAACCAATACGGTATTATAAAGTAAAATAAAGTAAAAATAAAATTAAAAAAATAATAATAAAATAAAAATGCAAACAGCTCATGCCACTCAATATCAAAACAACGTACAACCCAATCAAAAAAAAAAAAAAAAAAAAAGGAATACCTAAGTAGACATTTCTCCAAAGAACACATACAGATGGCTAAGAGGTACATGAAAAGATGCTCAACATCACTAGTTATTAGAGAAATGTAAATAAAACTTACAATAAGATATCACCTCACACTTGTCAGAATCAGTTAAGTTCAGTCACTCAGTCGTGTCCAACTCTTTGTGACCCCATGAACTGCCGCATGCCAGCTCTCCCTGTGCATCACCAACTCCTGGAGTCCACCCAAACCCATGTCCATTGAGTCGGTGATGCCATCCAACCATCTCATCCTCTGTTGTCCCCTTTTCCTCCGGCCCTCAATCTTTCCCAGCATCAGGGTCTTTTCAAGTGAGTCAGCTCTTCGCATCAGGTGACAAAGTATTGGAGTTTCAGCTTCAACATCAGTCCTTCCAATGTACTGCAAAGACTTAACATTGTGCTTTATACAACATTGTAAGGCAATTATGCTTTGAAAAAATGTGGTGCTAAGAGAGGGTAGACAAATAGATTAATGGAATATAATTGAGAATAAATCAATATATCTATGATCATTTTATTTTGACAAAGATGCCAGAACAGTTCAGTGGGAAACAATAGTGTCTTTAATAAATGATGTTAAGACAGGTGAATAAATACATGCTAAGACTCTGACGCTGAGAGGGATTGGGGGCAGGAGGAGAAGGGGACAACAGAGGATGAGATGACTGGATGGCATCACTGACTCAATGGACGGAACTCCAGGAGTTGGCAATGTACAGGGAGGCCTGGAGTGCTGCAGTTCATGGGGTTGCAAAGAGTCGGACACAACTGAGCAACTGAACTGAACGATTAAATTAGACCCTTCCCTCATACCATATACAAAAATTACAACAAAATGGAGCAAAAACTAAGTGCCAGAGCTAAACCATAGCACAGTTCAGTTCAGTTCAGCCGCTCAGTCATGTCCAACTCTTTGCAAGGAACTATTATATATTCAGGGAACTGTATTCCTGTGATAAACCATAATGGTAAAGAATATATATATACACACATACACACACACATGTAACTAGTTACTTTGCTATACAGGAGAGATTGGCAGCAACATTGTAAACCAACTATATTGCAATTAAGGAAAAAAAACTCCTAGGACAAAATAGAAGTAAATCTTCATAACCTTGGATGTGGCAATATTTTTTTAGATATGACACCAAAAACACAGGCAACAAAGTTTAAATGTGTATTGGACTTCATAAAAATTAAACATTTGTACAAATGATGCTGTCAAAAAAGAGAAAAGGCAACCCACATAATGGGAGAAAATATTTGTAAATCATATATATATAGAGAGAGAGACAGAGAGAGAGAGAGAGGATGTAGTATCCACAATATGTAAACAACCTTACTACTCAACAACAAAAGACAACTCAGTTAAAGATTTTATGAAGTACTTAGAGATTTCTCCAAGGAAGATTCATAAATGGTCAAGAAGCACATGGAAGATACTCAACATCACTTTTCATTTGAGAGATGCAAATCAAAACAATAGATACCACCTAATATCCAGTAAGATGACTATAAAAATAACAATAAAAGTAGTCAGTAATATTGCAAAAACATGGAGAAACTGGAAAACCCATATATTGCTGTTGAGTCTGTAAAACAGTGCTGTGACGGTGGAAATCAGTGTGGTTTTGCTGTCCTCTACAGCATTGCCACACAATCCAGCTACCCCATTCCTAGGGAAATACTCTAAAGAAGTAAAAACAGATGTTCAAATAAAAACTTATACATGGATATTCATATCAGTACTATTCAGAATAGTCAAAAAGGTATAAGCAATCCAGATGTTGATCAACTTATAAATGGATAAGCAAAGTGTGGTATATCTACACAATAGAATACTATCTGGCCATAAAAAGGAATGAAGCACTGATATAATATATAACATATATATCCTTAGAAACATTATGCTAAGTGAAAAGTTAGACCCAAAGCACCAGACACAAAAGATCATATTCAGTATGATTCTGTTTATATGAAATATTCAAGACTAGACAAACTGGTAGTAGTCTGCCAGGGTTTGTGGGTAGGGAGGAATGGGCAGTGACTCATGAATGGATATGGAGTTTCCTTTTGTGTTAATGATAGTGTTCTGGAATGAGAAAGTGGTGATGATTTCATAACACTGTGAATAATATATTTATTTGTTGCACATATTCATTAGTAAAATGCCACTGAACTATATAAAATAGTTCAAATGGTCAATTTTATGCTGTGAATTTTAATAATAAAAGAATAAAAAAATGCCCCACCAAATGGATTGTGTACATTCATTTTAAGTTTCATTTCTCATTAAAGTATAAGCTTTCTCCCAAATATTTGTAATATAATTTTATCTTAAAATTCAGATGAAAGAGCATCTGAGAACTTTCCCTTATTTATTCCATGTGAGAGCATATAATGCTAATTTATTTGCTTGGTCTGTTGGAAAGTTATTAAACTCAGGAGATACTATGATCTAACCACCAAACAAGAAATTCTATGATTATATTAAAGAGTGTGATTTGGATCGTACAATTGGGTCTAATTATGTGTTCATGTCCTGAATTGTAAAGTCACTGAAATAAATATTGGTATGCTCTGCGTTATACATCCGTGGCAGCTGTTTCCACACTTGTCACCCTCAATTCGTAATTTCTATCTATAAGTCTTTATGCCAGAAGAGCTCTAGACCTGAGTGACATCTAAATAGATCATCACACTGATTCTTAACTTTTCTGCCTTATTATGGTAAAAACTGATCAAACTCAGAAGGGTCATCTTTACCCAGAGCTTGCTTTCAAAGAGCAATCATGTTCTCTAAAAACTGGCAGCACAGCTATTGATTTTAGATTCAATGGGACATCAGGGCAATGCTGGATCTCTGATTGGCAGCAGGAAAATGGGTGAGAAGATTTCAAACTTTATAAAATAAAGGCAAGAAAACATTGAACTACATGAAATCACTTCTGCTCTGACTGCTTGCATTTTAGGATTTAGTTTGAAGCAGATGTGAAAAGTCTAATATTCAACTTCAGAAATTTGAAAATCAGCCAGCCGCCCTGACCTTGTGTCTCAATGTCCAACATTCCAGTTGAGACTCAAATGCTGACTTACCCTTAAGGATTCCTTCTGATACCTTATTTTGTAATTTTTATCAGTTTTCAAGCAATGGGATCCTAGGTTGCTAGGCTGGTAGGATCTGAGCATTCCCAGAACATTTATATCGCAAAGCTCAACACTGTTTTATAGGAAATAACTTGACAAATGCTAAGTGTGCATGCCACAGAGCTGGTGAAACATGCTTGTTCAAATAAATGCCACGTTGAGGCCTGACCTCACTCAGTTCAGTTCAGTCTCTCAGTCATGTCCAACTATTTGTGACCCCATGAATTGCAGCACGCCAGGCCTCCCTGCCCATCACCAACTCCTAGAGTTCACTCAAACTCATGTCCACTGAGTCGGTGATGCCATCCAGCCATCTTATCCTCTGTCGTCCCCTTCTCCTCCTGCCCCCAATCCCTCCTAGCATCAGAGTCTTTTCCAATGAGTCAACTCTTTGCATGAGGTTGCCAAAGTATTGGAGTTTCAGTTTCAGCAGCATTCCCTCCAAAGAAATCCCAGGGCTGATTTCCTTTAGAATGGACTTGCGAGAGGACATCAGAAAGCAGACACACTGAAACCATAATCACAGAAAACTAGTCTATCTAATCACACGGACCACAGCCTTGTCTTGACTCAATGAAACTAAGCCATGCCATGTAGGGCCACCCAAGATGGGCTGGTCATGGTGGAGAGGGCTGACAGAATGTGGTCCACTGGAGAAGGGAATGGCAAGCCACTTCAGTATTCTTGCCTTGAGAACCCCATGAACAATATGAAAAGGCAAAATGATAGGATACTAAAAGAGGAACTCCCCAGGTCGGTAGGTGCCCAATACGCTACAGGAGATCAGTGGAGAAATAAATCCAGAAAGAATGAAGGGATGGAGCCAAAGCAAAAACAATACCCAGCTGTGGATGTGACTGGTGATAGAAGCAAGGTCCAATGCTGTAAAGAGCAATATTGCATAGGAACCTGGAATGTCAGGTCCATGAATCAAGGCAAATTGGAAGTGGTCAAACAGGAGATGGCAAGAGTGAACGTCGACATTCTAGGAATCAGCAAACTAAAATGGATTGGAATGGGTGAATTTAACTCAGATGACCATTATATCTACTACTGCAGGCAGGAATCCCTTAGAAGAAATGGAGTAGCCATCATGGTCAACAAAAGAGTCTGAAATGCAGTAATTGGATGCAGTCTCAAAAATGACAGAATGATCTCTGTTCGTTTCCAAGGCAAACCATTCAATATCACAGTAATCCAAGTCTATGCCCCAACCAGTAACGCTGAAGAAGCTGAAGTTGAACATTTCTATGACCTCACTATTAAGTGACAAAGTGGAAACAGCGATTTTTTTTTCAAATTAATATGAACTTTTAGATTAAATTATAGCAAGAAGTCAAATACTTGTTCTTCATACTTTTTATCTGAAGCTTTGTCTCTCTTGGCCCCCTTGTCATGTTACCACTGATACTTTTAATTGGATTCACCTGTCAAAATAGTGGCACACTGTGCCCATGAATCTGTGAAAACTCTGGAAGATGTTCAAGGACAGGGGAAGCTGGTGTGCTGCAGCTCATGGGGTCTCAAATAATTTGCCATGCCTTAGCGACTGAACAACGGTATAGTGTCCTTAGTTCCCTGGACACTGTTTTGGGAAGTTGACTTTAAGTTACAGTGTGTTTAGATTCTAACGCACTGGATAATTTGTACTTAACTTTCTCTGTACCTTTTGTTTCTTTGACAGGTGGCTGCTGCCAAGAATCAGTTTGGGTGGGGAGTAGAGTTCCAAGAAATGTAAGAATTGCAAGTATAGTTAATATCCCTTAGGTTTGTGTTTGCTCTGTGCATGATAAACAGAGACCCAAGCCACAGCTCCTGCCTTCTGGGACAGTCCTTACCAATGATGGCTTTGTCTCTTGCCTGAGTCCCAGTTCCCCACTCTGTAAATCAGACATAATTTGTTTGTCATCCCCTTTACTTCACCAGGGGATTTTAAGAATTGAGAAACCACGTAGCACTTGACAATATAAAATGTTAGTTTAATGGTTAAAATGGTGAATGACCTTGTCCAGCCAATGAGTCATTTACTCCCAGGGAGTAAGTTTGGTATCTGGGATGTGAATTAACTCTCTCAGGCCATTTTCAGCTGAATGCTAGAGAGCATGAAAGAATACACTATTTCTATGAGAAGCCAAAGCACTTCTGCCCTTCCCACTCTGCCTACATTTTTAAAGCAACTAAAAATTTAAAGGAGATATTAAACACTCTTGGGAAATACCAAAAACTAAATTTGGAAAAGCATCCTGGTCTTACAGTTATTGAAGTAACCTTGAGTGTTTATCCCTTTGATATAAGTAACTAAAATTTTGTCATGCTTTCTATTAGGATCTCCCTCTGAAGTCAGTCTCCAAGACTAGAACCATAAACATATCACAGTTGTCCTTCACAGCTTAATTTAGCTTTATGAATTTAAACAAACTTTCTATCTTATTGATAGGCAGATTATCACTTTGGGTGGTATGGAATAAGTTTACAACTTATTTTCTAAGGTAATAATTAATTTCTAATAGTTTCGTAGGGCTGCTGTAACAAAGTACCAGAAACTGGGTGGCTTAAATGACAATAAAATACCCAAATTGGGTGCCTTTGTCCCATGGTTCTGGAGGCTAGAAAACAGAGATCAAGTTGTCAGCCATATCAGTTCCTCTTGAGGGCCGGGGAGAAAAATCTGTTCATTCTTCTCTCCTAGCCTCTGGTGGTCTGGCAGCAATCTTTATCCTTCACTAGCGTCTGCTGCTTCACCTTGATCTCTGCCTTCATTTTCACACGGCAATCTCTGTGTGCATGTCTGTGTCCAAATTTCCCCTTTTCATAAAGATTCCTGTCATATTAAATTAGGGGCCCACCTTACTCCAATATGACCTCATCTTAATTTAACTAATTACATCTGCAACAACTCTATTTCCAAATAAGGTCACATTCTGAGATACTAAGGGTTAGAAATTCAATATATGAATTTGGCAGTTGGAGGCACATAATTCAACCTATAATACAATTTTATTTAATCTAAGTTAAATTTATTCAAGCAACATGAAATAATAACTTATTATAGTTTAAAATTTATATTTAAATTATATCCATTTTTCTTACGCTCTTCATGGCTTTTTAGATTTGTCACATTTTCTTTCAGCATTTATTTTCAGTGTCTATAATGTTCCAAATGCCTCCATGCAGGTGCCTTACAGTGTTCCTTCTTATCCTTTCTAATTTCTACATTCTTAGGTCCTGGATTTCATTGTTATTGTTTGGGTTGTCATGTCTTACGTGTGTTATGTATAACTTGTTCATTCCAAAATTCATAACTGCTTCAAAGCTTGGCGCCTGAAGTAAGAATTTTAATTTGAATCTGCCTGGTAGTAGAGCTACGACCTTGGGCAAGTGAGCTTCCCTACTGGTGAAGGAATTCATGATATTTATAACAGGGATTCAGAGAGGGCTGAGCACAAAACTAAAAATAAAATCAGTAAAGCTGTTAGCATGATGCTTGAGACTTAACAGATGTTCAGGTAATTTACTCATTTTCATTTTATTATTCAAAATGGCTTAGTGAAGGAAAAACAGTGCTGGCCTTTCTCCAGGTCATTCAACAAAATTTACATAAAACTGTTTTGATTTTGTTCTAGGTTAGTTTGCTGTAACAAATGACCCTCCCCAAAATCTCTGGTAGTTTATAAGAACAAAGAGGTTTTGTTTTTTTGTTTCGGAGGTTTTGTTTCCTGCTTTTTCCTTGTTCCTATTTTGCATTAGCTACTTGTCCCACTAGTTCTGCTCCTCCACGTTTCTCCCTCTTTTCAGAATGCTGGCTAAAAATAGTGACCGAAGGCCCTATCTAGAACATGCTGTTCTTGTACGTTCTATACAGGAGAGGAAAGGAGACCAAACAAAAATAGTCAATGGCTCCTATAGCTCTGCTCACAGCTGGCATATTCTTGCTGCTACTGCTAAGTCACTTCAGTCGTGTCCGACTCTGTGGGACCCCATAGACGGCAGCCCACCAGGCTCCCCAGTCCCTGGGATTCTCCAGGCAAGAACACTGGAGTGGGTTGCCATTTCCTTCTCCAATGCGTGAAAGTGAAGTCACTCAGTCGTGTCCAACTCTTAGTGACCCCATGGGCTGCAGCCTACCAGGCTCCTCCGTCCATGCGATTTTCACAGGCAAGAGTACTGGAGTGGGGTGCCATTGCCTTCTGCTCAAATGCCATTGCCCAGAGCAGATCGTTTGGGCCTGCATGGTGCCAGGAGATTGGGAAGTATATAGTTCTTCCGTAGAAAGGCACTGCAAGTCACATAATAAAAGATAAAACTGCATAATCTTCTAACAGGAAAAGAGAAAAAAAATAATTTGGAACATAATACAATCAATTACAAAGACAAATCATAGTTCTGATACCTGGAAAACACCATATTGGTATTTTTTCTCCATATATGTTCCCCTTAACATTTACCTATTTTTGTTGTTGTTATTATTATTGTTTCTAGTCTGGAAAAAAATAAAAAATATAATTGTAACCTTGAAATGGCTAATATTGATAGCCCTCATAAAATACCTTTTCAAAAATATTTAAATCAGATTACTTTAATCCACATTCATGATAAATCTCTTCAAGCTCTCCAAATAAACAAAAGGTTCCCTTCTATGCTGATTTATATTACCTTTCCCAAAATTTATACCCAAATATTTAGTGGCCTGTTAGACATTTTTTGCTTCTTCCTACTTTAGGTAACATTCTAGCTTCTTCTGGTAATAATACTCCAATTATAAAAAAGCTACCCTTTCACCATTTTCAGCCCCATTTTCAGCTGGTATTCTGTGCTGTAAAGTATGTGAAGATTAAAAACAGAAAAACTCGTCTAAAATTTGAGGCAGGAAGGCCCATAGAGGAAACTCTCACACCCAACCATTTTTGGTCATCTACAGACCCCATCTGGAGGAGATTGTCTTGTGCTCCTAAGCAGGTCATGTTACTGCTTTGCTAGCCAGCAGGGAGAAGGAAGATTTTCTTCCTGCCCAGCAACAAGCCCAGCCAATGGATCTGCCATGGCTGGGAATGAGAAACTATCATCACCTGCACCTGAGCTCTTATTTTCTGTCAATGAACTTTCATTTCTCTCTTGCTTTGATAACTTCCTTATCCCATTTTCTATAAAAGCCTTCTAATTTGTATAACCCCTCAGAGCATCACTCTACTTCCCAGATAAGATACTGCCCAATTCATGAATCATTTAAAACTTCTGCAAATTTAGTTGCTAACAAACGTCACTCAAGTGAATATATGAATCAGACTGAGCTACACAGCCAATTGCTATGAGCCAGACTATGGGGAAAGACCATCTCTTTTTTGTACAGGGCACATGAGGTACTAAGATCCATACTTGGAACTACTGGTAAATCTGTGGCCCACCATGAAGGTATAGCTTATATGAATTATCCAGATCAGAGAAAAGAATTGCTGACAGTTGAAGAGAAAAAAAAAGTACTATTTAAGTACAAACTTAACTGAAGCTCTGTCTTCTAGACTTGTGAATCAATACATTTCCCTTTTTTGCTTAAAGTGGTTTGAGTTGAGTTTCTGTCATGTGCAACTAAAATAATCTTGATTCATATGCAGTTTTCTAGAATTTTCTGATATGCAAATGAATATATGCTTTCTGTTTCCCTTTCGATTTCCTTTTTCTTCTGTAAAGGTTTTCATTTGATCAGAGTTGTATAAAGCTTGTTTTATTTGTTCACTTGACATCAAATTAATAAAACCAAGGATTAAAAATCTATCCTATGACAGGAAACTTTTACTTCTGAGCTCCAAGATGGAAAGAAATGAAAACGTTTGTAACAAATAACTGACTATAAATTCTTTCCAAGTTTTAAGAGAAGTTAGTGGCATTATGATGCCAAAGGAAAGATTAGAAGTTAAAATTAATGGACCTATGTTACAAATCTTGTTCTGCTGTTTACTACCATTTTGACCAGTGAGAATCATTTATACTTTGTAATATCCTTTTATTTTTAAAATATGATAATACTAGAATTCTAAGAGAGCTATTGTAGGGAATCAAGCAAAATGGTACTTGTGAAAATAATTTCTAAAGCTTTATAGAAAAATCCATTATTCTTACCACAAGGCCAGCTACAATTCCAAGACTAGCAGCATTTGCATCACCTGGGAGGTTGTTAAAGTTTCAAATTCTCAGATTCTTATTCAGTTCTACTGAATAAGAATTTTTGAGGATGGGGCTCAGGAATTCCTATTTTAAGAAACTCTCTAGGGAATCCTTGTGAGTGTTATAGCTTGGAAATGATCATCTTAAAATTGCTATACAAATAGAAGAAGCAGGTCACAAGGATATCTATATTGCTGAGGACGAGTCAGTGAACTATAAAGGAAGCCAATTTATCAAAATCTTTCTGACTTAGCAATAAAGATAAAATGGACACAAGTTTAAAGAGTTATTACAAAAGGTAATGATAAGTGAGATATAAGGCATTGTGCTTAATTATCAAAGCAGTGATATATTGTTAAGTGATATGAAATTAAAAAGAAAGGATCTTAAGCACTACAGTTTTCTCTAAGCAATATATTGGAACAAATTCTTCAAAGTATGGGTAGAATTGGGCCAAGTAAAGTGAATGAAAATAATTACACGTAGAAGAATTAGAGTGAAAAACAAAATGCAAGGCCAGGAGTAATTTCAGCATGACTAGGACATAGAGTGCTTTGGTGGGGAAAAAAAAGAGGAAGAAAGGCTAGTAGGTTTTGGTGGTAACTGCACTTCATCTTTTCAGCAGTGAGGAGTTTATAAAGAGAGAGAGAACAGTGCTCACACTCATGCCATAGTGGGTAAAAGCAATTCTCAGTTTTGCCTGGATTAAATCCTAAATCATTACTGATTATCTGTATATATTTAAAATATATTTAGCTACTCTATCTCAAATAGAGTGTAGGAATAAATTTACCCAAGTTTAGAGCTCATCTGCAGTTATTACAAGCACTGGGCCATTTTATGTATCAGTTCAGCTCAGTTCAGTCGCTTAGTCATGTCAGACTCTTTGTGACCCCATGGACTGCAGCACACCAGGCTAACCTGTCCATCACCAACTCCTGGAGCTTGTTCAAATTCATGTCCATCGGCTCGGTGATGCCATCCAACAATCTTATTTTCTGTCAGGCCCTTCTCCTCCTGCCCTCAATCTTTCCCAGCATCAGGGTCTCTTCCAATGAGTCAGTTCCTCACATCAGGTGGCCAAAATATTGGCGCTTCACCTCAGTATCAGTCAATCCAATGAAGATTCAGGGTTGATTTCCTTTAGAATTGACTGGCTTGATCTCCTTGCAGTCCAAGCGACTCTCAAGAGTCTTCTCCAACACCATAATTCAAAGGCATCAGTTCTTTGGTGCTCAACTTTCTTTATGGTCCAATTCTTTCTTTATGCATACATGACTACTGAAAAAACCATAGCTTTGACTAGATGGACCTTTGTTGGTGAAGTAGTATCTCCGCTTTTTAATATGCTGTCTGTTTGTCATAGCTTTTCTTCCAAGGAGCAAGCGTCTTTTAATTTCATGGCTGCAATCACCATCTGCAGTGATTTTGGAGTCCAAGAAAATAAAGTCTCTCACTGTTTCTATTATTTCCCCACCTATTTGCCATGAAGTGATGGGACTGGATGCCATGATCTTCATTTTTTGAAAGTTGAGTTTCAACCCAGCTTTTTCACTCTCCTCTTCTACTTTCATCAAGAGGCTCTTTTGTTCTTCTTCACTTTCTGCCATAAGGATGGTGTCATCTGCATATGTGAGGTTATTGATATTTCTCCCAGCAATCTTAATTCCTTGTGCTTCATCCAGCCCTGCATTTCACATGATGTACTCTACATGTAAGTTGGATAAGCAGGGTGACAATATACAGCCTTGTTGTACTCCTTTCCCAATTTGGAACCAGTCCATTGTTCCATGTCTAGTTCTAACTGTTGCTTCTTGACCTGAATACAGGTTTCTCAGGAGGCAGGTAAGGTGGTCTGGTATTCCCATCACTTTAAGAATGTTCCACAGTTTGTTGTGGTCTACACACTCAAAGGCTTTGGCATAGTCAATAAAGCAGAAGTAGATGTTCTTCTGGAACTCTCTTGCTTTTTCTATGATCCAGCAGATGTTGATAATTTGATTTCTGATTCCTCTGCCTTTTCTATATCCAGATGAACATCTGGAAGTTCTCAGTTCACGTAATGTTGAAGCCTGGCTTGGAGAATTTTGAGCATTCCTTTGCTAGTTTGTGAGATGAGTGTAATTGTGTGGTAGTTTGAGCATTCTTTGGCATTGCCTTTCTTTGGGATTGGAATGAAAACTGACCTTTTCCAGTCCTATCACCACTGCTGAGTTTTCAAAATTTGCTGGCACATTGAGTGCAGCACTTTCACAGCATTGTTTTTTTAGGATTTGAAATAGCTCAACTGGAATTCCATCACTTCCAATAGCTTTGTTCATAGTGATGCTTCCTAAGGCCCACCTGACTTCGTATTCCAGGATGTCTGGCTCTATTGATCACTGAGGAAGGCTTTATCTCTCCTTGCTATTCTTTGGAACTCTGCATTCTGATGTGTATATCTTTCCTTTTCTCCTTTGCCTTTAGTTTCTCTTCTTTTCTCAGCTATTTGTTTATGCATGGAGAGAGTTTCCACAGAATAGTAAATGACCTTTAGAAGCATCGGCTGGATGGAAAAAAAAGCCTTTATGCTTTAAAATGATGCCTTTAAAAATGATGCCCAAAGCCACTGTGGAATTGAACCAGCACTGATGCTGCTGCAATAATCAGGAAGCCACTGCTGGGTCAACAAGTCACCATGGCTTCTCTCAAGTCCAGAGTCACAACATCTCTGCTACAGTTTGTGACAGAAAACATACACCTCCAGTTTTACATCTCTCTCAAGTTCTTTCAGTTCTGAATCAAGTTTTGCATGAATGTATGTGAATGATGCACTGAAATCTTTGTTGGAAATGAGTTTGGGGAATGTGACATTTAGCTTTCCCACCTCCAAGCCTAGGGAGGTACACTGGGAAGAAGTTAGACTAAACATTGAAGGAGCCAATTCACTTATTACCTCCTAGCTTTCAGGGTGACTGTGAGGATTAGATGAGCATCTGTGTTTCATGCCTTCACCAATGTGTCTGACAAGAAGTAAGTGCTCAGCAAATGGTAGCTTACAAAAGATTTTGGAATCAGAGATTTGAGTAAAACAGAGGTAATATAGTTGTTTATGCAATAATTGCTTTAGTTTAGAATAGAAGCAATAATGGCACGGAAAGAAAGTGAAAATTATAGGTACAAACAACAGTAAGGATATATGTGCTATTTCAAAGATACTATCGACAGGCTTTGATGAGAGACTATAACTGATAAATGAATTCAGCAAAGTAGCAGGATACAAGATTAAAATACAGAAATCTGTTGGATTTCTTTATGGTGGTGGTGGTGGTGGTTTAGTAGCTAAGTACTGTCCAACTCTTGTGATCCTGTGGACTGTAGCCTGTCAGGCTCCTCTGTCCATGGGATTCTCTGGGCAAGAATACTGGAGTGGGTTGCCATTTCCTTCTCCTAACAATGAAATATCAGAAAGAGAAAGTAAAATCGCTTTTTAAAATAACACTGAAAAAATTACTTAGGAATAAGCCTAACCAAGGAAGTGAAAGACTTATATGCTAAGAACTATAAAACACTGATAAAGGAAATAAAAGATGATTCAAGAAATGGGAAGAATTAATATTGTTAAAATGGCCACACTACCCAAAACAATCTACAGATCTAATATGATCCCTATCAAATTACCCATGACATTTTCCCCAGAATTACGATAATCATGAGTTAGATGGAACAACAGAAGGCCCAGAATTGCCAGAGCAATCCTGAGGAAAAGAACAAAGCCAGTGATATAACCTTCCCAGACTTTAGTAGATCTACAAGGTTTCAGAAATCAAAACAGCATGGGATTGGCATATAAGCAGACATGTGGATCTCAATGGAGAGTCCAGAAACAAACCCACACCCCCACAGTCAAGTAATCTTTGACAAAGGAGGAGGCAAGAGCTGCTGAGCCTGTTGGCCAGATGCCCACATTGTTTTCATTAATATATAAATAATGCAGGCTATTTAGTTTAATTTCTTCAACTGATTCCTGATTTCTCTCCAATCCTGATCTCTGTCTAAATCCATCTTTATGTTTGTTAATCTTGTGTCCTGCTACTTTGCTCAATTCATTTATCAGTTCTAGCATTTTTTGTGTGAAGTCTTTAGTGAATGTTCGTAAGAGAAAAGACCCAATAGTTTTCTCATCTGGCCCACACGCTCAGCAGCATTTGATGAAGAAAAGACAGTGTTTTTGGCAAGTGGTGTCGAGAAAGCTGGACAGTTGCATGTAAATCAATGAAGTTAGAACACACACACACACACACACACACACACAAACCTCAGAATGGCTTAAAAACTTAAATATAAGACATGACACCATAAAATTCCTAGAAGAGAACACAGGCAAAATGTTCTCTTACTTAAATTGTAGCAATATTTTATTAGATCAGTCTTCTAAGGTAGAAGAAATAAAAACAAAAATAAATAAATGAGACCTAATCAAACTTATAAGCTATTGCATAGCAAAGGAAACTATAAATAAATGAAAAGACAACCTGTAGAAACAGAGAAGATTTTGGCAAACTATGTGATATAGAAGAGAACACAGGCAAAATGCTCTCTTACTTAAATTGTAGCAATATTTTATTAGATCAGTCTTCTAAGGTAGAAGAAATAAAAACAAAAATAAATAAATGAGACCTAATCAAACTTATAAGCTATTGCATAGCAAAGGAAACTATAAATAAATGAAAAGACAACCTGTAGAAACAGAGAAGATTTTGGCAAACTATGTGATAAATAATGGCTTAATTTCCAAAATATACAAACAGCTTATACAACTCAATACCAAATAGACAAACAATCTAATCAAAAAATGGGCAGAAGCCTTAATAGACATTTCTCTAAAGAAGACATGTGAATGGTTAACAGGCACATGAAAATATGTTCAACATCAGTGATTATTAGAGAAATGCAAATTACAATGAGGTATCACCTCAAATTGGTCTGAATGGCCATCCCTAAAAAGTCTACAAATGACAAGTGCTGGAGAGGGGTGGGAAAAGGGAATTCTTATACTGTCGGTGGGAACATAAATTGGTGTAGCCATTATGTTAAACAGTATAAAGGTTACTTTAAAAACTAAAAATACATTATCATATAATCCAGCAATCCCACTCTTGGGTATATATCCAGAGAAAACCATACTTTGGAAAGATACATGCATCCCAATGTTCATAGAGTACTAGTTGCAATAGCCAAGACATGAAAGCAACCTAAGTGTCCATGAACACATGGCTAAAACACGATGTAGTGTGTGTGTGTATTTATATACACAATGGAATATTACTTAGCCATAAAAAGAATTAAATAATGCCATTTGCAGCAATGTGGATGGACCTAGAGATTAGCATACTAGGTGAAATAAACCAGAAAGAGTAAGATAAATACCATATGATATCAGTTATATATGGAATCTAAACAATGATGCAGACGAATTTATAAAAGAGAAATGGATTCAAAGACTTAGGTAACAAACTTATGGTCACTAAAGGGGAAAGAAGTGATATAAATTAGGAGCTTGGGATCAGCAGATACAAACTAATATATATATAAAACAGAAAACAAGATTCTACTGTGTAGTACAAGAAGTATATTCAATATCTTATAATTGATGCTTTTGAACTGTGGTGTTGGAGAAGACTCTTGAGAGTCCCTTGGACTGCAAGGAGATCCGACTGCAAGGAGATTAGTCCTGGACCTTCTTTGGAAGGACTGATGCTAAAGCTGAAACTCCAGTACTTTGGCCACCTCATGCAAAGAGTTGACTCATTGGAAAAGACTCTGATGATGAGAGGGATTGGGGGCAGGAGGAGAAGGGGATGACAGAGGATGAGATGGCTGGATGGCATCATCGACTCAATGGACGTGAGTTTGAGTGAACTCCGGGAGTTGGTGATGGACAGGGAGGCCTGGTGTGCTGCAATTCATGGGGTCACAAAGAGTCGGACATGACTGAGTGACTGAACTGAACTGAACTGAATAATCTATAATGGGAAAGAATTTGAATAAGTATATACATGTGTGTGTGTGTGTGTGTGTGTATAAACTGAATCACTTTACTGTATATCAGAAATTAACACAATATTGCAAACCAGGTATACTTCAATAGGAAGCAAAAAAATCAAAAAACTCATCCAATGGCACACACATGCAGCAAGGAAGAGCAGTTCAGGTATTTTAAAAAGGCAGGTGAATTCCAAAATCAAGGGAAATAGACATGCATGTCTATCATGTGGACTAATATTTCAAGTTCTTAATGCTGATACAAAGTTGATTCAATAAACAGTTTCCTAGGAAAATTAATACTAAATGTCACAACAGATGGAATGTTAGTTTGTTTTCTTATTCTGTCCTTTGCTTCTGGCTTCAAAATTTCAGTTAGAAGGTCATAGTTAGAAAAACTGAATGAGAAAGAATAGAACCACAAGGGGGAAAATCTATCAAAGACAAATTCAGTATATTCTTTAATAAGAAGACAAAGAGGACACTGTTTATTTCTAAACTACTTTTTAAAGAAAAAGAGTTTTAAGGGAAATAAAGTTTATGCCATTCTTTCTGCAGAATTTCGGTAATACATGTCATGGCATCTATGTGTAGCATGCATTAGTATTGCTTGCATCTGCAGAATCCAGCAACTCAGCTATCATCTCTGTTCCTTTCCCTCTTTTCATACTTAATCACATGCATTGAGAAAGCGGTAGTTTGTAGCCAATGAAGTGCCTACTCCAAGACATCTGGCAAAGTGGAGGGCATTTCCAGCACTCCTAGAAGTCACATGGATATTTCAAGACAAAGAGACATATGAGCTACCTGCATCTTAAGGCTTCATCCCAACAAATTATTGTCATAAATACTAGTGGTCACTATCACAGAAGGTGTCCATGTAATTTCCCTTTGCTTTCTTGCCATTTATAGGTTTTACAAAAGCTTACAATGGTAGCTCAGTAAGCTGAAGGCTTTGAACAAATCCTAGGCTTCTTCTTTTTTTTTTTGGTCCAACTTTTGACAGTGAAACCAGCGTGAAGGGCCCAGCCTGGCAAGCAAATTCCCAATGATTTATGCAATGTCACTTTCTTGATGATTAACCCGAATAAATCATGCTGGTATTTTCAGCATTGCCCTTTATATTCTTATCAATTTTCAGAACAAGAAGAAATTAGCCCAGTCCTCTCATTGATCTTGTGAGGGAAATTGTTCACAACAGGGCTTCTACTGCTAAACAATGAACACTACAAATAAGTTATCAGTTTACTTTTAATCAATAAAGCTTCTCACAATGCATTATTCTGGCAACTGGTCTAAATCACTGTGACTATAATTGTTGTTTTCAAAACCTTTTAATCTAATTGGAAAATCTTCCTTTGTACTAGTAATAAACACTCACTAAACTGTCTGCACCTAATTGTGCTATAATAATTTATGGGTGCTCCCTACTGTTGTCCCCCTTTTAATCAGATAGACTGCTTTATGTCTTTAACTAATGAAACCTAAGAATCCACCCTGTAGATCCAGTCAAATGTCACTAGTGAATAAATCTTCATTAACACCGGCAGGTTCTAAACCTAGTCTCTCTCTTAATTTAATTATTTCCTCACAATTGTACTTTTGTCAGGTTACAAATACTTTTTTCTCCATTTCTTCAAATAACATGATTTCATCAGCAGATCTGCTTATGCAGCACAGCCCCTGGGCAGCAAGAGTCGGTGTATCCCTTGGACTGAAAGCACAGCTGATTTGCTAGTCTAAGCGAGACCATGTTTCCAGTCACAGGAACTGCTTCTGTTCTGGCTTTCTCTGCAACTTTTACTTACTACCTTTGTCAAGGTAAAAATATACTTTTATCAGTTCACTCAAGGTTTCTAAACCCTAGTAAATTAAAGCACACCATCAAAAATCAGAAAAGAACAAAAGATAAAGCAAAATTTGTAGAATAGAAAATTCCCCAAATAGCTATTTATCCCAGTAGGAAAGTTTTCTTGGGAAACTGAGGTCAGAGCACAAGGAGTTAGTTAGATGATATTAAGATTGGAGGAGTGTCACAAAGCTGGCACCTACCAATGACCGACCAGATCCTCTGGAAAGTCTCCATTAACTATATTTGTGATGAGCTGACATAGAACTTATTTCCATGAACTGTTCTCAGAAGCACTGACTGATCACGCTTATTTTAAAAGTTCTTTTTTGAATCCCATCTGCTTCATTTTGAACCATGACATTATATGATTTATATGATTCCAAAAAAACATACCACCCACAAGTGACTTGGGTACCTTAAAATTAGTAAAAGAGAAATAGATGCTAACAAGCAGGAGCTGGATCAAAAGAAAAAGCAATAATATTAGCCATGAGAGAGCTAGTTTAATTGCTACTTAACAAATGCTTATGTAGTTTTAACCATATGTCAGGTACTCTTAAGTCCTTTCCAAATTTTAATATTTAAAAAACCCCAAAGAGGTTGCTCTTATTTTAAAAAAGTAACATTTTCCAGCTGAGGGAACGGAGACACAGAGAGTTTAAGTACCTTGTTAGAGTCAAAGAACTAAGGAGAGGTAGAACTGGAAACCGAGTCCTAGTAGACAGGCTTTGGAGTTAATTCCTCCTCTACATTATGCTATCATTTTGCACAGCTGAGTATCTGGCTTGATTCTGAGTTCCAGAATGTAGGGCAAAAATGGAGCATAATGATACCTCAGGGAAGACATTCCTCTTGGTATTTAATTATAGAAAGATGTCTTTGCACTTATTCCAGAGAATACAGTCTCTCAGAATAATCACCCAAAAAAGATTCTGTGGCTTAATGAATGGGGGAACTTTAGCCATGTTATAACTTCTTTAGAAATTCACAAAGCATATTAGTATGCTGAAGGCTTTGGATGTGCAATGAAGATATTACATGGGTGTAATCTAGTATTTGCAAACCTGCTCAACATCGGAACACTGTTTTCTGGAACACTCACTAAAATCTTGCAGAACTAATGACTCACCATGAATCATTTTTATGGGAAAGTTGTGAAAGTTTTATTTAGTATGGGTCCTTAGTGGGGCTCTGAATAGTATACTCAACATATCCTTGGCACAAATCCAAAAAACAAATACTGCATTTGTTTTTACATACTTTCATCAACTTTTTTTTTTTAATTGAATGATTAACACTGAAGTACAATGTGTTAAAGATGGTCCTGAATGAAGCTAGACTGTATATAATCTTCCTATGGTCATTATAGGAAATGAAAACTGAGTACTTGCCACAATTTCCAAAACTACTACTTACATTATTCATGTTTCATATTAGTTGCTTCCCAATTGAAATTTTTGAAAATACTTATTAAGATAACCTTAAATCATGCATTAAATGGGAGTAAAGTAATTGTATTCCACAATAAAGAGTTTTTATGTCCATAAAGGAGGTCGCTTTTTCTCGCCATTGGGGCAATTACTGACCCCCCTAAGCCTTGTTTTTTCTGATAAGTTTTAGATAGCCTTTTCTATTTTAGGCCTACAATTGACTTTTGTGTAGTGCCTACCATTTATCTTTATGCAGTATTGGAGAAGTTCTTATCTTTTCCACTTATGCTTGACTATTCTTCAGTGGTTCAGAGTATGAGCTTTAGACTGGTCAGAATGTGGTTAGACATCTATAACCCACTTTTTAGTTCTGCAACTTTGGCCAAGTTACTTTACCTTGATAAGCCTTTGCTTCTTGACCTGTACAGTGTTAATAATGATAAAAAAACAATTCAAATGGTTATTGTGAAGGCTGACATATGCTTATGAAGTATCAAGTGGGATATGCAGGTATCACTCAGCAACTGGTGTCTACCCCTATTACAGCTTCAAACTAAAGTTTCCGTTGGACACACAGGAGGGCTTGTTAACAGATTTCTGAGCTTTACTCCAAAAGTTGCTGTTTCAGTGGCTCTGGGACAAGGCCTGAGTATCCTTATTACTAATAACTTCCCAAGTGATGCTGCTGCTATAGGTTTGAGGATCATATGGTGAGAGTTATTGCCATAGAGTTTCTGACAAATGTTTTATAAAAGGAGATGCTATCAAAGTGATCATGCTGTATCAGGGACATTTGTCAGAGGCATTTAACATATACACCTATTAGATATGTTAAATAAAAAGGCCTTTAAGCAGAATTATTGTCTTAGCGTCTGCCAAGAATAGTATTTGTGAAGAGGTACACAAATGTCTTCAGCTGGTCTGCATTGGTCTTTTATTGGCCTAGGATGATTTCTTCTTCCAGAACAGCATTGTGTTCGAGCTTGATGCTAAGTAGCAATGTTTCGTTTCATTGTTGTTTTGTATCGAATTCCTATGCTGTCACATTATGGTGGTCTGACTTATTAGAGCCCATTTTACACCCTCCCAGGTCTGTCTCAATGGTGCCATCAGGATGGCTCTCCCCTAAAAGTTACCCAATGAGAACATTCCTGAGTCACTGTGGGCCCCTGAGTATGCAGCCTGAGTAGAATCATTGAAAAGTTCATTTTTTCACCTGAGAACAGATGGAAGCAGCTGGAGGAGATGATAGAAGAGGAACAGACTTCATTATACCTTCTGAGTTAATATGGATCTGGGAAAAATACAATGATTTCAAAGTTTGTCCTGATAATTGGGAAAACCTTCTTAAGTAGAGATAATGCCGGAGAGGTAGCTATTCTCCCAAATTCCAGCTCACCTACCATCTGCTACTGATAAAGATTGGCAATTAAGGAATGTTAAGAGTAGGTATCTTGTTCCCTTGTTGCTCTTTGATAGCCTTAATTGAAGCCCACATGTGAATCACATCTTCTGCTGCATGCTGGCTCCTTCTGCCTGAATATGCAGAAATCATCATAAATCCAAAGTTGCCCTCTCCTAAGTGTCTGTTGTTAGAAACATAATCCTATACTTTTCAACTGTTCTGTGTGTACTCATCTTATTTATCCATAACTACTCTGAGTGTGGCAGTGATAGCAGTTCTAAATTTAATTCCCCAAGAATGGCACTTGCTATTAACCTAATCCTTCTCATTGGTAAACGATGATGCAGTGAAGTGGCAGCCTTTCTCACCAAGCCCTCACCAGTGTACTGAAATCTGTGTGGTCATATTCTATCCACGTCACCTCTTTTAGAAGTCCTAGAGACAAATTTTAGCGTCTCTATTTTTAGTAGGGAAATTTTGCTTCCTGTGCTTTGAGTACTGCCAATAGAGAACAGAAAAAGAAGAGCAGCATTATGCTGGAAGTAATTTATGACTGCCTGCCAAGGCTCTGGTTGTGTGGAGCTTGTTTGCCCTCCTGCTGTCAGATAAAACTGTGACTTTCCAGCTCCATGTTGCCATGGTGTCTTTTGGAAGAGAGATTCACCTCACTGCACTGACCTGGAAAACTACAAAATAACTGTTTCATCGAGGCCATCATAAATATATCTCTACATCTCTATGAATGGTGTCTGGAATCCACGGAAGATACCTATCTGCATTTACAAAATTTATTTATATCCAGCATCTGTTCGATTTTTCAGTAATTATTTTAGCCAAAACTGAAGACCCAGATCCTAATAATTTTTCATTTTATTACACCATGCAAAAAAAGCAGCAAAATGCAGACAGTTATTCTTTGTGGAGCACTTTTAGAAGCAAAACCATATGCTGTTCTTATTTGGGATAATTATAAATCTTTAAATATTTAAATGTAGTTGTCTCTAAATTTTAAAAAATTAACTCCAAAACAAAAAAATGTTAACAACTCAATACCTAGAATGTCTTACATACAAAAAATTAATTATGTTTATACATATACCTGTGCAGATGATTGCAAATGGCTTTCATGTGTTTGCATGAATAATCAAAGTAGACTATACATTAATACATAATTTTTTCTTTTAAAATAGTCCTCCTAGGACTTGAAGTCATTGAATTTTAAAGTTAGGACTTCAAAACCATCTACTCTAGTGATTTGCAAGCTTGAATATTCATTATAATAAGCTTTGGAGCTAAAGCATATATACTTGAGCCCCAGGTAGGTATGAATAAGAATTTGAGATTTTTATTCACTGGATGGACAAGAATGGGAATCTGGCATGTATATTTTTAGAGTTTTCACAGATCACTCTGATGGGCACTTGTATTAGTTTCCTAGAGCTGCCATAAAAAATTATCATAAACTGGGTGGCTTAATACAACTGAAATGTATTCCCTCACGGTTTAGGAGCTTGGACATCTAAAATCAAGGCCTCAGCAGAACCATGTTCTCTGTGAAAGCCCTGAAAAGAAGAATCCTTCCTGGCCTCATTTTAGCTCCTGGGGTTGCTGCAATCTTTATTACTTCCGGGCTTGCAGCTGCATTGCTCCGTTCTCTGCTGCCACATGGTCTTCCTCCCTTTGGGTCTGTGTCTTCATATTTCTCCTTATAAGGATACCAGTCATTGGATTTAGGGCCCCAGCTATCCAGAATGATCTTATTATAACATGATTACATCTGCAAAAATCCTATTTCCAAATAAGGTCACATTCACAGGGACTCAGGGTTAGGAAATCAATATATGGGTGTGGGTAGGGAAGTGACACAATTTAACCAACTAAAGCACTCAAAGTAAAAAGTTCTGAGCTAGTGTCTATAATCCACTGATACCATTGTGTTTAAAACAGAGAAGTTAACAACTTCTATTAATTTTTCTCTTGCTCCATAAGAAACTGCTTCCCACACAGACAATTAAAATAGTAAACTTTTATTATTTAACAGTTTAGGGGGATCAAAGAATCCAGAAATAGCTTAGTTGGTTTGTTTTGGCTCAGGTTCTCTTATGAGATTTTAGTCAGACTGGTGTTTGAGGTTATAGTCATCTGAGGCTTAAGTAGGGTTGGAGGATCCACCTGGAATCTCACTTGGTTCTGCAATGTTAGTTGGCTTTAGATCCCAGTGCCTCACCAGGTCAGCCTCCCCAGAGGGATGTTTGTGATGTGGCAGCCAGCATCTACCAAAGTGAGGAATCTCAGCTAGAAACGGAGAAACCAAGACAGAGGGCCTTTGGTAACCTAATCTTGGAAGTGACATACCATTTATTCTGTCATATTTAATTGGTGACACAGACAAAGGAGAGGGCCACACAAAGTTTAAAACCAGGAGGCATAGATCAGTGAGGGCACTGTTGGAAGCTGGCTAGCATGGGTGGGGCATCAGGCATTTTGGCTTTAGGACCAGAGACACAACCTTTACCGCTCAAGATGTGATCCAAGGGTTGACATTACTTGGGAGCTGAGTAGAAATGCTGAATCACAGGCTATATCTCAGACCTAGTGAATTAGAACCTTTAGTTCAATAACACCGCCAGGTGATTTGCACACACACTATATTCTGAGAAGCACTAGGCCAGAACAAATTAATGACTCAGACACATTGCCCTTTACAAAGTAGTGATTTAAGCAGTACCCCTAGTCCAAAGAGACTGTCATTGCTTGAAATCTGCTATGAACCTGACATTGGGACAGAGTATAAGACACTCCAAGGAATCGACATTTTCCCTTGAAGGCCACACTATCTTACTGTAATCATAACGACATTTTACCCTTTTGGTCACACAAATTTTATTTAACCGAGTTGCTTCAAAAGTATTTATTTTTCGGGGCTTCCCTGGAGGCTCAGTGATAGAGAATCCACCTGCCAATGCAGGAGACATGGGTACCATCTCTGATCCAGAAAGATCCCACATGCTGTGGAGCAACGAAGCCCGTGCCCCACAATTAGTAAGTCTGTGCTCCAGAGCCCGGGAGCTGCTACTGAGCTCATGTGCTACAACTACTGAAGCCCACGCACCCTAGAGCCCATGCTCTGCAAAAAGAGAAGTCACCATGATGAGAAGCCTGGGAATCGCAACTGGAGAGCAGCCCCTGGTCCCAGCAACTACAAAAGTCCACACAACAACGAAGACCTATATGGTCCACACACCAACCACAGCCAATGAATAAATAATTTAAAAAACAAATCTTCTTTAAAAAAGACATTTACTTTTAAAATACAAGAGTCCACTTAAAGGATAAAAATCTACAGTAACAATATTAAAAAATGTATCACATCTTCCAAAGGTCATATGATCCCAAACTGCAATGCTCTTTTCAGAAACAATGCCATGCATTTCCAGCCTCTCAAATTTTGAAGGAAAGATTATGACCTTGCCCTCAAATCATTGAAGCCAGTGGTGAACTGAATCTAGCTAGAAGTACAACAAAACTCAGGCCCAAATAAAAGATTATATTAACTCAGGCCTTTGTACCAACAGTTTAAGAGAAGAGGCATAATGTCCAATAAAACATTGTATGCCACTTCCCAAAGCCAAGGATAATTTCTCAACTACATGGAGGATAGCAAAGACCGTCACTGTGCCAAACACCATAGATAGGAGTCCAGACGCCTCTACCCAGTTCATCTTGTTATCAGAGTTTCCAGGGGAAACAATGCATCAAGCAATGGACAAAATGCTGCTTTACTTACACAGAGATGGACCAACAGTGGGTGCGGATTCCTCGTGGCCCGCAGGTCTCTCTCGGCAGCCAGTGCAGGGGAGTTCTCCTATGCACAGCCTTGTGCTGCAGTGGAAGGGCCCGTGCCAGTCCTGTAAAAGGCAGACATACTGGCAGGGTTGGTCAAGGGCCCTAATGGCACAGATTCAAACCAAACCACAGAGAACCCACTGAACGTGAAACAGGGAAAGGTTATTTCTACACACTAAGCATGACACAGGCTGTGTGAACTCTTAATTAAAAAAAAAAATTTTAAATTGTATGAAAGATTCTTTAATTTCTATAATGCTTTACAGTTTTCAAAAATTTCACACACACATGATTTTATAGAATGCCATAATAGCCATTTTTAAAGTCCCTTACTCCTATACTGCCCCTCCCCCTTCCCTTCTCACCACTGTAACCGCTCGTTTGTTCTCTCCCCTGCATTGGCTGCCTAGAGAGACCCACAGGCCATGAGGAATCAGCACCCACTACTCTTGCCTAGAGAATTCTGTGGACAGAGGAGCCTGGTGGGCTGCTGCCCATGGGGTCTCACAGAGTCGGACATGACTGAAGTGACTTCGCATGCACGTATGCATTGGAGAAGGAAATGGCAACCAACACCAGTGTTCTTGCCTAGAGAATCCCAGGGACAGAGGAGCCAGGTGGGCTGATGTCTATGGGGCCGCAGAGTCAGATACGACTGAAGCGACAGCAGCAGCAGCATAGAAGCTGGCCACGCTTTGTCCATCTCTGTGTAAGTAAAGCATCGTTTTATCCATTGCTTGATGCTTTGTTTTCCCTGGAAACTCTGATAACAAGATGAAGTGGGCAGGGGCGTCTGGACTCCTGTCTGTGGTGTTTTGGCACAGCAATGAGTCTGTTTCTTTTTCTGTTAAATTCACTAGTTTGCTATATTTTTTAAATTCCACATATAAGGGATAACGTATAGTATTTGCCTTTCTCGGACTCATTTTACTTAGCATAATGTCCTCCAAGTCCATCCATGTTGCTGTGAACTGCAACATTTCATCTCTGTTTACGTGTGTGTGTGTTATTTGCTCCGTGGTGTCTGACTCTTTGTGACCCATGGACTGTAGCCTGCCAGGCTCCTCTGTCCATGGGATTCTCCAGGGAAGAATCCTGGAGTGGGTTGCCATTACCTTCTTCAGGGAGTTATGGCTGAGTAGTATTCCATTGTATGTGTGTATCACATTTTCTCTATCCATTCACCTGCTGATGGACACAGGTTTCTTCTATATCTTGACAATTGTAAATAATGGTGTTATGCACATTGGGCTGCATGTATCTTTTTCAATTAGTGTTTAAGTTTTTTCAGACATATACCCACAAGTGGAATTGCTAGATCATACGCTAGTTCTATTTTTAGTTTTGTGAGAAATCTCCATACTGTTTTCCATAATGGCTGCACCAATTTATATTTCCACCAACAGTGTAGGTGGCTCCCTTTCTCTTGGTTAAGGAAGTGTTCCAGGCCCAAGCTCCATTCTTACGAGGCTGAGTGGGAGTCAAAAGACTAAACATGAGACTGCCTTTCCCAACACACAGATGTTTCTATGTGGAAAATAATATTTATTTAATGTCATCCTTTCTTAATATTTTATGATAAAAACTTAAGACACATAAAGAAGTTAAAAAATACATATAGTCAAAAGAGGAAAGAGTCAATAAAATCAGACTCAGAGATGGCTCAAATGTTGGAATTTTCAGATATGACAGAATAACTGAGAAATAATGTATAGTGTTCTAGAGGAAAGATTACTAACTTAAGGGGACAACAGGAGAGAGGTGGAAACTATAGGGAGAACCAAGATTGGAGTTTCTATGGATAAAAAATATGATATAAATCACAGAGAATTTATTTGATGGGCTAATGTGGTCTGGGCAAGATGGAGGAAGATTTAGTGAACTTGAATCAATGTCAATAAAACTTGAATCTGATACTTATGAACACAGATACAAAATCCTTAACAGAATATAGTGAATCAAATTATGCAATACATAAAAAGGATAATCCATCATGATCAAGCAAAGGTTTTCAGAAATGCTCAGTTCAGCATTAACATTTTTACCAACTTAATTACCATATTATGAAGAAAATATAAATTAACCTCAATAGGATCAGAACTGGCATTTGATGAAATTTAGCACTCATTTTAAAAAGAACTTTCAGTAAGTGAGGAATAAAAAGAGGCTTCCAAGGCCTGATCTATGTATGAAAAACCTCATACACCCAACACCATACTAAGTGATGAAATATTCACTTTTCCTTTAAAACTGGGAATAATGCAAGGATATAGACTCTGACTGCCATGCTATAATATAACGCCATTATATTTTGGAATCACAGGTTCTCACCAAGTAAGCTAATATCCAGGGAAGTCTTATCCTCTACTTGTCTTTTTCTTCCATCCTAGAATTTGAAGATAAATGTACCATAGTGATAGGAGATCAAGCCAGTCAATCTTAAAGGAAATGAATCCTGAATATTCATTGGAGGGACTGATGTTGAAGCTGAAGCTTCGATACTTTGGCCACCTGATGAGAAGAGCAGACTTATTGGAAAAGACCTTGATGCTGGGAAGGATTGAAGGCAGGAGGAGAAGGGGATGACAGAGGATGAGATGGTTGGATGGCATCACCGACTCAATGGACATGAGTCTGAGAAAGCTCTGGGAGATGGTGAAGGACAGGGAAGCCTGGCGTGCTGCAATCCATGGGGTTGCAAAGATTCTGACACAACTGAGCTACTGAACAACAACGACAAATACAGTAGTGATAGTCTCAGACTCTGGTGTCTTTCAAAGTCTTAGGACATCATTCACTTTATTAATTCAGAGTCTACTATGTGTCAAGCACTGTGTTAGGTGATAATTATTTGTATTTTTCTTTGAAGAACATACAGATAGGTAGAGGAAGTAAAAATAAATACATAGAAATTCACGAGAGGCTGACAGTGTGCTCCTAGAGATCAACACAGGCTGCCATGGGCACATAGGAGGGCACTGACCTAGCCTGGGAAGGAAAGGCCAGAGGAAGTGAGGTGAGTCTTCCAGGAGCAGGTGAATACTAATCCTCAGCTTTGACTATGACTAAGTAGTTTCTTATTATAAGGTCCCGGGCCAACAAGCACCAAGTCCAATGTAGACAGAAGAATTTCCTAGGGCCACAAGTGCACTTGTCCTTCTTTACTAGCAATAAGCCAGAGAAAACACACATTCATTTCTAGCCCACTTAAGAGCAAGGGGTGTGTGTCCAGCCTCAGCCTAGCCAAAGCTCTATGTCTATTGCAACATACTGTTGGATCTGGGTACTGAGTGTGCCCACTCGTGCTGATCAGTCCTGCCTGATCTTGATCCTACATTGTCTGGAAGTATCTGATTCATAATTTTCTGTACTCACTACTCCCAAGTCTTGTGTATAGAGAAGACTAGATAATAGGTGGATGCTAACACCTTTACACATGCCCAAAGGAAAGAAAGAAGAGTGAAAAGGTGTTTTACAGAAAGAATAACAAATACAAAGGCTTGAAGGCAAGAAAAGCTGGGCTCTTTCAGGAAACTGCTAGGGCTTTAGATGGAGTGGATTTTGAGTGGCCAGTGTAGGAAGGAGGGAAGAGAAGGAGCTGAAGAGGGAAGCAGGAGAGAGGCCATAAAAGAACCTACATGTCACACTGGAATTTAAACTTTCCTTTCCCTTCGGCCAATAGAGAGCTATTGAAGGGTTTTGAGAAAAGGATTGCATTGCTGCATAATTCAGTGTAAAGAAATATTACCCTGGTGACAATGTGAAAAGTGAACTTAAGGGGGCAAGATAGGAGTCTTGGAAACCATTTAGGAAATTGTTACCATAGTGGACTGTGAAATGATGATGCCATAATTCAAGGTGCTGTTTCCCCAGGTGGAGAGGACAGATCTGAGAGATTGAAGAGACAGTATTTAGTGGTTAATTGGATATGAGGAACGACATAGGATAATTATGCTTTTGTAGCCCTTCCTCCTTCATCATTCATCAAAGGACGTTTTTGTAACACTATGTTACTCTCCCATGTTTTATACTTCTTCAGCAAGCATGTACTTAAATTACATTGTTAAAAGCCAGAGAATGTTCACTCATTTTTTTTTTTTTTACTATCAATGCCTAAGACAGCAAAGATAAAAATGTATCTTTGAACAATCACATCACTTTCCAGCAAAAAGAAAAAAAAAAAGCCAACCTTGAACATTATACTCAAGTATGAATAAGATAAACACAAGGTACAATTTCCATCTATTGTGATAGAGCTTTATGTGTTATTTCAGTACAATCCTGAACTGAAAGAAGTTTCAGAAAAGATATATTTTAAGCTGTTTTCTGGTTAACCCTAAATTAACCAGAATTTTCTTTTTATATCAATATTTATCATTGAAAATCTTATTAAACTTAATCCCTTGCTTTACTAACTACATGATACCAAACATAATTTAATCTTTTGTTGAATCCAGGTTATTTTTGTACTCTTTAAGTCATTATTACAAATAGAAATGATTAATCAGCTTTCAACCCTCTCTATATTCAGTAATGACTTGGTTCATGAAGTATACTGAAGGAAGGTAAAGAAAGCTTCTTAAGAAACGAATAACTTAGTATTTAAAAAAAATAGTAGTTTCAAATGGGATCTTTTAGAGTTACCTTTCAGGAACACTATGGGATTTAGACATTGCATGTGTGGTCATGGCAGAAAGTGAGGGTTTGGGGTGCAGTAGTGCAAATGTCTCAAAAGGAAGGGGCCTGGCTAGCATGTTTAAGACTGAAAGGGAATGAGTAGAGTTAGATTTGAGCGAGCAAGGAGAAGAGGCACCAGGGATAAGGTCTGGAGAGGCTGCCAGCTTTGGTGGTTTCAAAGCCTAATTACCAAATGTTTTGACAGGCCCCTCATCAAGAGCTGGGGCCTATAGGTCTCATCCTCTTGGACGGAGGCTGGTGACTGACTGGCAATGTGGGTGGAGTTATGCTGTGCCGACTTCTAGGTCCAGACCTTATGAACTTGGTGCCTTCTCTCACTGTTCCTTGGGAAGCTTGCTCTCAGAACTGTGAGATGTGCAGGCCAGGCGAAGGGACTACATGTAGGTTCCAGCTAACAGACCACCTACAACCAGGATTAGTTGTCAGACTTGTAACTGGGAAAGCCTGTCAATGATTCCAGTCCCCACCACCATGAAAGAAACTAAGAAATAAACACCTAGCTGAGCCAAGTCAACCCCAGAACCATGTGAGAGAATAAAATGATCACTGTGGGGTGATGTCACACACCAATGGGTCATCAGAACACCAGATTCTATGTCTAGTAAGGCTTTTTAGGCTATTATAAGGCTTAGACTCTGAGCTATAGGACCTGCCAATTTGAGCTGAAGATGGGTAAGATTTGACTTCTTTTTCTAAAAGGTACCCTTTATAAGTGCTGATTTGGTAAAACACTATGAAGGGTGAGGGGTAGAAGCAAGGAAATTAGGCCACTGATGTAACTGGTGTGAGTTTATAGTATTTCTGTTCAAGGTGGTAGCAGTGAACTGGTTAAGAATACATCACAGGCAAGATACAGGGAGAGTTAAGATATATCCTGACTTAATTTCTTGGAAACAGTGTGGGTATGGTCTATGTTTAAAAGCCTATTCTCCCAAGATGATCCTGACTTATCAACATTTTCCTCTCAGTACAGAGAAGGGTATATATTGATTTGGCCAAAACGTTTGTTCAGTTTTGCCATAAGGTAGCTCTAGTAGTGCTTGTCTTTAACTCATTCAAATCAATTTTATTGGATTATATGGTGACAGCTGTCATATCAGCATGCATTTAAAATAAAATACTTATCAAAATTGGTGAATTATTGTATAGCCATTTTAATATTGAAAATGGAAGGATAAAAGCAACATTTTTAGCATTTCTCCTGATACCTGTATGCAGGTCAAGAAGCAACAATTAAAACCTTACATGGGAACAACTGGTTCCAGATTGGAAAAGGAGTACACGGCTATATATTGTCACTCTGTTCATTTAACTTATATGCAGAGTGAAAGTGAAAGTGAAAGTGAAGTCGCTCAGTCGTGTCCGACTCTTTGCGACCCTGAGGACTGTAACCTACCAGGCTCCTCTGTCCATGGGATTCTCCAGGCAAGAATACTGGAGTGGGTTGCCATTTCCTTCTCCAGAGGATCTTCCCGACCCAGGGATTGAACCCAGGTCTCCCGCCTTGCAGGCAAATGCTTTAACCTCTGAGCCACCAGGGAAGCCCCCCAAAGAGGTCAGGCACCTCCAGGCTGCTATGGCCGGAGACAGTACATCATGTGAAATGCTGGGCTGGATGAAGCACAAGCTGGAATCAAGATTGCTGGGAGAAATATCAACAACCTCAGATATGCAGATGTCACCATTCTAAAGGCAGAAAGTGAAGAGGAACTAAAGAGCTTCCTGATGAAAGTAAAATAGGAGAGTGAAAAAGCTGCTTAAAACTCCACATTCTAAAAACTAAAATCATGGCATCTGGCCCTATCACTTCATGGCATCAGTTCAGTTCAGTTCAGTCGCTCAGTCGTGTCTGACTCTTTGCGACCCCACGAATCGCAGCACGCCAGGCCTCCCTGTTCATCACCATCTCCCGGAGTTCACTCAGACTCACGTCCATCGAGTCCGTGATGCCATCCAGCCATCTCATCCTCTGTCGTCCCCTTCTCCTCCTGCCCCCAATCCCTCCCAGCATCAAAGTATTTTCCAATGAGTCAACTCTTCGCATGAGGTGGCCAAAGTACTGGAGTTTCAGCTTTAGCATCATTCCTTCCAAAAAATCCCAGGGCTGATAGATGCATAAAAAGTGGAAACCAGTGACAGTGACAGATTTTAATTTATTGGGTTCCAAAATCACTGTGGACAGTGAGTGCAGCCATGTAATTAAAACACACCTGCTCCTTGGAAGGAGAAGGCAATGGCACCCCACTCCAGTACTCTTGCCTGGAAAATCCCATGGATGGAGGAGCCTGGTAGGCTGCAGTCCATGGGGTCACTAAGAGTTGGACACGACTGAGTAACTTCACTTTCACTTTTCACTTTCATGCACTGGAGAAGGAAATGGCAACCCACTCCATTGTTCTTGCCTGGAGAATCCCAGGGACTGGGGAGCCTGGTGGGCTGCCGTCTATGGGGTCACACAGAGTGGGACACGACTGAAGTGACTGAGCATCAGCAGCTCCTTGGGAGAAAAGTTCTGACAAACCTAGACAGTGCATTAATAAGGAGAGACATCATTTTGCCAACAAAGGTCCACATAGACAAGCTACACCTTTTACAGTAATCATGTACAGATGTGAGAGTTGCACCATAAAAAAGGCTGAGCACTAAAGAATTGATGCTTTTGAATTGTGGTGCTAGAGAAGACTCTTGAGAGTTCCCTGGCCTGCAAGGAAATCAACTCTGAATATCCATTTTAAGGACTGATGCTGAACCTCCAATACTTTGACCACCTGATACAAAGAGCTGACTCATTGGAAAAGACCCTGATGCTAGGAAACATTGACAGAAGGAAATGAGGGCAGCAGAGGATGAGATGGTTAGACAGCATCACTGACTCAATGGACAAGAGTTTGAGCAAACTCAGAGATAGTGAAGGACTGGTGTGCTGTAATCAGTGGGATTGCAGTTGGACCCGACTTAGCAAATGAACAACAAAATGTTTTATTATTTCAAGATAGGTAAAAACAAAACTTAAACACAAAAATATATCAGAGTAGTGTATGGAGAAGGTATTGTGACTGATTGAACTTGTCAAAAGTGGTTTGAGAAGTTTCATGCTGGAGATTTCTCACTGGATGATGTGCCATTGTCAGATAGACCAGTTGAAGTTGATAGGGATAAAATCAAGGTACTGAGAACAATCAATATATCGGCTTCCCAGGTGGCACTAGTGATAAAGAACATGCCTCCCATACTAGAGATGTAAGAGACATGGGTTCGATCCCTGGGTCAGGAAGATCCCCTGGAGGAGGGCATAGCAATGCACTCCAGCATTATTACCTGGAGAACCCCCATGAACAGACGAGCCTGGCTGGCTACAGTCCCCTAGGGTCGCAAAGAATCAGACAGGATTGAAGAGACTTAGCACACAGAAGAAGGCTATAGTATGCAGGAGATAGCCAACATACTCAAAATGTCCAAATAAGCACTGAAAATCATTTGCACCAGCTTGGTTACGTTCATTGCTTTGATGTTTGGATTCCACATAAGTTAAACAAAAAAACAAAACAAAACAAAAACCTTACCTGCATTTCTGCATGCAATTCTCTACTTAAAGGTAACAGAAATGTTCTGTTTTTAAAACAAATTGTGACAGGTGATGAGAAATGGATACTGTACAATAATGTGGAACAGAATAAATCATGGGGCAAGTAAAATAAATCACCATCCAACCACACTGAAGGCTGGTCTTCATCCAGAGAAGGTGATGTGTATATGGTAGGACTGGAAGGGAGCCCTCTACTAGGAGCTCCTTCTGGAAAACCAAATGATTAATTCCAACAAGGAGTGCTCCCAATTAGACCAACTGACAGCAGCACTCGGTGAAAAGGTGACCAGAGTTAATCAACAGAAAACACATCATCTTCCCTCAGGACTGCATGTTTCTTTGATGACCAGGTAACTATACAGCTTGGCTGGGAAGTTCTTATTCATCTGCCATATTCACCAGACTTCCCAGGTGGCAAGAATACTGGAGTGGGTTGCCGTGCGCTCTAGGGTATCTTCCTGACCCAGGGATCAAACCCATGTCTCTTATGTCTCCAGTATGGGAAGTGGGTTCTTTACCACTATTGCCACATGGGGAGCTGGGATTGCACCTTCCGGTTTTCGTTTATTTCAGATTTATAACAGTCTCAATGAAAAAACAAACAAACAAACAAAAACAAACAAACAAACAAAAAAAACCCCTGCCAATTCCCTGGAAGACTGTAAAAGGCCTAGAAGAGTACTTTATTCAAAAAGATAAGTTTTGGGAAGATGGAATTATGAAGTTGCCTGAAAAATGGCAGTGGAATAAAATGGATAATGCATTGTTCAATAAAATTCTTGATGAAAATGAAAAACGTGTCTTTCACTAAAACATGGAAGGAACTCTTTGGCCAACCCAATATATTTTTGCTTTGTTTCAGTCTATTAACATATTTGAATATTGCAACAGCAGGCACTTGCTGTTTCTATACATTCTACTTCATTCTGTGGAGCATATTTCATTTGTTACTAGTGGCCACTTTTACAGCTCTCTTTAAACTTCCACAAATAAACTTCCACAAACTCCCACTTCTCTCTTTGTTTAAAGTAAGAGAAATGAAAATTAGAGACAGAGTGGATTAGATGTTATCTAGAACCAACCTCAATGTTTTCATCTGATATCTGTCACCTAGGGGGAGATTTAATTAGACAGCTACTGTTCTCACTGTTATGCTGTGAAAAATTTTATTTCACTGGATTAGTTTGTCTTCTAAAAAGAAATATATAATGCATGCCTATGGGAAACCACACATGCTTTGTAGCAGCTTCCACATTTGTTATATCAGTGCAAAAATACAGTCTGCCAAGTTAATTATAAATTAAAACAAAGTTCACTTTACATAATTTGTTCAAAAGTTATGAAAAGAATGAGTTTAGAGCAAGGACTCAGGAGGCAAAAAAAAATGACAAATAATGCAAAAGTACAAATAACAGAAAAAGTAAGGGTTGAGAGAGACTGGATATGAGTGTGTTTAGGGACAAAGAAATTATGAATTGACATAGAAAATAAGTAACTGGGCTCCCTGAGACCAAGAGCTCACAAGCTGCCTCTAACACTAAAGTACAAGCATATATCCCATCAATCTGAGTTCAGTCTGTTTCATGCAGCGTGGAAGTCAGAACCATTTCACTCGTCATTCATACAACTTTAAAGCACAATTTCCCAACCAAGAGAACCAGTCTACCAGGTAATTTTGCTGATGAGATCTCAAAATTCAACTCAAGATACCAAATACTTACTAGCCAAATAGAAAGTGCCCTTCACTCACAGCTTGCCTCTTAAAGCATTAATTGTGGAAGGTGGGAAAATAATATTTTACTTTGACTTTAAAGATAAGAGTGACTATCAGAATTCCTACAAAATTATGCAGTGCCTGATTACAACAGCTGCTGGACAATTTGCAAAACCATTTGGGGGGTGTGGGTGAGGTGGGTAAGAGATGAAGCACGAAAATGTAGTAGACGTACCAGAAAGCCACATGAAGAATCTTTTGAAATTATAACCAAATGAAGCCTCTGGGAAGAGAATGCCTTGCCAAATGCAGGTATTCATCTATCATATTCTGAAATATTTCTTTTTATTTTTCAAAGGAATTCATTGAAATAAGCTTTGTAATACTCATTGTCAATGAAGAAAAAGTAAAGCACCACATAGTGGGAAGAATGATTAATATTAGAGTTTTAGACCTTTCTCTGTAACTAATGGTTAAACCTGGATAATTCATGACCTGTCTGGTCACAGTTTCCTCACCAATAAGACTGCAGTTAAATACCTCTTCCCATGCTCCTCAAGCCCCTGTTTTGTAAGTTGGCTCACCATAGACTGGAAATGCAGATGTTGGTCCTTGGTTGCTTTTGATTTGCACATGTCCCAGCATCTCTGGGACCTCCACTCATAGTGATGCTGACCACATCTACAACTGCTCCTCTCCTGGGTGTTAGTGGAGAGGTGGAGGTTGCCTTCCTTGTCATCTAGATCCTTCAAGACCACAACACCAACACAGTGGGGCCAAATGACTGTATTACTGAAGGACTGGGTATGTTACAAGGAAATTATGATGGAGGGCAAACATCAGCAGCAGGCACTCAATATCTTCCAGAGTAAGTGCTGAGAGGGAGAGAGCACCATTCTGAAGTGTATCTTCCTTCTTAGCTAGGCTTGCCCACCCTTGGATTCTATAGGACAGTGGAGGTGAGAAGCAAGAAGAAACTTTGTATCTCAGGCTTCTCAAAAAGAGTGGAGATGAGTCTCTGAGGTTCTGTTAATTGTTCAGAAATGTAAACTGCAATAGCGTTTGTTTCTAGAGCTTTTACTAATACTTCTAAATTTTTAATGGTTACGTATGTTGAATTATATGTTCACATCTTCCCCAAACAATTTCATTCACTCATTCATTTTTTCCAGTATTAAATGAGAGGTTGTGATGTGCTTAGTTGCTCAGCTGTGTCCAACTCTTTGGGACCCTATGGACTGTAGCCCGCCAGACTCTTCTGTCCATGGGGATTCTCCAGGTAAGAATACTGGAGTGGGTTGCCATGCCCTTCTCCAGGGGATCTTCCAACCCAGGAATTGAACCAGGGTCTCCTGGCTTGCAGGTGGATTCTTTACCAGCTGAGCTACCAGGGAAGCCCAAGTAAGAGCCTACTCTCTGCCAAGTTGATAGTAAAATAGTACACAAATCACTTGAGTGAGAAAATCTTGATGGTGATTAATGATTTTAAGATACTATTAATAAATAGGGAAATGAGTGAAAGTTGCATAAAGGGGGTGCTACTTATAATAATCATGAAGGTCCTTCTGAGGAAATAATACCTGAGATTTTGTCTATGAAATTATGATAGTAATTGTATCTATGAAGTTTTTTGTTGAGGATTAAATGAAACTATATGACTACACACACACACACACACACACACACACACACACACACACACACACACACACACACACACACACACACACAGACATATGTATATATCAGCTTCCCTGGTGGCTCCGTTGGTAAAGAATCCGCCTGCACGGCAGGAGACCCTGGTTCAACCTCTGGGTATCCCCTGGAGATGGTAATGGTAACCCTTTCCAGTACTCTTGCCTTGAAAATGCCATGGACAGAGGAGCCTGGTGGGCTCTAGTCCATGGGGTGACAATGAGTTGGACATGACTTAGCGATTAAACCACTGCCACATATATATGCAATTACGTTAGCTGAAAAGAATCAATAGGATTATTATATAGAGATATATCTTTATATTCCAGCAAGAGTGGATGTTGTGACTTGAGCCTGAAGGTCATCTGGAAGGAGAAGAAATGTCCTTTTCAAGGATCTCAGTCTTTTCCAGCTTTCACCTGACTGGATGAGGCCTATCCACTTAGGGAGAACAATCTGTTTTACTCAAAGTCTACTGATTTAAATGTTAATCACATCTAAAAGATACTTTCACAGCAATATATAGTCTGATATTGCCAAAAACCTGCACCTTCATCTGGTCAAGCTGATGTATGGGTTTCAGAGGTACAAGCAGACTCAGATTCCTGGCAAGCATTCTTCCATGGATGCTCCTTGATAGAAAGTGCTTATACTAAATGCCAGTATAAATCATACTTTATTTTAGTTACATGCGTTACAGTGCATGTACACCACTGTTCCAGGTATATGGTATAACTATTATTCCTTCAGCTTAGCTGAACAAACAAAACGCTTTCACAAAATAATTTCCCACAAGTGTATTCCAACATAACAGTATCAAAGAGACCCTGGGAGGAGAAAAGTAGTCTTTCCTTTGTGCATGAGTGCTCCCAATTAGACCAACTGACAGCAGCACTCGGTGAAAAGGTGACCAGAGTTAATCAACAGAAAACACATCATCTTCCCTCAGGACTGCATGTTTCTTTGATGACCAGGTAACTATACAGCTTGGCTGGGAAGTTCTTATTCATCTGCCATATTCACCAGACTTCCCAGGTGGCAAGAATACTGGAGTGGGTTGCCGTGCGCTCTAGGGTATCTTCCTGACCCAGGGATCAAACCCATGTCTCTTATGTCTCCAGTATGGGAAGTGGGTTCTTTACCACTATTGCCACATGGGGAGCTGGGATTGCACCTTCCGGTTTTCGTTTATTTCAGATTTATAACAGTCTCAATGAAAAAACAAACAAACAAACAAAAACAAACAAACAAACAAAAAAAACCCCTGCCAATTCCCTGGAAGACTGTAAAAGGCCTAGAAGAGTACTTTATTCAAAAAGATAAGTTTTGGGAAGATGGAATTATGAAGTTGCCTGAAAAATGGCAGTGGAATAAAATGGATAATGCATTGTTCAATAAAATTCTTGATGAAAATGAAAAACGTGTCTTTCACTAAAACATGGAAGGAACTCTTTGGCCAACCCAATATATTTTTGCTTTGTTTCAGTCTATTAACATATTTGAATATTGCAACAGCAGGCACTTGCTGTTTCTATACATTCTACTTCATTCTGTGGAGCATATTTCATTTGTTACTAGTGGCCACTTTTACAGCTCTCTTTAAACTTCCACAAATAAACTTCCACAAACTCCCACTTCTCTCTTTGTTTAAAGTAAGAGAAATGAAAATTAGAGACAGAGTGGATTAGATGTTATCTAGAACCAACCTCAATGTTTTCATCTGATATCTGTCACCTAGGGGGAGATTTAATTAGACAGCTACTGTTCTCACTGTTATGCTGTGAAAAATTTTATTTCACTGGATTAGTTTGTCTTCTAAAAAGAAATATATAATGCATGCCTATGGGAAACCACACATGCTTTGTAGCAGCTTCCACATTTGTTATATCAGTGCAAAAATACAGTCTGCCAAGTTAATTATAAATTAAAACAAAGTTCACTTTACATAATTTGTTCAAAAGTTATGAAAAGAATGAGTTTAGAGCAAGGACTCAGGAGGTAAAAAAAAATGACAAATAATGCAAAAGTACAAATAACAGAAAAAGTAAGGGTTGAGAGAGACTGGATATGAGTGTGTTTAGGGACAAAGAAATTATGAATTGACACAGAAAATAAGTAACTGGGCTCCCTGAGACCAAGAGCTCACAAGCTGCCTCTAACACTAAAGTACAAGCATATATCCCATCAATCTGAGTTCAGTCTGTTTCATGCAGCGTGGAAGTCAGAACCATTTCACTCGTCATTCATACAACTTTAAAGCACAATTTCCCAACCAAGAGAACCAGTCTACCAGGTAATTTTGCTGATGAGATCTCAAAATTCAACTCAAGATACCAAATACTTACTAGCCAAATAGAAAGTGCCCTTCACTCACAGCTTGCCTCTTAAAGCATTAATTGTGGAAGGTGGGAAAATAATATTTTACTTTGACTTTAAAGATAAGAGTGACTATCAGAATTCCTACAAAATTATGCAGTGCCTGATTACAACAGCTGCTGGACAATTTGCAAAACCATTTGGGGGGTGTGGGTGAGGTGGGTAAGAGATGAAGCACGAAAATGTAGTAGACGTACCAGAAAGCCACATGAAGAATCTTTTGAAATTATAACCAAATGAAGCCTCTGGGAAGAGAATGCCTTGCCAAATGCAGGTATTCATCTATCATATTCTGAAATATTTCTTTTTATTTTTCAAAGGAATTCATTGAAATAAGCTTTGTAATACTCATTGTCAATGAAGAAAAAGTAAAGCACCACATAGTGGGAAGAATGATTAATATTAGAGTTTTAGACCTTTCTCTGTAACTAATGGTTAAACCTGGATAATTCATGACCTGTCTGGTCACAGTTTCCTCACCAATAAGACTGCAGTTAAATACCTCTTCCCATGCTCCTCAAGCCCCTGTTTTGTAAGTTGGCTCACCATAGACTGGAAATGCAGATGTTGGTCCTTGGTTGCTTTTGATTTGCACATGTCCCAGCATCTCTGGGACCTCCACCCATAGTGATGCTGACCACATCTACAACTGCTCCTCTCCTGGGTGTTAGTGGAGAGGTGGAGGTTGCCTTCCTTGTCATCTAGATCCTTCAAGACCACAACACCAACACAGTGGGGCCAAATGACTGTATTACTGAAGGACTGGGTATGTTACAAGGAAATTATGATGGAGGGCAAACATCAGCAGCAGGCACTCAATATCTTCCAGAGTAAGTGCTGAGAGGGAGAGAGCACCATTCTGAAGTGTATCTTCCTTCTTAGCTAGGCTTGCCCACCCTTGGATTCTATAGGACAGTGGAGGTGAGAAGCAAGAAGAAACTTTGTATCTCAGGCTTCTCAAAAAGAGTGGAGATGAGTCTCTGAGGTTCTGTTAATTGTTCAGAAATGTAAACTGCAATAGCGTTTGTTTCTAGAGCTTTTACTAATACTTCTAAATTTTTAATGGTTACGTATGTTGAATTATATGTTCACATCTTCCCCAAACAATTTCATTCACTCATTCATTTTTTCCAGTATTAAATGAGAGGTTGTGATGTGCTTAGTTGCTCAGCTGTGTCCAACTCTTTGGGACCCTATGGACTGTAGCCCGCCAGACTCTTCTGTCCATGGGGATTCTCCAGGTAAGAATACTGGAGTGGGTTGCCATGCCCTTCTCCAGGGGATCTTCCAACCCAGGAATTGAACCAGGGTCTCCTGGCTTGCAGGTGGATTCTTTACCAGCTGAGCTACCAGGGAAGCCCAAGTAAGAGCCTACTCTCTGCCAAGTTGATAGTAAAATAGTACACAAATCACTTGAGTGAGAAAATCTTGATGGTGATTAATGATTTTAAGATACTATTAATAAATAGGGAAATGAGTGAAAGTTGCATAAAGGGGGTGCTACTTATAATAATCATGAAGGTCCTTCTGAGGAAATAATACCTGAGATTTTGTCTATGAAATTATGATAGTAATTGTATCTATGAAGTTTTTTGTTGAGGATTAAATGAAACTATATGACTACACACACACACACACACACACACACAGACACACACAGACACACACACACACACACACACACACACACACAGACATATGTATATATCAGCTTCCCTGGTGGCTCCGTTGGTAAAGAATCCGCCTGCACGGCAGGAGACCCTGGTTCAACCTCTGGGTATCCCCTGGAGATGGTAATGGTAACCCTTTCCAGTACTCTTGCCTTGAAAATGCCATGGACAGAGGAGCCTGGTGGGCTCTAGTCCATGGGGTGACAATGAGTTGGACATGACTTAGCGATTAAACCACTGCCACATATATATGCAATTACGTTAGCTGAAAAGAATCAATAGGATTATTATATAGAGATATATCTTTATATTCCAGCAAGAGTGGATGTTGTGACTTGAGCCTGAAGGTCATCTGGAAGGAGAAGAAATGTCCTTTTCAAGGATCTCAGTCTTTTCCAGCTTTCACCTGACTGGATGAGGCCTATCCACTTAGGGAGAACAATCTGTTTTACTCAAAGTCTACTGATTTAAATGTTAATCACATCTAAAAGATACTTTCACAGCAATATATAGTCTGATATTGCCAAAAACCTGCACCTTCATCTGGTCAAGCTGATGTATGGGTTTCAGAGGTACAAGCAGACTCAGATTCCTGGCAAGCATTCTTCCATGGATGCTCCTTGATAGAAAGTGCTTATACTAAATGCCAGTATAAATCATACTTTATTTTAGTTACATGCATTACAGTGCATGTACACCACTGTTCCAGGTATATGGTATAACTATTATTCCTTCAGCTTAGCTGAACAAACAAAACGCTTTCACAAAATAATTTCCCACAAGTGTATTCCAACATAACAGTATCAAAGAGACCCTGGGAGGAGAAAAGTAGTCTTTCCTTTGTGCAAATGAAGGTATGGGTTTGGTTCTTGGTCATTCATTAAATTAAATTAATATTTTGCAAGTTTGATAAATAAGTTGGTTGTCAAAATAAGGTACCTCAGTTCTACTCCCTGTTTCTGTAACATAATGCCTAGAGACTAAAGGTAATAATCTGCAATGTACATAATGACTTATGTACATAAATATTTAGAATTGTGAAAATGAACACAAACTAGATATTTAATAGGCAAATGCCTAATTATACTAGAATGTTTTTAAGTCTTTCAAAATGTTTTATGAGTTTTTATAAAAACATGGAAAACTGCTTATAAATTTATGCAATTAAAGTAAAATTCTCTGTCTATAATACCCCAATTATGTAAAAAATGCCTAAACTAGAAGGATATTTTTCTTAAAAAATATACAGTTATTATCTATAATGACTATTACATCTAGATGGAAGTATTGTGATTTTATTTTGCTTATTTATATTATTAAAATCAGCTTTTATGCCATATATGTACATTTTTATAGTAAGTAAAAAATTAGCCTACAATTAAAAATTAAAAAATCCCCTAGGTATCCCAGTTCCATGTGGTGAGCTTAAGTGGCATATTTGTGGCATATTTCTTTAATGCTCATATTTTCTATACTAATAAAATAAGAAAAACATAGCAATATGCCTAGTCCATTTTATTGGTTACCACACTTATCATTTAATTTAGGGGAGAAACTTGAGGAAAAAAAAATAAAACCATTTCTCGGTTTCAATCTGTACCTCTAGATCTTCACACCATGGTCTTAAACCGATGGCCAGTGTGTGACTGTGCTCACTTTGTTTCCCAGCCTGGAATGCCCAGATCTTCTCCGCCTTCACTTTCTTCTGCCTTCAACATCCTCACAAGACACCTCCAAGAAGTTCTCAGATACCTCAAGCCCAGCGTAATCTTTCTTATATTCAGCACATGTTTTACAATTGATGTAAACTGAACCCTTAACTCCACCTCCTCTCTTCATTAATTGCCTTTTATTTCCATTGACCTTCCTTCAGATTTATCATCAAGTCTTCTCAACAAAGCTTACTAAAAGCACCATTCTTGGAATTAGTTTCATTATAGCAAGTGTTTATTATAGCAGGCTTCCCAGACGGTGCTAGTGGTAAAGAACCCGCCTGCCAATGCAGGAGACACCAGAGATGCAAGTTCGATTCATGGGTTGGGAAGATCCCCTGGAGAAGGGCATGGTAACCTACTCCAGTATTCTTACCTGGAGGATCCCGTTGCCAGAACCTGGTGGGCTACAGTACATAGGGTTGCAAAAAGTTAAACACGACTGAGTGTGCACTCATGATGGCATGATAGCAAAAGTGTACAAACTAGAATTAGCCAAGAGGAGAGATAAATAGGGCAAAGTTGGGAGAGTTCCAAATGCAAAGTTTCCAGGAAAGTGTTAACTTCTCAGAACCAAAATATGACAATACTCAAAAAGTGTTGCTAACCAGTGTACTTCGCCTAAGCTACACTGTCCAAGGTTTTGCTGAGTGTTCATTCTGTGGGTCTGACTGAATAAAAAATTGGCCATGTGACTGAAATAAATCTCCATCCTCTTACCCTCCTCCTTAGAGGTAGGACTAATGCCACCTGGCTCAAAGCTCCATCTCTCAACTTGCACAAATGGTCTTTCTGGCATGGCCAGCTTCCCTCTTGAGTCATCTCATTAGCATAAACTATCCAAGAGCCCAAGATTTACCTTGTCAGCATAAACTATCAAATGTGGTTCAGGGCCCCACCCTGGATAACAGTCCTATCACTCGGGAAATTTGAAAGATTAGAAGGTTATTTCTTCAGTACTGCGTACAACAGCCAGCCAAATCCTTTTTCACACAAAATTAAATATACAAGTTTAACAATTTTATTCTTACCAAACAGAAGAAAATTTGGCTCCTTGGGTTTCCATGTGTGCATTTTTAAATTTAATGAGAAAAAGGTCAGTGTCCATAATTTATCTAAATCTTGACTCAGCTTACATTTATTAAAATGAGCAAAACACAATATTGAGCAATTAGATATTGTTCATATCTTAAAGATTTTCATTTGAAACAGAAGGGGAGATATTTTTGCTGCCAAGCGCTGAAAAAATATGAACACTTTTTGCTATCTGGATTGAAATCTTGAAAAATGAAAGAGTAAACAATAAGATTAAAAGTAAGTGAACTTAAAACAGATCAAAGACCTAAACTTAAGAGCTAATACTATAAAACTCTTTGGAAAAAAATAGGAAAAACTTCATGACCTGAATTCAGCAATGACTTTGCAAATATGACACCAAAATCACAGGCTACTAAAGAAAAAAAGAATTGAAATTCATCACAATTAAAAACTTTTGTGCAAAGTAGACTATAAAAAGTGAAATGGCAACTGACAGGAGAAAAACTTTGCAAATCACATATCTAATATGGATGTAATATTGAGACTGAAGAACACCTACAACTTAATAGAAGAAAAATAGCTCAATTATAAACACAAGCAGGGAGGGAGCTAATAAATAAATGGAGCAGTGTTAAATAAGAGGCAACAACTGTACCCAGAACATTAGGAATTATAACTAGCTAATATATTTGCAAAAAATGTATGCCTAGAAAAATCAAGAGGAATAGACACAAAAGTGTTTAGCAATTGTTAACATGTTGGTGGACTTTTAATTTCTTGTTCATACTGCTCTGAATATGTCAAAATTGCTAGAATGAGTATGTACTGATTTAATAAGAGGAGGAATATTAGAAATAAATGAGATGAAAAAAATGGGCAAAGGACTCGGGGAGACCTTCCCCAAAGATATACACACAGACTATAAACAAATGAAAGGATACACATCACCACTAATAATTTGAGAAAACAAGTTAAAACCATATTGATATACTACTACCTCACACTCAGTAGAATGGCTATTATCAAAACACACACACACACACACACAAATCTCAGAAAATAAGTATTGGCAAGGATGTGGAAAAATTGGAATCATTGTGCACTATTTTTGGGAATGTAGAATTATGCATCCATTATGAAAAACAGTATGGTGGGTCCTCAAAATAATAAAAATAGATTTAATAATTCATAATCTGATAGTTACACTTTTGTTTATATACACGTAAAATTAAAACTAGGGAGTCAAAAATATATTTGCCTACTCATATTCATAGTGGCATTATTCGCATATGCCAAAAGACAGAAATAACCCATGTGCATCAACAGATGATTGAGTAGATAAAATGTGATACATACATACAATGGGATGTTACTCAGCAACCAAAGGGAATGATGTTTTGATGCATGGTACAAGGAGAGACTTGGGTTTGATCCCTATGTCGGGAAGATCCGCTGGAGTAGGAAATGGCAACCCCCTCCAGTGTTCTTCCCTGAGACAAACCAGGGACAGAGGAGCCTGGTGAACTGCAGTCCTCGGGGTCACAAAGACCTGGAAATGACTGAGCACACACACACGCAACAGGATGGACCTTGAAACCGTGCTAACGGAAATAAGCCAGAATCGGAAGAGAAGCTATCTATGATTCCACTTATATGAAATGGACTTCCCTGGCGGCTCAGACGGTAAAGCGTCTGCCCACAATGTGGAAGACCTGGGTTCGATCCCTGGGTTGGGAAGATCCTCTGGAGAAGGAAATGGCAAACCACCCCAATACTCTTGCCTGGAAAATCCCATGGACGGAGGAGTATGGTAGGCTACAGTCCGTGGGGTCGCAAAAAGTCGGACACGACTGAGTGACTTTGCTTACTTACTTACTTGTATGAAATATCTAGAATATGGCAAATTCTTGGGGATAGAAATTGTTACCATTACCTGGGGGCTGGGGCGATAGGGAATCGTTGCTTAATGGACATAGAGTTTCTATTTGAGATGATAAAGTTCTGAAAATAGAGAGCAGTGATGGATACACAGCACTGTGCATGTACTTTACACCACTGAATCATACACTTAAAAATGGTTAACATTTTATGTTATGCAAATTTTATAAAAGTCTGTAAAGAAAAAATAGAAGCCTGTATCATTATTAGATAACTAGATACTAAAAGCAAAGTATATGACAGTGGATAACTACAGAGAGGCTTTTAAACTGGCTTCGACACAGAGTGGAAAAGAAAGTGAGGGAATCAATTCTAAACGAAGATCACAAAAGTTAGCCACCAGAAAACTCCTTTGAGAAACCATTTCCCCCAATTTAAAGATGGTGTTGGCTCTATGCAGCTGTCTATTGTAAAATGATAATTAAAATTGAATAGTATACTAGGCACAATAATGGCCCCCACCCAAGATGCCCAAGCTCTCATCCCCCAAACCTGTGAATGTTACCAGTTACACAGCAGAAGGGATTTCACAGATATGATTGAGGTTATAGTATGTAAGATAGGGAGATCAGCCTGGCTTACAGAGATGTGCTCGATCCAGTCATATAAGCCCTTAAAAACAGAGAAATTTCTCTGGCTGTTGTCAGAGATGCAACAGAAGAGAAGGGCAGCGGATATTTTCTAGCAGGCAGGCAGCTAGGTATGAGCAGAAGAATGAGGGCAGGGAGGGGCAAAGTGGCAGAAAACCTGGTATCTTATAAACAATGGGGGTCCATAGGCAGACAGGAAAGCAGCAGCCTGTAGGCTGACAGGAAACCGCACATTTGGGGTGTTAAGTGTCTGCCTAGCAGACAAAAAATGGTGGGGAAAGGCGGGAATCTCCTATGACCTTATTTAGCCTGTTGAGCATTACCTTTTCATTACAGTAGAAATCAGACTTACAGGTAAGAAGTGCCCATCATGCACTGACGCCATGACACTTCTGATCTAAGCTAAATAAGGAAAAAATCCCTCTTCCCCTTGGGAAATTGGGGCTGGGATGAAAATCAGGGAACATGACCCCCCACACTCCTCCTTCCCAGTGAGTATTCCTCCCCTTCATCTGTATGCCCCTAGCTGGCTTGCCAAGGAAACCCAGGGCAACAGCGCTTCACCTATCTGCCCGCTCTCCTTGTAAGAGCATATCCTGCTTAAATAAACTTTGTGTCCTTTCTTAATGTCTCTGCTTCATCTCTGAATTCTTTCGCGATGAAGAAAGGTCCTTAAATTCACCAGGAACACAGACAAAGCAGAGAAATTTGAAATGTGAGAAAAGCTGGAACCCCTTTGAAGATGGAAGGAAGGTGGTCATAAGCCAAGAAATGAACTCACCTCTAGTGTTACCAAGTCCAAGATTGTACTGCTCGGCACAAAATAGGCTGACAGTCAGTCATGAAACAACATGTTGGGGAAAGGAATATTGACTTTATTCAGAAAGCCAGCAGATGGAAAAGATGGCAGACTAGAGTTCCTAAAGAACCGTGATCCCCAAGATGGCATTCTGGCTTTTTTTTTTAATCTTAAAAGGGGAGGGGATAAGGTCTTGCTTCCTTTCCCTAACCATCACAGGTGGCCCTGGTCAAGATGCTCCTGTGAGTTAACAAAAGGTATTTTAGCTTAACCTTCATTATCTGTGAAGCCAGGTTCCCAGAACTGGGCTATTATGTATAATTTAAACTCATAGGAGGTGATCCCCAACATTTTTGGCACCAGGGACCACTTTTGTGGAAGACAATTTTTCTATGAACCAGGATGGGGGCATGGGTGGTGACGTTTGGGGATGATTCAAGCACGTTACATTTATTACACAGTTTAATTCTATTATTATTATATCAGTTCCACCTCGGATCACCAAGAATTAGATCCTGGGAGGTTGGAGACACCTGTTATAGGTAACATCCCTTTAGTGATTAACTTGTAATAGAATCTTCCCTGTTATACATCAGTAGTTCAGCCAACAGCCAGCAAAGTAATGGGAACTTCAATAGTACAAACCCATGGAACTGAAATTTTGCCAGTGGGTGGATTCTAAAAGGATCTGGCAATGGATTCTCCCCAAGAACCTCCAGAAAAACAAAACAAAAAAAAACCCCCCCAAAAAACAAACCAGAACTCTGATGACACCTTGATTTTGGCCTTATGGGAGCTTTAGTAAAGAAACCAGCCAAACCTTCTGTATTTATGACCCATAGGACTGTGAGACAATGCATTTGTGTTGTTTAAATGGCTTAGAGTGTGGTGATTCTTTATGGTTGTGATAGACTATGTACAATAAATCAGGAAACACTTTGTAAATACATCTACATTTTTTTCCAAACACTGTTTAGAATTTTACATCAACATCACCTTTCCTTTCAGATGGTTTTCTGACATTTAATAGTCATTGAAAGTAAGCAACATAACTCCAAGTTTTCTGAAATTCAGTTATTTTTCCCTGGGTATGTCTTGACTTTTTATAAAGGGCACCCAAGAAAATAAAGGGACAGCAAGAAAAATAAAAGAATATTGTTATTTTTTCCTTGTGCATTAGCAAAATCTCAACTCAAATATTGTATATTTGATGTTGAATAATAATGACTCAAGAGATGAATTCTCACCTGCAAAATAAAAAATACTTGAGAAAAAGCAAAACTTCTCTCCGCTTGACACGATGGAACTCTAAGCGCTGTTCATTTTGGGATTTGCTCTAAGCCTCAAGGTCAAGATCGCTGAGGTAATTTCAGAAGTCTAGTCTATATTTCAAGGATTGATAGTGCACACAGATATGGTTCAGATGCAAGTGAATTAAAACAGAGATGTAATTTTCCTTTCTGAAATAGTCCTGCCAATCTTGCTTCTCATCCAGGGCATTAGTTTTATATTCTCCACAACAAGTTACTATGCACCTAGTGGATAAAAGAATACATATTTATTACCTCTTAGTTTCTTTTGGTCTGGCATCCTGATACAGGACTGGGTTCTCTGCTCAAGATGTAGCAGGGTTGCAAACAAGTTTATGAACTGCATTTTCATCTGGCTCAGCTGGGAATATATCTTCTCTTAAGCACATTCAATCAGAATTCATTTACTTGGGGCTGTAAGTGAGAAGGCCCTGACTTTTTCTTGGCTGTCAACTCTCAACTGAGTTGCCCTCAGGTGCTACAAATCAAACACCAGTGATTGTTTGCCAGGTGGGCTTCCCCAGCATAGCTGTTTACTTCATCAAGCCAGCACAGAAAAGCTCTGAAGCAATTTGACTAGCAGGACTTGCCTCCATGCCAGTCGCTTCAGTCGTGTCCGACTCTTTGCAACCCTATGGACTGTAGCCTGCCAGGCTCCTCTGTCCATGGGATTCTTAGGGCAAGAATACTGGAGTCGGTTGTCATTCTCTTCTCCAAAGGATCTTCCCGATCCAGGGATCGGATCCACATGTCTTATGTTTCCTGCATTAGCAGGCAGCTTCTTTACCAGTAGTGCCACCTGGGAAGCCCAGTAAGACTGAACACCATGTGATATAATCTCAGGAGTGCCATTCCATTACCTTTCTTGTATTCCATTAGTTATAAACAAGTCACAGGTCCCACCCACTCTCTAGGGGTGGGGATCTGAAAGGCATGAATGCCGGATAGCAGACATCACTGGGGTTACCTTAGGGTCTGCCTGTCATACCCAGATAAAGATTTCATGATTTTATGTTGTTTTTCTAAGCTTAAAAAATGAAAAGATAACCTGACTTGATTTTTTAAAAAATTCCTATACTGATTTAGAGGCAAATATGGTGAGCATTCGTTAAAAGCACCGACTCTGGAGTATTTACATAGGCTTAGGATCAAATACCAGTATCAATTCAGTTCAGTCGCTCAGTCATGTCCGACTCTGTGACCACATGAATTGCAGCACGCCAGGCCTCCCTGTCCATCATCATCTCCCAGAGGTCACTCAGACTCACGTCCATCGAGTCCGTGATGCCATCCAGCCATCTCATCCTCGGTCATCCCCTTCTCCTCCTGCCCCCAATCCCTCCCAGCATCAGAATCTTTTCCAATAAGTCAACTCTTCGCATGAGGTGGCCAAAGTACTGGAGTTTCAGCTTTAGCATCATTCCTTCCAAAGAACACCCAGTATACTAATATGCAATTTGTGGCTAGTTACTTAATTGCTGTAAACTTTGACTTACTCTTATATAAAATGCAGATAAAATTACCTATCTAATAGTTTTTCTGTGAGAATTAAGCGACAGGACGCATACTTAGTAAAATAAGAAAATAAAAGTTATTTATTTTGTGTCTTTTTCGTTTTTATGGAAAAAAAATCCTCCTGGTCCATAGATGAGAGTCAAAGTTAATATCGGAGGTGTGAGACAAAGTATCATTTTTATGGAAAAAAATCTTCCTGGTCCACAGAAGAGAGTCAAAGTCAGTACCTGGGTAAAAAGTTAGAATACCATGAAAAATATCAAGTAAAATATCTATTTCACATAGTATATATAGCATAAACTAGTCTATGAAACAGATGCAGTATAAGCCATGTGAAGAGACTTCACTGAATATACGTTTCTTTTTAAGTCATTCTTTAGTAATCCATAACATCAGTTTTTGGAAATTTTACAAATTTCTATCTATTATAAGGTACAAAGCTTACCTTTTAAATTCTTCTTTCTCTAAAAATGGATAGAACTGGATTGACTTAAATGACATTACAAAATAACTGAACTCTGAAACAATTTTTTTTTTTTTTTTTTCATTGATCCCCCTTTAAGTAATGACTTTGCATGAAGTGTGAAACCATGGGAGTATTTAAACATACAACTCAAGTGGAGATAGTGGAGGCAATTTTTCTGATAACCATTGTTTTGTTATGTCATGTGGGTACCGTTCAGTTTCACAGAAATTGTGGGACTATAAAGCAGGATTCATGGTATGAGTTCATGTACCAGCTGAATTTATTTTTGTCAATTAACAGCTGCATATGCTGCTGAGTTCCTTTGGCTAATATACTGCATTTAGTTCATATTACAGCATCCAATATGGATCACACCAGGCCATGGCTGTCCTGCAGCGAACAACTTTATTGTAATCATTACTGTGGTAAGGAAATATTTCCTTTTAGCTTTTTATTTTTATACTTCACACCTTGTAGACATATAACTAGATAGGTAAATAGACAGATAGCTCTTATGAGTGATTCATATCAATAGATTACTTGGCCAAAGGAGCCATATTAAAAATGCTACACTAAGAAGTGTATTAAATAGAATTTTTACGAATCAGAGAAAGTATATATTAGAATCAAGAAAGAAAGTTCATTTTTGATGTGATGGGTTTTATCTATTCATGGCATCTGGTCCCATCACTTCATGGCAAATAGATGGGGAAAAGAGTAGAAGTAGTCACAGATTTTATTTTCTTGGACTTCAAAATCACTACAGATGGTGACTGCAGCCATGAAATTAAAAGATGCATACTCCTTGGAAGGAAAGCTATGACAAATCTAAATAGTTGAATAAAAAGCAGAGACGTCACTTTGCAACAAAGGTCTGTATAGTCAAAGCTATGTTTTTTCTAGTATTCATGTACAGATGTAAGAGCTGGACCAATAAAGAAGGCTGAATGTCAAGAAACTGATGCTTTTGAATTGTGGTGCTAGAGAAGACTCCGGAGAGTCCCTTAGACTGCAAGGAGGTCAAACCATCAATTTTAAAGGAAATCAACTCTGACTATTCATTAGAAGGACTGATGCTGAAGCTGAAGCTCCAATACTTTGGCCTTCTGATGAGCTGACTCACTGGAAAAGACACTGATGCTGGGAAAGATTGAAGGCAACGGGAGAAGGGGGCAGCAGAGGATGAGATGTTAGACAGCATCACCGACTCAATGAACATGAATTTGAGCAAACTCCAGGAGATAGTGGAGGAAAGGGAAGCCTGGCATGCTGCATTTCATGGGGCCACAAAGAATTGGACGTGAATTAGCGACTAAACAACAAGAAGAACAACATCTATTCTTGCTATGTTATTATTATTTTTCTTTATAAATTTTTGTCCTTCACAATTACTATTAATATGAACATGAAATTCAGGAAAGAGATTCAGATTTGTAGTGTTAAGACCTAGGACCATGTCTCAAAACAATAACTATTCATTTTGGCAAATCATAAAATTCTTTTTAGCCTCAGCTTCCCCTTCTGTGAAATGGGATTGTTAAACTTCTGCCATACCTACCATGCACAGTAGTTAAAATGAGCAAAACATATAAATGGGAGCTTTCCTGGTGGTCCATTGGTAAATAATCCACCTACCAGGCAAGGGACATAGGTTCCATCCCAGGTTTGGGAAGATTCCATACACCACAGAGCATGAATCATGCACCACAACTACTAAGCCTGCACTCTGGAGCCTGTGAGCCGCAACTGCTAAGCCCACATGCTCTTGAGCCTGTGCTCTGCAACAAGAGAACCCACCTCAATGAGAAGACTACACACTGCAAGGAAGAGTAGCCCATACTCACCGCAACTAGAAGCCCTCGTGCAGCAGTGAAGATCCAGTGCAACCATAAAATAAAACAAAATGTATAAATAATGTAGTTGGTATGTCTCCCAGGTTTTATCTATGCAAGATTTATGGTCCTGGGGTATGGATGTATAACCTTGAGACTCCGGGGATAAATGTAAACCAGCTGTACAAACACAAATTTTCTTTGTTTTACCTGTTTTTTAAAATAAAAAATGCATATGACTTCTTAATTATATTCCTTAATATATTGAACATTACATGTAATAACATTTTTATAGCCACCTCTGAGTAAAATTAATGCCATGAAAAGATGTACTTTGGCTTTAAAAATTTCATGACTTATGGCTATTCTGTAAATACAACTGCTTTGTACATTGTGGACATTTTACACATCTGAATCATTTTTATAGATAAAGAAGGAAAAAAACTTTCTCTGTGAAATGAGCTAATAATAATTCTCATTTCTCTAATAAAATAATATGCTTGAATGAGATTAAAGAAGGCCAAAAACATATGACACAGTGATAAATATAAATATTCTGTAATGGTTATCTAAAGTCCACATAAAGTAGTTATTAAAGCAGACAGCAGAATACCTAAAAAATTATATATAAGAAGAGAATGATATAAATATCTTTTAGGAAGGTAATACTAAATACTTCATAGGTCTCATCAAAAGCAATAGCCTTAGACACCACCTTACATAATATCAGTCAGTTCAGTCGCTCAGTTGTGTCCGACTCTTTGCAACCCCATGGACTGCAGCATGCCAGGCTTCCCTGTCTGTCACCCACTCCTGGAGTTTACTCAAACTCATGTCTGAGTCAGTAATGCCATCCAACCATCTCATCCTGTGTTGTTCCCTTCCCCTACCTTCAATCTTTCCCAGCATCAGAATCCTTTCAAATGAGTCAGTTCTTCTCATCAGGTGACCAAAGTATTGAAGTTTCAACTTCAGTATCAGTCCTTCCAATGAATATTCAGGACTGATTTCCTTTAGGATTGGCTGGTTGGATCTCTTTGCAGTTCAAGGAACTCTCAAGAGTCCTATAGATAATATAGGAAGCCTTTTACTGATCATGGCAAAGTAATAGAAGAGGGCAATTCAGTGGCAATTTAAGCAATCCAGTCTTATCAACAGCTATCAAGCCATTTCTAAGACCAATGGATATATTAACCACTTTGACACTCAAGACAAATAACTGGTTCAAGGTACAACATGATTTGCTTTTGTGTAGGAATTCATCGGATCATTCCTGACTCATTCTGGTTCTTTTACAGGGTTGTGTTGGGGAGGCTGGGACTGCATTGCTTTCCAATGTTCACATATATCCAGATGCCCTCTTTACTCAAGAAAATCTTAGGTTAGTGAACATTTAAATGTCAGTATTTGACTGATGTCCACAGAGCTTCTTTACATTTTAAAACTATTGAAGAAATCATACAAGGTCATCTAGAGTGGATAGAGGGTCATGTATCCTTAAATTACTACTCCAGCCTTACCATTGCTATATCACTGGGGCTATTCTTCAAAAAACAAAAAACAAAAAAAATGAGTTTCCATGGAAGCTGAATCATATGATATATGATACAATAAACAAAAGAGTGCATAAATATAAAATGGATAAAATTTACAAGGTGACTATACTCTTTCAATTTTTATGCTTCTACATTATATCTTTACAATTTCATTCAGCTGTTCATTCTTTTTAAAGTTGGTTAAACTGCTCCATTTAAGAATTTAGGTACTAGATTCCTTACAAATGTGGAACATAATTATCTGTGAATTCTAGTCTGAACATGGCAATTCTGAATCATTGTCACTTGAGCCTCAAAGATAAAAATAGGAAGTCATATTTATGTTTACTTGAATTTATTGCATCTAATGGACTTCCCAGGTGGCTCAGTGGTAAAGAATCCACCTGCCAATTCAGGAGATCCAAGAGACACAGATTTGATCCCTGGGTGAGGAAGATCCCCTGGAGGAGGAAATGGCAACCCACGCAAGTATTCTTGGCTGGAAAATTCCATGGACAGAGGAGCCTGGCAGGCTATAGTCCATTGGGTTGCAAAGAGCCTAATATCTAATTTTCTAATAATTTTTTTCCGTCTTTAGCCAAATACTGAAAAAGTTAGATTCCTCAACACTGAATATACTATATCTTCCCTGAATCATTTCCAGCTCAAAGTCTTGCAAATGTTGGTGATTCCAAAATAATGTATGTATCCTTTTCAGCAATTTAGCTTTCTATTATGTAAATTCAAAGACAAAAGTACCCCATGTCCAGATATTGTAGAGTTCACTCTCTAATTCATGCATCAGCTGGGATCAGGAGTTGGGAGAGCAATTCAGTTGTGGTGAGACTTCCAGAAACTGACCAATCCAACGCACTTCATTTTATTTCAGTTGCTCAGTTCTGTCTAACTTTTTGCGACCCCATGGACTGCAGCACGCTGGGCCTCCCTGTCCATCACCAACTCCTGGACCTTGCTCAGACTCATGTCCGTTGAGTCGGTGATGTCATCCAACCATCTCATTCTCTGCTGTTCCCTTCTCTTCCCACCTTCAATCTTTTCTGACATCAGGGTCTTTTCCAAAAAAACAGCTCTTCACATCAAGTGGCCAAAGTATTGGAGTTTCAGCTTCAGCATCAGTCCTTCAAATGAATATTCAGGACTGATTTCCTTTAGGATGGACTGGTTGGATCTCCTTGCAGTCCAAGGGACTCTCAAGAGTATTCTCCAACAGTTTCAAAAGCATCAATTCTTCAGCACTCAGCTTTCTTTATAGTCCAACTCTCACATCCATATATGACTACTGGAAAAACCATAGCTTTGACTAGACGGACCTTTGTTGGCAAAGTAATGTCTCTTTTTTAATATGCTGTCTGCTGCTGCTGCTAAGTCACTTCAGTCATGTCCAACTCTGTGAGACCCCATAGACAGCAGCCCATCAGGCTCCACCATCCCTGGGATTCTCCAGGCAAGAACACTGGAGTGGGTTGCCATTTCCTTCTCAAGTGCATGAAAGTGAAAAGTGAAAGTGAAGTTGCTCAGTCATGTCCAACTCTTCACGACCCCATGGACTGCAGCCTTTCAGTCTCCTCCGCCTATGGGATTTTCCAGGCAAGAGTACTGGAGTGGGGTGCCATTGCATTCTCCCAATATGCTGTCTAGGTAGGTCATAACTTTTCCTCCAAGAAGCAAGCATCTTTTAAATTCATGGCTACAGTCACCATCTGCAGTGATTTTGGAGCCCAAAATAACAAAGTCTCTCACTGTTTCCACTATTTCCCCATCGATTTGCCATGAAGTGATGGGACCAGATGCCATGATCGTAGTTTTCTGAATGTTGAGTTTTAAGCCAACTTTTTCACTCTCCTCTTTCACTTTCATCAAAGGCTCCTTAGTTCTTCAGTTTCTGCCATAAGAGTGGTGTCATATGCATATCTGATATTTCTCCCAGCAATCTTGATTCCAGCTTGTGCTTCATCCAGCCCAGCGTTTCTCATGATGTACTCTGCCCTTCAGTCAGAGTTTATAATGAGGCTGATTGGCTGAGAATGTGAAGCAACACAAATTGTCCAATTTTAACTTATTTTCACCATCTATTAATTCACTTGATGGGAGGAATAACTCAGCTACATTTCCCAGTTCTTAAACAAGCAAGATTTTATCTTTAATCCCTCTTTTGCCTCTACTCAGATTTCTACCCAAGTTACCACCAGCATTCCATGGGGGCATTCATTTATCAATTTAAGAAATATTTGCTGTGTATCAGCTATGTGCCAAGCATCTCTCCTTGGCACTGAAGATGTGGCAATGAACAAAACATACAAATATATCTGCCCTCATGAAGCTTATATTGGGAGAGGAGGGTGTAAGATATTAGAGTAATTAAAGTGCTGGTTAGACAAACAAAGCAGGGAGGGTGATTAGGGAATTTCAGTGTGGGAGGTGGGGTTTGCAATTATGGCCAGGGTGGCCAGAGGAGGACTCATTGAGAAAGGGAGCATTTGAAGGGACACATTGAGAAAACAAAGATCATGGCATCTGGTCCCATCACTCCATGGGAAATAGATGGAGAAACAGTGGAAACAGTGTCAGACTTTATTTTGGGGGGCTCCAAAATCACTGCAGATGGTGACTGCAGCCATGAAATTAAAAGACACTTACTCCTTGGAAGAAAAGTTATGACCAACCTAGATAGCATATTCAAAAGCAGAGACATTACTTTGCCGGCTAAGGTCCGTCTAGTCAAGGCTATGGTTT
>SJYT01046323.1:497991-567577 GCA_006410635.1 Cephalophus harveyi | reverse complement strand
TTAATCTTGCCTTTCTCAGCAATTCACAACAAAATATTTACTAGCCATTTTGTTTAAAACTATACCAATTAAAATAAACTATTATTCCATTTTTAGGATATTTTGGATATTTTCAATTTTTCATTATCAAAAAGCAAAGTTCAATGAATATCTTTGCAAATAAGTTTATTTTCTGAATTAAATTCAGTCGCTCAGTCGTGTCCGACTCTTTGCGACCCCATGAATCGCAGCACGCCAGGCCTCCCTGTCCATCACCATCTCCCGGAGTTCTCTCAGATTCACGTCCATCGAGTCAGTGATGCCATCCAGCCATCTCATCCTCGGTCGTCCCCTTTTTCTCCTGCCCCCAGTCCCTCCCAGCATCAAAGTCTTTTCCAATGAGTCAGCTCTTCGCATGAGGCGGCCAAAGTACTGGAGTTTCAGCTTTAGCATCATTCCTTCCAAAGAAATCCCAGGGTTGATCTCCTTCAGAATGGACTGGTTGGTTCTCCTTGCAGTCCAAGGGACTCTCAAGAGTCTTCTCCAACACCACAGTCCAAAAGCATCAATTCTTCAGCGCTCAGCCTTCTTCACAGTCCAACTCTCACATCCATACATGACTACTGGAAAAATATTGACATATACACACTGCTATATTTAAAATAGATAACCAACCGACTCATTGGAAAAGACTGATGCTGGAAAAGATTGAGGGCAAGAGGATAAGTGGGTGACAGAGGATGAGATGATTGGATGGCATCACTGACTCAATGGACATGCGTTTGAGCAAAGTTCAGGAGACAGTGAAGGACAGGGAAGCTTGGCGTGCTGCAGTTCATCGGGTCACAAAGAGCAGGACACGACTTAGTGATTGATTGAACAACAACAATAAGCCAACAAGGATCTGCTATATATTAATAGCACAGGGAACTCTGCTCAATATTCCACATAACCTAAATGGGAAATTAACTTAAAAAAGAATAGATAAATGTATATGTATAACTGAATCACTTTTCTGTACACCCAAAAGTAACATAACCACCTGAAACTAACATACCATTGTTAATCTACTATACTTGAATACACAATAAAAATTAAAAAGAGAGAGAGACTATGGAAGAATAGAAAAAATCATTTTCTTAGGTGATATTCTAGACTTAGAATGTAATAAAACTTAAAATGTATTTTAAGATGTTTTAGAGCCTCAACATTAGATTATGTACATTGTATCTTTATTCAAACAGTAGCTGCCAAACTGTATAATTTCAGATGTAGGAGACGTGCTTTCTCAAGCATGAAGTCATTGCACTTTGTAATAGTTCTTAAGAATAAAGTGTAATATTATAACTATACCTTCAATATGTACCTTTAAGATGTATGCTGAATATAACTATGCCGAGATCTGTCTAGTCAAAGCTATGGTTTTTCCTGTGGTCATGTATGGATGTGAGAGTTGGATTACAAAGAAAGCTGAGCTCAGAAGAATTGATGCTTTTGCACTGTGGTGTTGGAGAAGACTCTTGAGAGTCCCTTGGACTGCAAGGAGATCCAACCAGTCCATCCTGAAGGAAATCAGTCCTGAATATTCATTGGAAGGACTGATGCTGAAGCTGAAACTCCAATACTTTGGGCACCTGATGCGAAGAACTGATTCATTTGAAAAGACCCTGATGCTGGGAAAGATTGAAAGAGACAACAGAGGATGAGATAGCTGGATGGCATCACTGACTCGATGGGCATGAGTTTGAGCAAGCTCCAGGAATTGGTGATGGACAGGGAGGTCTGGTGTGCTACAGTCCATGGGGTCGCAAAGAGTTGGACATGACTGAGCGAATGAACTGATATCTATAACCTGGGCTACCCCAGTGGCTCAGACAGTAAAGAATCTGCCTGCAGTGTGGGAGATCTGGGTTCTGTCTCTGGGTTGGAAAGATCCCCTGGAGGAGGAAATGGCAACCCACTCCAGTATTCTTGCCTGGAGAATCCCCATGGACAGAAGGAGCCTGGAAGGCTACAGTCCGTGGGGGTCACAAATAATTGGACATGACTGAGTGACTAAGCACAGTAAATATCCATATATATTTATACATTGATATATATTACACATATATATATTTTTAAAGTAACACAAATATATTAATGCTTTCAAGAGAAAAAGAGAAAATTATTATTAAATTATTGTAATAAAATCTTTGTATTTGGAAATGCCAATGTAGCATTCCAGGGACATGCTGAAGTAATCACACAATTGTTCAAACATGGCCAGAAATCAGAGATGAATAAAACAGTACAGCCCTTAAGAAGTTCAAAGTTTAGAAAGGGAGAAGTACAGATAAACTGAGTATTATATGAAGACCCGCAAAACCCGAGGCACTGGGGTACCGCGTCTGCACAGTCACATTCAGAGAAGCAGTGGACAACAGCTGTGTAAGTTAAGAGTTTCATTTTTTCACTCCTGTCTCCTGAAGAGCCCAGGGTGACACATCTCAAATAGCCCATTCACTCATTCACAACTCATCTAGAATCTCTCACACCTCACATCCACCATTCTTGCCATCTCAGGTTCTCTTTTTCTCAACATCTTTCTCTACTTCCATTTTTTTTATTGCATTGGTCATTTGGCCTCTGAAATCAAGTCCTTCACTTTTGCCTCCACTCTTTCCTAATATCCTGTTTCTTCATTTACAAAATATCTAAAAATTATTTCTTTCCTATGGAGGAAAGGGAAGGACTAAGTTAGATCAGGACACTGAAATATTTCTATGATAATGAATCTAGTCCTTATCACGTTTTCCCCACTTTTATTCTAAAATGTACTCAAAGAGATGCCTGACATTTAATTGTGCCACTAAAAAAGCACAAAACCCTTTCTTCTAGAGTAAATGTAACTTCATATGGTCACTTCTAGAGGTGCTGCCAAGCTCAGCCTATTAATGGAAGTCAAAATCATTTTTGGGAAATTTGACAAGGGGTGTGGATGGGAGGGTAGGAGGTGTGTGAGTTTCAGGGTTTTGGTACTGGAGGTCCCAGAAAGGTTCCTATCACTACAGGCCCTTCTTAGTGAAAACCAAACATAAACAGCTTTTATTATTGTGGGTTTGGGATTTGCCACATGCCCAGCCCTGAGAGCAGACCTGTTACCTAAGCCAAATGGCTTCCTGGGAAGCAAGTGAGCAGGTAAGGCTGCAAATGATGATCTCTAAGGAGAACCACTAGAGAACCCTCTAGTGGAACTAATATTCTAGCTTTTGAACACCCATAGGTACCTCCCACGGAGAAGGTAATGGCACCTCACTCCAGTATTCTTGGCCTGGAAAATCCCATGGACGGAGGGGCCTGGTAGGCTGCAGTCCATGGGGTCGCTAAGAGTCGGACACAACTGAGTGGCTTCACTTTCACTTTTCACTTTCATGAATTGGAGAAGGAACTGCTAACCCACTCCAATGTTCTTGCCTGGAGAATCCCAGGGACGGGGGAGCCTGGTGGGCGGCCGTCAATGGGGTCACACAGAGTCGGACACGACTGAAGCGATTTAGCAGAAGTAGCAGCGGGTACCTCCCATAACAGAAGTACAAGCTTATGTACCAGACTGACCTATCCAAGCATCCTACATCAGCATTTTCCTTCAACGTTGACTAGAATTCACTGGTGTGACAAAACTGGACATAATATAAAAATCCTGGATTCCTGTTTCTCATGCTTCTGCTACTATAAGAGTTTATCTCCTAAGACTACACACTGGTTACATTCTAGATGCTTAGACTTTGCTCATATTAAAAAACAAACAAACAAACAAACAAACTATGGGAGAATTTTAAGAGCAGATTCAAGAGGGTACTGAAGAGAGACACCAGAGTGTGAAATATTTTAGAGCAATCTGTGAGAAGTGATAAAGAAATACAGTAATAATAAAATAGAAATTGGCAGCTAAATGGTAAGCTTAATAGATTTTGACCATATAAGGAGATATTAAGTGGCTTGCCACAGAACTCAATAAAGAATAACTGAATCTCCTGTAACAGCTTTAAAAAAAAAAATAAAAAAAAACTCTTCTTTTGGAGGTGTGTGAGTAAAATAGCCAAATCTTCTGTGAATGATTTGATAGTTTTTTGGAGAAGGTAAAAAAAAACAACAACATACATCCTGAAGCCTCATTTAGCCTCATGATTTTATGTATAAATTCATCTTTCTTTATTTATTAGCATGCCTGAATAACTTTCTAGGAGCAGATGTTGATTTGTCAAGACTTTAGTAAAGTCTCAAAATAATTTGCAAATTTATTCCATTTGCATTTGTCACCAACAAGTTTTTCATATTTATTTTTAAGGCACAATTTTCTGCCAAAAAGGTTGTTACAAAAGAAATGATAGTCTTGAGTGCAGATAATAATGTTTGTTTGTCCTTCTGTATCATGCCTTAGGAATTTACAACATTTTAATATGTTAGTTATCTCAGAACCCCACCACACATACAACAAAGAAAATATGGGAAACTCTGTTCATTGAAAACCATCCAAACCATTATGAATCAATTACTCCAACACCAAGATCTGACACCCAGTGGGTGTTCACAGAACATTTGTTGACTTTAAATGAATTGACTCAACAAATTTGAATCGAGCCTCCTGTGGTTGTTCATTTCTCTTCACAATCTGCATTTTACAAAAAAAAATGACAAATTCACTAAGAAAAGTCATTGTCCCTGGATCCACAAATTCTAGCTCATACAGGCATGATTATATAAGATGGCTTTTCTTGTATACTGAAATTTTATATGACATCCTTTAGAAAGGGATTCTATATATGTAAGGTATTTCATCCAGGATTCAGCAAATACTGTGATTGTTTCATCCTCTTCCTATTTTCTTCCTCTCCACTCCGTTTATGAATAATGGGAATTACTGTAATTTTTAAATAATATTTTAATCAGATATTACTGTAATTTTTTATAATATTCAAATCAGACTAGTAGTTGAAGTTTTTAAGTTGGAAATAAAGGCCAACACCAGAAAAGAAAAATTACAATTAAAATGTGCTTGCATGTGTTACTCATTCAGTTGTGTCCGAATCTTTGTGACCCCATGGACTGTAGCCTGCCAGGTTCCTCTGTCTATGAGATTCTCCAGGCAAGAATACTGGAGATGGTTGCCATTCCCTTCTCCAGGGGATCTTCCTGACCTAGGGATTGAACTCAGGTCTCCCACGTTTTAGGCAGATTCTTTACTGTTTGAGCTACCCAGGAAGCCCAAAATGTACTTAGAGAAATAAATAAATAAATATAAATTTTATTTATTTATTTTTAGTTGCTTTCTGTATGTTATGGGGGGGGAGAGCAATGTAGCAATATGATTTTGTTGTTCGTGATCAGATTCTTTTAATCATTAGTATCAGTCTTGTTTTTGGGATCAATGGATGCATTAAGCCATTGTTTTCACTCAGGTTTTCACTCATGCAAATGATTTAGCATGAATTTCTATGGAAACCTTAAGCAAAATCATCAGGATAAACATATTCTTTGCAACCTGACCAATATGTTTTGCAACATTTTTAAGATATGAGAAATGTTTTTTTTTTTTAATAAGAGGAAGGGTATACCTAAGAGAGGCATATCCAATTTTTTAAAACTTTCCTCCATTTTTGTAACTAGCTAATTGTATCTAACACACTGATTATAACAAAGATAAAATGAGTTAATGTCAAGTGCTAACAAAGAAACCTGGCACATAGCTATTATAAATGTTGGATTTTTGTCACCTACAGTACATTTTGAAATGGGCTTCCCAAGTGCAGCTAGTGGTAAAGAACCTTCTTGCCAATGCAGGAGACATAAGAGATGTGGGTTCAGTCCCTGGGTTGGGAAGGTGCCCTGGAGGAGGGCACGACAACCCACTCCAGTATTCTTGCTTGGAGAATCCCATAGATAGAGGAGCCTGGAGAGCTACAGTCCATAGAGTTGCAAAGAGTCAGACATGACTGAAGTGACTTAGCATGCAGGCACACACATGTTGAAATAGAACTGCATTGCATAATTATGTGAATAAATCAGATTATAGGATAGTCTATAATATGTGTATATATGTATTTATAATTGTATTTATAATTATATGCATATTTAATGTATGTTTTATATATACATATATGTCTATGTATCTCAGTATTTGATCATGTACATAAACTACGTACAACTGAGCAGTGATGATCTCTAGGGTGATTTAAGGAACAACTTCCTTTATTCTTTACACATGTCTTTAGTTTAGACATTTCTATATATGTTATAGGGCTTCCCAGGTGGCTCAGTGTTAAAGAATCCTCCTGCCAATGCAGGAGATGCAGGTTCAATCCCTGGGTTGAGAAGATCCCATGGAGAAGGAAATGGCAATCCACTCCAATATTCTTGCCCAGGAAATCTCATGGATAGAGAAGCCTGGAGGGCTACAGTCCATGGTGTTGCAAGAGAGTCAAACACGACTTAGTGACTAAAAAACAACAAAAGCAATATATATTTAATAATACACATGCATTACTTTTAAAAGTAGAACAAGATTACTTTGATTATAAGAATCTGAAAAGCAAAAACACTTGCAAATAAAGGAGAAAATTTAGTTACATATGCAAATTAGGCCCAATAATTACTAGTAATATAACAGAAAATAATTGGGATCAGATACTATTCTATAGATGCAAGTATTAAAATCAGATGTAAAGTCTTTTGATTTTTGTATACTTTATCAATTTCTATCACATCTTAAAAGAGGTCAGAGTTAAACATTTCTATGCACATTAATTTCCTGCAGCTACACTTACTTCTGAACAATCATTGTGGTTTTTCTGTGGCATTTTTTCTTAAAATTTCATTCTTTACATTTGTTTTTAACTATGCAAACATTCTAGTATTTAAATTACAACTTAGCATGCATGCATACACAATTTGAAACAGAACTGCATTGCATAATTATGTGAATGAGTCAGATTACAGGATGGTCTGTAACATGTGTATATATGTATTTATACCTATATCCATGAGTTGATTACATTAATAACATTCATCCCCAGCACCTAACCATCCCTTACAGACTTTCTGTTGTTAGAATGGTAACTATAGCACTGTCGACTCCTGGGAACTAAATGTATTTACCAGCTGCTGCCCATACTATTCTGGTACTGTTGTAAACTATTTCACTGAAGACAAAGGATAAAATAGGAAAAGTGGGGAGAAATTAAAAAAAAAGAATTCCAGATAGAAATGAATCATAGTTGATCAAAACTCCAAAAACAGGAATTAACTCTCAGTGACCATGAAAGATATAAGAGCATTTCTATTTCACATTAGAAGGACTAGTCATTTCCTTGTGCTTTAATAGCTATATACCTTGAAAGCTTTTAAAGCTATAGTTATATATCCACAATCTTGTTTCCTGTTGACATCTGAAAGTTTGCCAGACTGATCCAGTTGTACAACTTGATGATGGGCCATTTAAGTGTTCTTATTTCCTATTATTTTCTGATGTTTATTATGGTTATTAATTTCTAGTTAACATTATCATGGCAGAAACATTATTCTGTATTATTAGTTCAATCCTTTGAAATTTCTTGAGGCTTGTTTTATGAACCCAGCATATTGTCCTTCTTGGTGAATGCTGTATGTCTGCTTACAAAAAGAGTGTATATCTATAACTGTTTGATATAATTCCACAAATATCAATCAGAACAACGAAGTTGATAATTCTTTTCATGTCTTCTATCATAATACTGATTTTTTGTCTACTTGTCCTTTTAACTACTGAGAAGTTTCTTAAAATATCCAATCATATGTGAGTTTTGTCTATTTCTTCCTTTAGTGTTTATCTTGTGCTTCATATACTTGAAAGTTTTGTCTTTATGTAATTATAAATTTAAGTTTGCTATGGCACCCCACTCGAGTACTCTTGCCTGGAAAATCCCATGGATGGAGGGGCCTGGTGGGCTGCAGTCCATGGAGTCACTAGGAGTCGGACACGACTGAGCAACTTCACTTTGACTTTTCACTTTCATGCATTGGAGAAGGAAATGGCAACCCACTCCAGTGTTCTTGCCTGGAGAATCCCAGGGACGGGGAAGCCTGGTGGGCTGCCGTCTATGGGGTTTGCATAGAGTCGGACATGACTGAAGCGACTTAGCAGCAGCAGCAGCAGCAGCAGCAGGTCTTCTTAAAACTCAACATTCAGAAAACTAAGGGCATCTCGTCCCATCACTTCATGGCTAATAGATGGGGAAAATGTGGAAACAGTGTCAGATTTCATTTTTTTGGGCTACAAAGTCAATGCGGATGGTGACTGCAGCCACAAAATTAAACAATTGCTCCTTGGAAAAATAGCTATGACAAACCTAGACAACGTATTAAAAAGCAGAGATGTTACTTTGCCAACAAAGGTCCATCTAGTCAAAGCTACGTTTTTTCCAGTAGTCATGTATGGATGTGAGAGTTGGACCGTAAAGAAAGCTGAGCACTGAAGAATTGACACTTTCAAACTGTGGTGCTGGGGAACACTCTAGAGAGTCCCTTGGACAGCAAGGAGATCCAGTCAATCGTAAAGGAAATCAACCCTGAATATTCATTGAAAGGGATGGTGCTGAAGCTGAAGGTCTGATACTTTGGCCACCTGATATGAAGAGATGACTCAGTGGAAAAGACCCTGGTGCTGGGAAGGATTGAGGGCAGGAGGAGAAGGGGACGACAGAGGATGAGATGATTGGATGGCATCACCAACTCAATGGACATGAGTTTGAACAAACTCCGGGAGATAGTGGTAGTGAAGGACAGAGAAGCCTGGTGTGCTACAGTTCATGGGGTCACAAAGAGTTGGACATGACTTAGCAACTGAACAACAACAACAAAGTTCTTCTTAATCCGGTCCCTCTTTTATCATTATGAGATGTTTTTAGTTATAGTGAAAATCACCATCTTGTTAATACAGCCATGGTAGTTTTCTTGTGCTTAGTGTTGGCATGCTGTATCTTTTCATGCTTTTATTTTCAACATTTTTGTTAATATATAAACTGTGTTTCTTGGAACAGCATATAATTGAATCCATTTAAAAAAATCTAGTTTAATGATATGTGCCTTTTGTGTGGAGTGATTAGCTCCTTTTAATTTAATATATCATGGCTGAGGTTGTCTATCATCTTCATATTTGTTCCTATTCTCTGGTGGCTCAGATGGTAAAGAATCTGCCTGCTTTTCGAGAGACCCAGGTTCAATCCTTGGAATGGGATGATCCCCTTGAGAAGGGAATGACTACCCACTCCAGTATTCTTGCCTGGAGAATTCCATAGATAGAAGAGTCTGGTGGGCAACAGTCTATGGGGTTGCAAAGAGTCAGACACGACTGAGCAACTAACACTTTCAACTTTTTTCATATTACTTCTTTAACAATATTAAAAAGTACAATGGTATAATTCCATGCTCTTATTGTAATATTTTTTATTTTTGTATATGCTAGAAGCATATTGGAGAAGGCAATGGCACCCCACTCCAGTACTCTTGCCTGGAAAATCCCATGGACGGAGGAGCCTGGTGGGCTGCAGTCCATGGGGTCGCTGAGTCGGACACGACTGAGCGACTTCACTTTCACTTCATTGCAAAGAGTCAGACACGACTGAGCAACTAACACTTTCAACTTTTTTTCATATTACTTCTTTAACAATGTTAAAAAGTACAATGGTATAATTCCATGCTCTTATTGTAATATTTTTTATTTTTGTATATGCTAGAAGCATATTGGTTTAACAAGTCAGTATTCTTTTTGAAATACTTAAAAATAAATTTGATGTAAGTAAAAAGATGTTTTATAATCACCCATATTTTCACCCTATCTGGTCCCCTTAATGGTTTCTGTATATCTGACTTCTCTCTGGTATTGATGAGTTACATTAACATTCTACCCAGTACAGGTCTGCTAGCAATGAATTTGTTTGGTTTCTCTCTGTCTGAAAATATCTCTTTTTGCCTTCATATTTGAAGAATATTTAACTTGATTCTGAATTTCATTTGGTGGTTCATTTTTGTTTTTCTTTGAGCACTTTAAAAATGTCATTCAATTGTACTTGGTTCTCATTTTTTTCTGATGAGAAGTCAGCTACCAATATATCTCTATGTAGTGATTCTTTTTTCTTTAGCTGTTTTCGTTTTCATCTGTTTGTGTATGGTGAGACAAGTTATGGTTTTCTTTGCATTTACTCTGCTTGAGGTTTGTTGAGCTTTGTCAGTCTGTGAGTTGATACGGTTTATCAGTTTGGAAAAATCTTGCCAATAACCTCTTGAAATAGTTCAGGCTCACTTTCCATTTTCTCTTCTTCAGGGACCTGAATTACACATATATTGGCTAACTGTTTGATATCGTTCCACAGACCTCAGGTGTTCTTTGCCTTTTTATCTTTTTTGGGTTACACTTTGTATATTTTTTTGTTGACAGGTTTTCAAATTCATTGACTCTTCCTTCTGTTGTGGCCTGTCTTCTGTTAATCCCATAGGGAAACTATTTCTGATGTTGTACTTTTAATTTTCTTTATTTTTATACTGTCCACCTCTCTGCAAAAACCCATCATCTGTATGTGCATGTTGTTCACCTTTTCCATTAGGTATATTTTTCCCAGTTATTTAAAAGTTGCTGTCACAGATAATTCCAGTATTGTGGCTAATTCTAGTTTTGTTTCCATGGTTTAGTTCCTCTTTTCATCTAAGATCATATAGCTTATTTCTTTGTATTCATTATTATTATTATTGCTTTCTATGACAATTTATACATAAGAGACCAAAGTAAATAATATTTGTCTCCATAAAGGTATGCTTTTCTTATGTCAGCCATCGGTGATGAGGACTAAATCAGCCTAATACATTTTTGACCGCTGTCTGAGATTTTTGCAGCTTTAGTTAAATTCAGGTAATCCCTGATTTTAACTGGGCTTCCCTTGTGGCTCAGAGGTTAAAGCGTCTGCCTGCAATGTGGGAGACCTGGGTTCGATCCCTGGGTTGGGAAGATCCCCTGGAATCTTATGTCAGCCATCGGTGATGAGGACTAAATCAGCCTAATACATTTTTGACCGCTGTCTGAGATTTTTGCAGCTTTAGTTAAATTCAGGTAATCCCTGATTTTAACTGGGCTTCCCTTGTGGCTCAGAGGTTAAAGCGTCTGCCTGCAATGTGGGAGACCTGGGTTCGATCCCTGGGTTGGGAAGATCCCCTGGAGAAGGAAATGGCAACCCACTCCGGTATTCTTGCCTGGAGAATCCCATGGACGACGGAGGAGCCTGGTGGGCTGCAGTCCACAGTGTCGCAAAGAGCTGGACACAACTGAGCGACTTCACTTTCACTGATTTAACATACTTTGAAGAACAGACTTAAAATGCTTCCCTTTAGCAAGGCTTGGAATCTGAGCACTGATAAGAGTTGGCTCCCCTCTTTTTCATTAGCGTCTACCTTCCAACTTTCTGGGCCATTTGGGAGTTCTCTTTGCTCTCCAGTCCTGCTCCTTGGGAGAACTCTCTCTGTCCTGAGGCCCAGTTCATAGGCTTCGGCTCTGCTGCAGTGCTCGTGGTGTAGGGCCAGAGTTTCTTTGAGGGATTTCTCTCTGCTCTCCTGCCCTGTCCCCAGCCTTTGGCATGCTGTGGCAGTGTAGGCGGCAAAAGCTAAGAGAACCTGTGTGAATTTCTCATGACACCCTCCTTAGACCCGGCCTTCAGTGTACAGCTGCTTCACCTTTGGAAAAGGTCCAGGTACCTTGAGGGGTGTCTCTCTCAACTTTGCTGCTCTGTCTCTGGGCTTCACTGTACCCCGTTATGTGAATACTTGGAGGAGAATTGGGTGGCTGGGTGCAGACTTACACGGTGGCTCGAGTGCTCTGTGATTCTCACTCATCACGCTGACCTACATTTTGCCATGGAAGTTCATTAAATGTTGGTCAGACTTGTACAAATCTTGCTCTTGTCTCTGAAGGATTTCTCCACTTCTCCCTTTGTTAGCCGTGAAAACAGGAGCCCAAGCACTCATACCTTTCAGGATTTTAGTTCATTTTGGTTTCTTTGCATAGTCAATTCTCTAATTTTTAAAACACCTGATTTTGTAGCTTACCTTGGTTGTTTTTATTGTTAGAATGAGTGAGATTCATTTGTGACTTTCTAGATACTAACTCCAATTGATAATGAAAAATTAGTATTACTAATGTGAATTCTCGGAGAAGGCAATGGCACCCCACTCCAGTACTCTTGCCTGGAAAATCCCATGGATGGAGAAGCCTGGTAGGCTGCAGTCCATGGGGTTGCTGAGGGTCAGACAGGACTGAGCAACTTCACTTTGACTTTTCACTTTCGTGTATTGGAGAAGGAACTGGCAACCCACTCCAGTGTTCTTGCCTGGAGAATCCCAGGGACGGGGGAGCCTGGTGGGCTGCCGTCTATGGGGTAGCATAGAGTCGGACACGACTGAAGCGACTTAGCAGCAGCAGCAGCAATGTGAATTCTGGTGCCCTGGGACACTATGAAATTCACACCCAACCTCAGGAAACCCTAAGGAAAAAAATCAAGCATGCAAATTTATTTGTTCCCAAGCTTTTCATACTAGGTGTTTGAACATTTCAACTCGTTTTTTTAGTATTCATTTTTGTGCCAACTTTCTCAATTGATTTGAATGTATTCTTTCTTCTTTAGGTCAGTTTTTCTTTATACAAGAGCATGTGAATCCTCCTGATCTTACATCTGTGTCTTAATGTAATTCCCTTTTCTTTGAAAACCCTTCCTGTCTTTTGGAGGAGGTGAGCAAATAGGTGAGGGAGGTAAAGAGGAATAAACTCCCAAATGCAAAATAAATGGGCCACAGAGATAAAATATACAGTGAGAGGAACATAGTTAATAATAATGTAATATTTTCGTATGGTGACAAATGGCAACTAGATTAATTATGATCAATTTGTAATGGATAGAGATATCAAATTACTATGTTTGTGTACCATGAACTACTACGGTGTTGCACATCAATTATACATCAAGAATAAACAAGCAAACATATAAACTAATAGCAAAAGATCAGATTTGTGTTTACCAGAGGTAGGGGCTGAGTAGAGGGGGAAATGGAAGAAGGTAGTCAAAAGACGCAAACTTCTGGTTATAGGATAAATAAGTTCTAGGGATGTAATGTACAATATGATAAATACAATTAACACTGTTGTGTGTTATCTGTGAAAGTTGTTAAGAGGGTAAATTCTGAGTTCTCTTCACAAAGAAAACAATATTTTTTTCTTCTTTTATTTTTTAGCTATATGAGATGATGGATGTTCACTAAACTTTTTATGGGCAAAACATTTTCTACTGTACATAGAACAAATCATTATGCTGTGCACCTTATACAGTGTGTGTGTGCATGTGTGTGTGTGTATTTGTGTATGCTCAGTTGCTCAGTAATGTCCGGATCTTTGATGCTCCATGGACTGTAACCGGCCAGGCTCCTCTGTCCGTGGAATTTCCCAGGCAAGAATACTGGAGTGGGTTGCCATTTCCTACTTGAGAGGGTCTTCCTGTCCTAGGTATGGAGTCTATGTCTCCTAAGTCTCCTGTATTGGCAGGTAGATTCTTTACCACTGTGCCACCTGGGAAGCATATCAGTAAAACAGGAAGAAAAAAATAAAAATAAATCCCTTCCCAGCTTTTGGCAGCTTCATGCAGTTAAGTACTCAGCACTATTTCTACTGAGAATTTTTGTAAATTAATTTCAAATAATGCATGGCCTCATGGATCTACCATGTAACTGTATTGCTATGATTAATCAACACATATTTTATCAATTTGCCTTACTTCATTGAACTTTGAATCTATTTACTGAGAATAACAAAAAAGCTGATATGTTCTAGAGAGTTTCTATGTATCCTATTGTCTTATATTCCTCTATATGTGATAAATATATATAGTTGAATGCTGATTATTTGATGATTTGTATATTAAGACATTTTTATTTTCAGGATTATTAAGGTGATTAAATATTTGAAGCAACACTACAAGCATAGACATTTCTTTCAATCATATACAGTTCAAGTATGGAATTGTCAAGATAAATATGCGATGATTAAATCATCTTTTCACTAAGGTTAAAATGTAGCTATGCTGGAGAGTTCATACCACCGTACAGAAAGTCTAGATTTTAAAATATAGTAGTGGGATTTAGAGATTAAACTGCACAAAATCAGTAGTGCTGCCTGAATATGTAATGAATGCACTTAAACACATTTTGGAATTTTAAAAATGGATTTTGATTAGGACAAAAAATACCACATAATTTCATTCAATAAAACATCACTTAGCTAATTCTTAATCTAATTAAACACTGAAATTTAAAGATTCATTTCTCCCATATAGCACATTATTACCCATTTGCAAGAAGCAAATGATCTAGAAATATTTGATTTGAAAAATATGTGATGAAAATATGAAATTTGTTTAAACCCCATGTCTGAGCCTCACTGATTATTATTCAAATGGGTGTTTTTAATGTGTGTGTTAATCACATAATAGTTCTGAGTTAATCAGAAACTAGGATATCTAGTATAACACCTTTTAATTCTTTAGTTTTCAGAAGAGGGGAGAAAAATCCCATCCCACCATGTCACATAGAATACTTTGAGATGAACAGCTTCTTAATGAAAAGTAGAATGAGAGCTATGAAAGACTATTATCTAAGGAAATGTCCTAGCAAGGAAAATGGAAGATGCAGAAACATCTGGGTTGGATTTTTGGCATAAGCAACAAAATGTACTCATGAGGAGCAAAACTTCCCAAAGAAAACACGACTAAAGCTGTCTGCTTTTATTAATGTGCCTCACTGGTGAATCCCCAGTGGTGATGGATCACCCTCATTTAAGGAATGATGTGCTGGAAAAATGCATTATTTTCAAGAGTAACAGTGGATTAATGCAAGTGTGTACTGAAGAAAAAAAAAAAATCCTCTCATTATACATGCTGATTTTCGGGTGTTCCCCATTTTGCACGGCTGTTTAAGCAAGCACTCTAAATGGAAATGCACTTGACGTTTTTGCAACTGGATGTGATCAAACAACATTAGAATTTAGCTGATTTCTCAGAAAATGATTAAACCAATTTCTTTCTCATTTCCACTTCTTGCATGGAAGCAGGAGAAAGAAAAGACATTTAATAAAATAGATGCCCTAAATGAAACACTGCCTGGGAACAATATAAGGGGTTTGATATCTTTTTTCTTCTTCCTTCATCTATCACAATAGTCTTGTGCTGCATACATCATCAGAGAAGAATTGTGATCACCTGTTTCCAGGCCTTGGTTGAGTTATTCACGAGAAATGTTCCATAAGGTACCTTGAGACTGAGTTATGCTTTCCATTAACACTTATGTCACAAGGGCTTTTAATATAGAAATATTCTTAAACATTCTGTAATAGATGATTTTGGCCTTCCAATGCCAGGTAGTAGACAACTGAGCACTAAATTCTGCCAGGGAAGTAAGCGATAACACAATACGATATTATGTCTGTTGCACAATATCACAGGCACAAGCACTTATTCTATTACCTGGTACCAGTTAGGGTAGCATATAAAGCAGACTGATGACAGCTAGTGGTAATGAACCCCCCTTGCCAATGCAGGAGACATAAAGAAACGTGGGTTCCATCCCTGGGTCAGGAAGATCCCCTGGAGGAGGGATAGGCTACCTACTCCAGTATTCTTGCCTGGAGAAGACCCTGGACAGAGGAGCCTGGTGGGCTACAGTGCACAGGGTTGAAGAGAGTCAGACACAACTGAACAGGCTTAGCATGCACACATGCATGTGTTTGCACTTTTTTTACCTACAGCATGATTCTTTGAAATCCTTCTATTGAAAATAAAATGATGGATCAATGACTACTTAGCTACTATGGTCTCATAGAAATTATCACAAACTTAGCAGTTTAAAATAACACATATTATTTCCTAATGGTTTCTGTGGTCAGGATTCAGGGCATGGATGTGCCAAAGCCTCTGCCTAGTGTCTCACAAGGCTGCAATCAAGGTGCCTACCAGGAATGGGGTTACCTCTGAGGCTGGACAGAGGAAGGATCTTCTTGTAAGTTCACATGGTTGCTGGCAAGATTCAGTTCTTTGCTGGCTGTTGGCTGGAGGTTTTCCTCAATTCCTATGCAGGCCGTTTCACAAGACAGTTTGTTTCATCAGAGCCAGCAAGAGACACAGCCAATAGTGAGAGTCTTCTAGAAGATTCTGCCCTATGGGAGGATAGATCACTTTTGCCATATACTGTTGGCTAAAGGCATATCACAAGGGCTATCCACGTTCAAAAGGAGATGACTACTTTGAATGCTATCCACATTCAAAGGGAGAATTTGTAGGCTTGAGAAATCCTAAGTGATTTCTCAACAATCTCAGATATGCAGATGATACCACTCTAAAGGCAGAAAGTGAAGAGGGACTAAAGAGCTTCTTGATGAGGGTGAAGGAGGAGAGTAAAAGAGCTGGCTTAAAATTAAATATTAAAATAAACAAACAAACAAACATAAGATCATGATATCCAGTCCCATTACTTCATGCAAATAGAAGGAGAAAATGTGGAAATAGTGACAGATTTCCTCTTCTTGGGCTCTAAAATCTCTGCAGATGGTGACTGCAGCCATGAAATCAGAAGATGATTGCTTCTTGGCAGGAAAGCTATGACAAACCTAGACAGTGTGTTGAAAAGCAGAGATATCACCCTGCTGACAAACATCCATATAGACAAGGCTATGGTCTTCTCAGTGGTCATGTATAGTTGTGAGAGCTGGATGGTAAAGAAGGCAGAGTGCCAAATAATTGATGCCTTTGAACTGTGGTGCTGGAGAAGACGCTTGAGAGTCCCTTGGACAACAAGGATATCAAAACAGTCCATCTTAAGGGAAACCAACCCTGGATACTCACTGGAAGGACTGATGCTAAGCTGAAGCTCCAATATTTTGGTCATCTGATGAAAAACAACCAACTCATTGGAAAAGTCTCTGATGCTTGGAAAGATTGAAGGCAGAAGGAGAAGATGGCATCAAAGCATGAGATGCCTGGATGGCATCACTGATGCAATGGATATGAACTTGGGCAAACTTCTGGGGATGGTGAGGGACAGGAAGGCCTGGCGTGCTGCAGCCCATGGGGTTGCAAAGTGTTGGATGCAACTGGACAACTGAACAACAACAACATGTCTAAATAACTTTGTATTCCTGAAAAGTTTTGTACAAATATTTCTGTGATGGAGCATTCATAGGCTTGAGAAATCCTAAGTGATGTATTATTGAATCTGTCTAGAAATTAGAGAACATATATATTTTAAAATTGTTCCTCAGTCTTTGCCAGCTATGTAACATAGGTTAATTTCATAATCCACTATGCTTCAGTTTTGTACATATGAAACAGGGAAATTATGGCTATCTTTTCTACCTCACAGACATATTCTTATAATTAAATGATATAAACAAAAAAAGTACTCTGAACAAATAAGTTGCCTATAACAACTTATTTGATATATGCACACGTGACCTAAATTCCCTCAGGTATCACTAGTCTGAGATCCCAAATCTTAATATAATAATGTCTTGACTATTTTGATCCTGCGTTTAACAAGTTCACTACACCTCCTCTTAAAATTTCTTCTTTGACTTTTAATATGAGCATCCAAGGGATGGGCTTCGCTGATAGTTCAGTTGGCAAAGAATCCACCTGCAATGCCAGAGACTTGGGTTCGATCCCTGGGTTGGGAAGATCCACCGGAGAAGAGATAGGCTACCCACTCCAGTATTTTGGCCTGGAGAATTCCATGGACTGATACAGTCCATGGAGTCACAAACAGTCAGACACAACTGAGCCACTTTCACTTTCACTTCCAAGGGATGTCTCTCACATTCTCGTAAACATTTTCAATGAGTTATCAAATGTCATCCACAGATTTTTTACCTTTTCTCCTGCCATGGCCTCCCTGTGTAAGGCCCTAGGAACCTGCCAGGTCCATTGCCTTCTCTAGGTACAGCGCCCTTGAGCTTTGGAGGTGGCAGACCTGTGAGTTGGGAGCTTAAATAGAGCCGGTGTATGTAGTCAGTTGAAAAACAGATACAGGAGCTTGATAAATATAGAGTAAAATATCAGCTTAATCACCAGCAGAGGCCGATTAGAAAACACAGCTTGGGTTTGTGACTGTGCATGAATTCCCTACTAACTCTTTTCTGATCTTGGAAAACTCCTTTTAGGAATACAGGTTATGCAGGCCATTTGATACCCTCTACCCCCTGAGAGCAGGGGCAGAGAGTGAGACCCAGGACATGAGCCACTAGCCAATGGATGATCATGGACAACTGGAACAGAGGGCACCAGAGCCTCCTCATCTCACCAATCAAATCAGTCAATCCTCTTTCTGCAGAGAGGAGAACCTAAAAGGAGAGAGAATCTGGAGGAAGAAACTCACATAAACATGGGGAAATGGAATAGTGTATCCCCTAACATAGTGCCATGCGCTAAGATGAAGTTGGGGACTAACTGGTTTCTCATCTTGAAAGTTTGTTCTAAGACTGAGGGTATAAAGAAGCTACTACTTTAGTCCTGGTAAAGAGTCTGAGAAAAGAGTAGGCCAGCCAACGTGTAGCTCTGCTGCTGCTGCTAAGTCGCTTCAGTTGTGTCCGACTCTGTGCGACCCCAGAGATGGCAGCCCACAAGGCTCCCCCATCCCTCGGATTCTCCAGGCAAGGACACTGGAATGGGTTGCTATTTCCTTCTAGAAAGAAAACATTATTGGTATATTATGATGTTTGGGGCTTCCCTGGTAGCTCAGACAGTAAAGAATCTGCTTGCAATATGGGATACCTGGGTTCAATCCCTGGGTCAGGAAGATTCCCTAGAGAAGGGCATGGCAACCCATTCCAGTATTCTTGCCTAGAGAATTCCATGGACAGAGGAGCCTGGAAGGCTACACTCCATGGGGTGGCAAAGAATCAGACATGACTTAGTGACTGACACTTTCATTTTATGATGTTTACTCCCTGTGAAATGGATTGGAGTACTGGAATTTGACAAAAGTAAACCATCACAATACAACAGCATCAACTTCTTGCTAACATAGGTCTATTCTGTTGATTCAGTTTGCAAAGTCACATACCTTGGCTAGTTGAAAGCCAGTGATCACAGTTAACTGAAAACTTAAAAAGAATAATACATGGCATGGTGCTGTTTACTGAGACTAATTTTCCTCTTTTATTATCTAAGTCATAAATAGCTTAATGTGCCTCCCAAGAAGCTTTGAAAAATCACGACAGTGCTAAAGAAGAACAAGTACAAAAACAAGGAGGTGGTTTATAAGCTATTTCCAGAATTCCAGATTTGACTCAGACAATAGAAATTAAATAATGTTAACCTATTTTTAAAACAATATTAAAAGAGAAAATCAATTTCTCTCTGCCATCATTAACTGTACACTGAATGCAAAACTGTTTTAAGCCTTTTTGAGGAAGCCTCACATAAAACCGGTGCAGGGAACTCTTATGTTCCAGGCTGGTCTGTGTCTAATTGAGTTCCTAGCAAAGCAGAAGTTTTGGTTTTTATTTATGAGATATTCCACTTAGCTATATATCCATGGGGGCCATCTTAATGACTCTTTGCTCTTGCCCTCCAAGGAAAAGAGGTTTGTTAGTGTCTCTTAGCTTGAGTTATTTCCCTGGAAATTTTTAGTATCTCATAAATTTAGGCTTCTCTTCAAGTTTCCAATTTTGCCCAAGAATACCAACAACCTGAGCTCAAGCCAGGACTTGTCTATATTCCCATTCTCTTTTCCACTTGTCTTTGGTAATAACTTGGCAACCTCATGGTGGAAATGAAACAAATTAGGATTTAGGAATAAAATATGCCCACTGATCACTTTTTCTAAGTTTGTAGTTGTGGGAGAAGTCAGGTTCTGTCATTTGGATAGATCACTTTATCTCTATATGTAAACAGGTTGGTAGCATCAGATGTTAAGAATTTGTCATAATTTGGCTTATTTTTTTCTTGTAATGTTCAGCCCATGTGTTTTGTTAGGTGGCCACACAAGCACAATGGCTCCACTAAGCTGAAAGGAAATCTGATTGAACATTTTGCTTTTGAGCAGGGTGATCTTGCATTTGAGATTTAAAATGCATTACATTGCAGGTGTCGACCCAACCCTTGCTAATGAAGAGGAAAGTGCACCCCCATGACAGAAAAAGGAGCTAAAAATGTTTCCTGCTGTGCTTAGAGCTCTGTCATCACTGTCCATTATTTTTTATAGATGGATTTATTGGCTGCTTTGCTCCACAACTCTTTTACTAAGCAGCTCTTACCTCAAAAACAACTCAATCATCTACCTGTCCATCACCCATGATGAGTATAGTTGTGTCACAACTAGATGGAAAATTGCTGAATAAAATGCCTCACTTTTAATATTGAACCAAAGGAAGACAATAAAGACTCTGTTTTTATCTTTCTTTAAAACTGACAGTGCTGATTCAAACCAGCCTCAACAGATACTGCAGCAGCTATGGATATTTCTACTGAGAGTATAACTCTTTGGGTTGTAGTCCTAATTTGCACCTCTTCTCAAATGCTGGGAGCAGTTATGATTAGAGGAAGTTCATAAGGAATAAGATGTTTCGGCTTGGCTTTCAGAGTTTTCGCTTCTTTCATGTTACCTAAAAATCATACCTTGAAAACACTGACATGTTTTCATGTCAGTGAAACATAAAGGACTGGTTTAAGAATCATTTTTATAAAGTCATTCATGCTACATCCTTTTTGGGAAAAGTTGGAGAAGACTCTTGAGAGTCCCTTGGACTGCAAGGAGATACAACCAGTCCATCCTAAAGGAGATCAGTCCTGGTTGTTCATTGGAAGGACTGATGCTGAGGCTGAAACTCCAATATGCGAAGAGTTGACTCATTGGAAAAGACCCTCATGCTGGGAAAGATTGAGGGCAGGAGGAGAAGGTGACGACAGAGATGAGATGGCTGGATGGCATCACCGACTCGATGGACATAGGTTTGGGTGAACTCTGGGAGTTGGTGATGGACAGGGAGGACTGGCGTGCTGTGATTCATGGGGTCGCAAAGAGTCGGACACGACTGAGCAACTGAATTGAACTGAACTGAAATAAAGCATTTAGAGAAAATTGCTGAGAAAGGTAGAAGTATATTACCAATAACATAAAAAAGTTGTTTTTTTGTAAAAAACTGGAAAAGTTTCCCATTCTTATTTTTAATCCAGATTAGAGATTAGAGAACTTGTATGTGTTATACACTTTTATTGCAAACCTTATTTTCTGAAAAGGACTTGTGTGAAGACTGTGATTATTAGAGTTTTAGACTCTGTGATGACAGCCAGGATTTCCCTGTATATGCTGAGTAATTCTTACATTCACTTTTATCACTGCTTTCCTGTTTCCATGTAGTCCATAGAACTTTGCTGGATATGCTGGATGATATAATCGGAACAGACCTCTGATTAGTCAAAGGCTCTGTCAAGTATTTTGTTTGTTCAAACTTGGGATATTTCTTAGGTTCATAAAGGTTTGGCCAATGTGAATCTTACAACTGACCATAGCTTTTTTGTTGCAATTAGAAATGTAAAAGCCCATCTCTAGAATGTGAGAAGGTCTTTATATGTATTTCAGTCAGTTCACTTCAGTTCAGTCACTCAATTGTGTCTTTGCAACCCCATGAATCACAGCACGCCAGGCCTCCCTGTCCATCACCAACTCCTGGAGTTTACCCAAATTCATGTCCATCGAGTCAGTGATGGCATCCAGCCATCTCATCCTCTGTTGTTCCCTTCTCCTCCTGCCCTCAATCCCTCTCAGCATCAGGGTCTTTTCCAATGAGTCAACTCTTCGCATGAGGTGGCCAAAGTATTGGAGTTTCAGCTTTAGCATCATTCCTTCCAAACAAATCCCAGGGTTGATCTCCTTCAGAAAGGACTGGTTGGATCTCCTTGCAGTCCAAGGGACTCTCAAGAGTCTTCTCAGCACCACAGTTCAAAAGCATCAATTCTTTGGCACTCAGCTTTCTTCACAGAACAACTCTCACATCCATACATGACCACTGGAAAAACCATAGCCTTGACTAAATGGACCTCTGTTGACACAGTAATGTCTATGCTTTTCAATATGCTAACTTTCTAAGGCCCACTTGACTTCACATTCCAGGATGCAGGCTCTAGGTGAGTGATTACACCATCATGGTTATCTTGGTCATTAAGATCTTTTTTTGTACAGTTCTGTGTATTCTTGCCACCTCTTCTTAATAACTTCTGCTTCTGCTAGGTCCATACCATATCTGTCCCATGGGGCCATTTTATCGAGCCCATGTTTGCATGAAATATTCCCTTGGTAGCTCTAATTTTCTTGAAGAGATCTCTTGTCTTTCCCATTCTGTTGTTTTCCTCTATTTCTTTGCATTGATTGCTGAGGGAGGCTTTCTTATCTCTTCTTGCTATTCTTTGGAACTCTGCATTCAGATGCTTCTATCTTTCCTTTTTTCCTTTGCTTTTCGCTTCTCTTCTTTTCTCAGCTATTTGTAAGGCCTCCTCAGACAGCCATTTTGCTTTTTTGCATTTCTTTTTCATAGGGATGGTCTTGATCCCTGTCTCCTGTACAATGTCATGAACCTCTGTCCATAGTTCATCAGGCACTCTGTCTATCAGATCTAGTCCCTTAAATCTATTTCTCACTTCCACTATATAATCATAAGGGATTTGATTTAGGTCATACCTGAATGGTCTAGTGGTTTTCCCTACTTTCTTCAATTTAAGTCTGAATTTGGCAATAAGGAGTTCATGATCTGAGCCACAGTCAGCTCCTGGTCTTATTTTTGCTGACTGTATAGAGCTGCTCCATCTTTGGCTGCAAAGAATATAATCAATCTGATTTTGGTGTTTATTTTGTGTGTGTGTTTGTCTTTGCCGCACTTTACAGTGTGTATAAGAACAGTCACACACTCATATACATACATTCACAGATGCACATGTATTGTCTCAGCTCTGCATACAGGAGATGAGTTTTAAGTTTGAACTAGGCAATAAATAATTAATTAATTGGGCTATCCTGGTGGCTCAGATGGTAAAGAATATGCCTGCAATGTGGGAGACCTGGATTCGATCCCTGGGTTGGAAAGATCCTCTGAAGGAGGGCATAGAAACCCACTCCAGTATTCTTGCCTGGAGAATCCCCGGGACAGAGGAGCCTCGTAGCTACAGTCAACAGGGTCACAAGGAGCTGGACCATGACTGAGCGACTAAGAACAGCTCTAAAAGCCTCTATCTAGCATATTAAAAAGTCCTTATGTTTTTAAATTTACCTTAATGAGACTTTATTTTGTGTGTGTTTGTCTTTACTGCATTTTACAGTGTGTATATGTACACTCACACACTCATATACATACATTCATGGATGTACATGTATTTTTTATGTTTTGCATACATGAAATGAGTTTTGAGTTTGAAATTGGCAATAAATAATGAATTAATAATGAACTAATTAAAGACTGTGAGGTAAACCAACAGTTCCACTCAAATCACCTTTTTGTTTGGATAGTCTTTGTGCTACTGCCATTGTTTAAAATCTCCTGATAGATGGTGCTGGTGGTCTATTTTAGTATGTTAAAAATGGGTCAGATATTCGTTTTTTTCCCCCAAATCTCATGGGTTTTGTTTTGTTTAATAGATTCTTTCAAAAAGGTGGGATCTTGCCCTTGGTTTCTAACGAAATCTTTTGTTAAGTTCAGGCCCGGTAATCACAAACAATGTAGAAGGTAATGGTGCGTGATAGACATAGTTTACTCTTCTAAGGATTTCAGTTCCACTTCAGTTTTTATATTCAGCAAATGAGAATGCCTTTAAAACCTCTTATCTATACATAAAAGTGAGTATGAAATAGGAAGGAACTGAAAAGTAGCTACAACTTCAGAATTCATGATAGAAATATAGAGAACAAGATGGCATTGTTTAAAGAAACAGAAAATGTGTTTTTATATTTTTGTAGAAAAAACCCTTCCGATTATGGTTTGCATTGTCTATGTTTAGCACAGATAATCGAAAGATGTTTGACAGTAGTGGTATGCAAATCGGCCTTAGAGGAGGAGAGGCAGTTTCTAGATTGTGCTGGTGCCATTACCCTCCCCCTGCCCCCGCTGACTCCATTGCCACTGTGTCTGAAGCACCCCTTCCTCGTGCTCAAAGCACAGGCAGCTCTCTCCAGCTGGCCTGTCACCCTCCCTGACCTCATAGACCCAGGCTTACTACAGACACCCTGCATGCTTTTGAGTCTCCTTAGTTTTCAATTATACACAGAGTTGTATTGTTGTGTTTGGATTTCAAAGTCCTAATTTAAATCCCTTCACTATCAGAAGTGGATTTTTTCTTTTTTTTTTTAACTGCAAGGGTAGTTAGAAAATAACTCAGTAAGGATCTTAGCTAATTTAAGCTACTTATAATTCTTCCCTATTAAAAAAAGAGAGAGACAGAAATAAAGGAGGAAAGAGGCAGGGGCAAATGTACTTAGCCCATTATATCCTCTGAGTTAAAATTCGGAGATGAAATCTATCTATCCTCCAATAGATGGATCTTAGTTTTCAATTATACACAGAGTTGTATTGTTGTGTTTGGATTTCAAAGTCCTAATTTAAATCCCTTCACTATCAGAAGTGGATTTTTTCTTTTTTTTTTAACTGCAAGGGTAGTTAGAAAATAACTCAGTAAAGAGGATCTTAGCTAATTTAAGCTACTTATAATTCTTCCCTATTAAAAAAAGAGAGAGATAAAAATAAAGGAGGAAAGAGGCAGGGACAAATGTACTTAGCCCATTATATCCTCTGAGTTAAAATTCGGAGATGAAATCTATCTATCCTCCAACTGGATGTGGTAGCCACCCAGGTACTCAGTGAGAACACGGAAGATTCTTCTTCTTTGCCTTAGTGTACTCAGCACAGAGTGAGAATCCTATTATCTCTACTATTCCATTGAGACCCTGCACCCACCTTTTCATTATCTGGTTGAAGAATATCCTACGGTAGCATAACAATTATTTTGAGTTGAAGATATTAGAGTTCCTGAAATCCCTTATTTGCCTCTAAAAAACACAAAAAACAAAAAACTCAGTTGTCATGAATTTCCTTCAGGAAGCCACAGGGACAGTTGATTCTTATCACCTGAGGCAAACAATGAGCTGTCAGCAGCACACCTGAAAAAGGACACTGTCGTCAAGTTATCATAACTCCTGTCTGTTCCGCGAAGGACTCGTTTATCTTATCAAAAAGTCATTCGTTTTCCCATAAGTACCTTTCTTATGCAGCCACCCCTGCTTCTAAGAAACTTTTCTTTCCTATAAGTTTTCTTCCCATTCCCTTCACTTATGTGTTCTCACCACCACTTTGAGTCACCATTTCTTGATGAACGTTCTTATGTATACACGTGATTAAAATCTGTCATTTTTCTTGTTAACCTGTGTTCTGTCAATTTAATTTGCAGCCCCCCCAAAAAACTCATCCTAAGAGGGTAGAGGAAAAGTTTTTCCTCGATGACAGGGTTTTATGCTTATGCTTAACAACTTTGGCAAAAGTTCTCTCACTTTATTTTAAGGTGGTTTCCAGAGGTTAGAGTATTATAGAATTTCATCCATGTGTATTTTAAAAGATAAGATTATAACATGTAAATCATATGTGTATGTAAATTTATGCCATGTAATTTTTGCATATGTCCATTCATATAAACCCATTATTTCTGAGATCCTCTTAAAACAAAAGGAATCATGGGAAAATGTTGTCTTTAGTAAAAATTATGAACTCTGGTAAATGAGGATTTTCCTCAAATCCTTTCTTACTACAGAATCCAGTGATTTAAAAGGCAAATACATTTTTATAATGTATTTAAAAACTAAATTCCAGTTCATATTGCCAAATAATATTTGATTTGGTACTTTCTTCCCCTTCCATTTTTTTTTTTAATTGCTTATGCCAAAGGAAAAGACAGAAATTTGGCCCTCTTTTTAATTCCTTTCTTATCATCTGTTTGTTTTAGACCCTGGGTGGCTAATTTATGGATAGTGATAAAAAACACAACACCCATGTAACATCTAGCAAAGAACATATGGAAATAGATACATAAAAATCTGGACTTAAAGCAAAAGAAAGATTGACACTGCCCTATCTAAAGTATTCTTCGTTCTGCAATAAAATGCTCTATAGGAGTCTTTCTTTTTAGCAAAATGTCTAGTCATATAATTCTCCTATATAAATAGTCTGCAGGATATTGCCAAGGCATTTTACATGGCATTCAAGCCTAATTATTTGTCTTCATCTATTCCTTTACAGTTCCATCATAGTACCTATCACATTTGATTATTATTTGTTTTCTTTTCTGTACTCTTGATTAAATTAATATTGCATAAAACAAGAACATTTTATGTCACTATACCCCAAAACTAACACCAATTATATGTGTATGCCAGCACTTAACTCTCATGCTTAGCACATAGCAGGTGCTCAATACATGTGTGCTGAATGAATTCCCATTTGGAATGCCTCCTCTGATGTTTCTGCCTGGTTCGCTTTTATACTGTCATTAATATTAAATTCAGAAAATTATCTTTGTTTGGATAACCTTGTCTCACAGGCTGAATTCAGTTCAGTTCAGTTCAGCCACTCAGTCGTGTCCGACTCTTTGCAACCGCGTGAATCACAGCACTCCAGGCCTCCTCTTCCATCACCAACTCCCAGAGTTCACTCAAACTCATGTCCATTGAGTTGGTGATGCCATCCAGCCATCTCATCCTCTGTCGTCCCCTTCTCCTCCTGCCCCCAATCCCTCCCAGCATCAGAGTCTTTTCCAATGAGTCAACTCTTCGCATGCGGTGGCCAAAGTACTGGAGATTCAGCTTTAGCATCAGTGCTTCCAAAGAACGCCCAGGACTGATCTCCTTTAGAATGGATTGGTTGGATCTCCTTGCAGTCNCTGCCCCCAATCCCTCCCAGCATCAGAGTCTTTTCCAATGAGTCAACTCTTCGCATGCGGTGGCCAAAGTACTGGAGATGCAGCTTTAGCATCAGTGCTTCCAAAGAACGCCCAGGACTGATCTCCTTTAGAATGGATTGGTTGGATCTCCTTGCAGTCCAAGGGACTCTCAAGAGTCTTCTCCAACACCACAGTTAAAAAGCATCAATTATAAGATATTGAATATACTTCTTGTACTACACAGTAGAATCTTGTTTTCTATTTTATATATATATAGTAGTTTATGTATATAGTAGTTATATATATAGTATATATAGCATCATTCCTTTCAAAGAACACCCAGGACCAATCTCCTTTAGAATGGACTGGTTGGATCTCCTTGCACAGGCTGAATTAATTACACATTAATCTATGTCCCCAAAGCACTCTGGTCATACCACCAGTATCACATTGAAACATGTTGTTTTATTTGTTTATTTCTATATATCCTTTTTGGTAAAAACCAGGTCTAACTCATTTTTATTGCTCAGAATCCTGCATTGTGTCTATTAGAAAAGATCCACTGAATAAATGTCTATGAAATGGATAAAGTAGCAGCTTCAGTGGTGGGAAATATACAAAGTTTCATTTCCCTGGGCTATGGGTGGAACTGCGTCCCCCTAAAATAATTTGTTGATGTACTGAATCCCAGATCTCAAAATGTGACCTTATTGGGAATTAAGGTCGTTGCAGATGTAACTAGTTAAAGTGAGATCATGCTGGAGGAGGGTAGGCCAGTGTCCTCACACAGAAGGAAGAAGGCCATAAAGATAGGGCTAAAGACTGGAGGTATATTCCTATAACCTGAGGAGCACCTGGGGTTACAGAGACAAGGAAGATCCTCAACTAGTGGTTCTGAAGGAAGCACGGTACTGTCAACATCTTGATTTCAGACCTCTAGTGTCCAGAACTGAGAGAGAATAAATGCATGCAGATTTAAGCCACCTAGATTGTGGTGCTTTTTTATGACAATGCTAGGAAACCAAATACCTAGTATGTTTAAATGGTCTTATCTACGTTACTCATGGTACATTCTCTGTCGTTTAGTCCTGTCTGACTCTTTGTGATCCCGTGGACAGAAGCTTGCCAGGCTGCCCTTTCCATGGGATTTCCCAGGCAAGAATACTGGAGTGGGTTGCCATTTCCTTCTTCAAGGGATCTTCCTGACCCATGGATCGAACCCATGTCTCTCACTTCTCCTGTACTGGCAGGCGGATTCTTTACCACTCAGGTTTATCTTTAAAATGGAATTAGCTTTAGGCAAGAAAATAAAAGCATTTTTTAAATTTATGGATTGCCTCAGTTCTGTAAGGTGTTAACAGTCTCCCAAAATGGTATCCACATGAAATGTGAACTCTTTGAACTGAACAATCAAATGAATGAACGTGTATTTACAAGTTAATGGGTAATAGTAACATATGGAATGTGATGCCCTATGGTTCCAAATGTCTCACAATTGGGAGCAAACTGTCTTTAGAACCTTAAAAGAGCAATAACAAGTTTTTACTTAGAATCTATCATGATGGGAAGACACAAAATAAGAGATAATAGATTCATCTATCCATTTATTCATTCATTTACTATCATCTATTCATCCATTTACCCATCATCTAGTCATTCATTTACTCATCATCCCCCCATTTTCAGAATGCAGTGGTGGACAATAAAATGAAAGTTCTTTCTCCTGGAGATTATATTTTATTGTGGAATAGTAAAAAAAAAAAAAAAAAAAAATATAGGTCACAGTAACTGTTCCTATGAAACAAAGGAGGCAGATAAGAAAATAGGGAATACTGAAGGGAGGTTACCCTTTAGTTGGGGTTGTCAGATGGGTTTATTTGATTAGATAGCATTTTGATGGAATGAGGGAAAGAGCCATACATATGGATCTATAGTGATATATATGTATATATCAACTCCAATACTTTGGCCACCTGATGCGAAGAGCCAGCTCATTGGAAAAGACCCTGATGCTTGGAAAGATTGCAGGCAGGAAGAGAAGGGGATGACAGAGTATGAAATGGTTGGATAACATCAAAAACTCAACGGACATGAGTTTGAGTAAATCAGGGAGATGGTAAAGGATAGGGAAGCCTCAGTTCAGTTCAGTCATGAAGTCGTGTCCAACTCTTTGTGACGCCATGGACTGGAGCACGCCAGGCTTCCCTGTTCATCACCAACTCCCACAGCTTACTCAAACTCATGTCCATTGAGTCAGTGATGCCATCCAACCATCTCATCCTCTGTTGTCGTCCTCTCCTCCCACCTTCAATCTTTCTCAGCATCAGGGTATTTTCCAGTGAGTCACTTCCTCACATCCAAAGCATTGGAGTTTCAGCTTCAGCATCAGTCCTTCCAGTGAATATTTAGGACTGATTTCCTTTAAGATGGACTGGTTGGATCTCCTTACAGTCCAAGGGACTCTCGGGAGTCTTCTCCAACACCACAGTTCAAAGCATCAATTCTTTGACACCTAGCCTTCTTTATAGTCCAACTCTCACATCCATACATGACTACTGGAAAAACTATAGTTTTGACTAGACAGACTTTTGTTGGCAAAATAGTGCCTGTGCTTTTTTACATGCTGTCTAGGCTGGTCATAGCTTGGTGCCCAAGGAGCAGGTGTCTTTTAATTTCATGGCTGCAGTCACCATCTGCAGTGATTTTGGAGCCCCAAATAATAAATTCTCTCACTGTTTCCACTGTTTCCCCATCCACTTGCCATGAAGTGATGGGACCAGATGCCATGATCTTGGTTTTCTGAATGTTGAGTTCTAAGCCAACTTCTTCACTCTCCTCTTTCACTTTCATCAAGAGGCTCTTTAGTTCTTCTTCTCTTTCTGCCATAAGGGCAGTATCATCTGCATATCTGAGGTTACTGATATTTCTTCCGGCAATCTTGATTCCAGCTTGGGCTTCATTCAGCCTAGCCATGCTGTACTCTACATATAAGTTAAATAAGCAGGGTGACAATATACAGCCTTGATGTACTCCTTTCCCGATTTGGAACCAGTCTGTTGTTCCATGTCTAGTTCTAATGGTTGCTTCTTGAACTGCATACAGATTTCTCAGGAGGCAGGTCAGGTGGTCTGGTGTTTCCATCTCTTTAAGAATTTTCCATCATTTGTTGTGATTCACACAGTCAAAGGCTTTGGCCTAGTCAATAAAGCAGAAGTAGATTTTTTTCTGGAACTCTCTTGCTTCTTCAATGGTTCAACAGATATTGGCAATTTGATCTCCAGTTCTTCTGCCTTTTCTAAGGCAGGGAAGCCTGGTGTGCTGCAATCCATGGGGTTGCAAAGAGTTGGACACAACTTAGGAACTGAACCAGAAAAACAAATATATATATATATATGTATATATATATATATATATCAGGGCCTTCCCTGGTAGCTCACCTGGTAAGGAATCCACCTGCAATGCAGGAGATCCCAGTTCTATTCCTGGGTTGGGAAGATCCCCTGAAGAAGGGAGAGGGTACCCTCTCCAGTATTCTTAGACTTCCCTGGTGGCTCAGATGGTAAAGAATCAGCCTACAATGCAAGAGACCTGGGTTCAATCCCTGGGTTGGGAAAATCCCTGGAGGAGGGCATGGCTACCCACTCCAGTATTCTTACTTGGAGAATCCCATGGACAGAGGAGCCTGGTAGGCTACAGTCTATGGGGTTGAAAAGAGTCAGACATGACTGAAGTGACTTAGCACAGCACAGTATGATTTAATACAGGAATTCAAGGGTCTTTCTGGCTGCTGTGTGCAGAATACATCACAGGGTGAGCAATGGTAGAAGCTGACAAGCTAGTTAGACAGAGACTGCTGGAATTTATTTGAAATGTCACAGTGACTTGAAGTAGTATGAGAAGTGGTTGGAGTCTGGCTATGTTCTGAGAATGGAATCAAATACTTGCAGATGGACTATACCGGTAGACCTGAAAGAGTCAGGCAAATAAACATCATGATGAAAAGGAGAATAGTGAAGCTGGCAGTGGAAGGGACTGCACTCCACTCTTATCAGAAGCATGAAGGCTTAAGGAAAGAGTACATGCTTGAGGAATTGAGGAATCCTTCGGAGGAAGAGGAGAAGAAAAGCAAATGATAAGGGAGACTTCAGAGCTCAAGGCAACCCAGATTATGTAGTATCGTTGTTATATTATAAAGGTTGGAGTTTATCCTGAGTGTGGAAAGGAGTTTTGAAGGTTTTTTGAAAGGGAGTGAGGCAGTATTGTATTTATAGTGTAGGATGCTAATGATTACAATGGAATGGAGAACAGATGGAGAAAGGGCAGGGATTAAGGGTGGAAACCAGATTGGAGATTTTGCAGTATCTCATCTAAGAGATGATGGTGGCGATAGCACTAGAAATAAGGAGGACTAGACAGACAAAATCAAGATTGCCGGGAGAAATATCAATAACCTCAGATATGCAGATGACACCACCCTTATGGCAGAAAGTGAAGAGGAGCTAAAAGGCCTCTTGATGAAAGTGAAAGAGGAGAGTGAAAAAGTTGGCTTAAAGCTCAACATTCAGAAAACGAAGATCATGGCATCTGGTCCCATCACTTCATGGGAAATAGATGGGGAAACAGTGGAAACAGTGCCAGACTTTATTTTTTTGGGCTCCAAAATCACTGCTGATGGTGACTGCAGCCATGAAATTAGAAGACGCTTACTCCTTGGAAGAAAAGTTATGTCCAACCTAGATAGCATTTTCAAAAGCAGAGACATTACTTTGCCGACTAAGGTCCGTCTAGTCAAGGCTATGGTTTTTCCTGTGGTCATGTATGGATGTGAGAGTTGGACTGTGAAGAAGGCTGATCGCCGAAGAATTGATGCTTTTGAAGTGTGGTGTTGGAGAAGACTCTTGAGAGTCCCTTGGACTGCAAGGAGATCCAACCAGTCCATTCTGAAGGAGATCAACCCTGGGATTTCTTTGGAAGGAATGATGCTAAAGCTGAAACTCCAGTACTTTGGCCACCTCATGCGAAGAGTTGACTCATTGGAGAAGACTCTGATGCTGGGAGGGATTGGGGGCAGGAGGAGAAGGGGACGACCGAGGATGAGATGGCTGGATGGCATCACTGACTCAATGGATGTGAGTCTGAGTGAACTCCGAGAGATGGTGATGAACAGGGAGGCCTGGCGTGCTGCAATTCATGGGGTCGCAAAGAGTCGGACACGACTGAGCGACTGAACTGAACTGAGACAGACAAAAATACTTATGAATAAAAATGGCTAGACTGAACCCTTAGTTGAATAGAGGAGGAGAGAGAGAGAGACAGCAAGGGTAACTCCAAATTTTATGACTTGGGTAATTGGTTAGTGGGGGGCCATTCCCAGGTTTGTTGTCATGTCCTCCTCCAGGGGATCTTCCCAACCCAGGGATCGAACCTCGGTCTCCAGGATTGCAGGAGGATTTTTTACTATTTGAGCCACCAAGGAAGCCCAAGAATACTGGAGTGGGTACCCTATCACTTCTCTAGGTGATTTTCCCGACCCAGGAATTGAACACGGGTCTCTTGTATTGCAGGGAATTCTTTATCAGCTAAGCTACCAGGGAAGCCCCCTAAAAGACACAAACATAAAACTCCTAGGGCCTGATAGCAGAGGCAGAGACCAATGAAGATTGCTTACCGCCTAGGTACACCAAGAATGTCAAGTTCGGAAGGCCTAGCCTCATGTGATAATTGGCTTCACAGTGATGTGGCAACAAGTAAAGGACTAGTGTGCCCAGAGCTCTGTGTTTTTCTGCCTGGCAAGCCTCTCTTTTTCTGTGGGTGGTCAAGAACACCAAATTTTGAGCACTCCTTATCATGAGAACAAAGAAATTGGGAACCTTGGCTATCACTAGTATCCTTTGCACTTCCTTCTGTGGCTTCATGAATAACCATAGAAAAGTGCAGGCTAAGCCAAGTCATCACCATCTCTAAGCTTTCAATCATCTCCAGATTAGCTCCATGAATGGATGATGGTGCCATTAATTACATTTGTGAATAATAAAGGAGAAATATATTGTGGTGGTGGAGGGTAGAAAAGACAAGAAATCCAAGAAGAGACTTCCTGGGTCTGTAATTCAAGTTTAAAACCTGTGTTTAAAGCCCTTAAATGGGCTCTGATGTCAACCATAGATATGGATGCCATTAGGGAACACAGGAGATCCCAGAAAGAGGTCAAAATAAGGGGATGAAGAGTCAGGGAGTAAGTTTAAGAAACATCAGAATGTAAATTATAGTCAGTGGGAAGTTGTTTTATAACACGAGGAGCCTAGACTAGCTTTCTGTGATGACCTAGAGGGGTGGGATGGGGGAGAGGAGGGAAGTTCAGAGGGAAGAAAGTTCATACATTATATATATATACTTATGACTGATTTGCATTGTTGTATGGCAGAAACAGGAGAAGGCAATGGCACCCCACTCCAGTACTCTTGCCTGGAAAATCCCATGGACAGGGGAGCCTGGTAGGCTGTAGTCCATGGGGTCGCTAAGAGTCAGACACGACTGAGTGACTTCCCTTTCATTTTTCATTTTCATGCATTGGAGAAGGAAATGGCAACCCACTCCAGTGTTCTTGCCTGGAGAATCCCGGGGATGGGGGAGCCTGGTGGGCTGCCGTCTATGGGGTCGCACAGAGTCGGACACAACTGAAGTGACTTAGCAGCAGCATGGCAGAAACAAACATGACACTGTAAAGCAATTTTCCACCAATTAAAAAATAAAGAAATAAAAAGAAAGCACACCATTCTAGAAGAGACTGAATTGCTGGCAAGAGAGTAAAACAAGGAGAAAGTGGATCTTGGAACCCAAGGGAGAAGAGATATTTATAGCTTGCAGAGAGACCCAGTGAGGTAAAGAATGAAAACTCTCCACTGAATTTAATAACAAAGAGGTCATAGATGATGTTAGGTGATAGTGAGGTAGAGAAATCAGATCTCAATGGATAATTAAATGGCAGGTTAAGCACTGGTGGCAGCCCATGGTTAGCATTCTTTCTGATATACAGGTTTTTTGGTGAAGGAGAGATCAGATGATGGCTGGAGGAGAATATTAAATAAAAGAAGATTTATTATGTTAAACTGAGGCATATTAAATTTTTTAAAAATTTATTTGAGCAGAAATCAATTTGAATAGAGCAGCATCCAATCTGCTGGATAAGAACAACAAGGAAGTTTAATATTAGGCAAAAAAAGCAGATTGGTTACTTCATGATTGCTTTCCTTTTGGGGATGGCAGGTAATCAGGCAGATTACCTAACCAGTGCTAATCAGGCAATTCCTGATTGACTGGTTTAAGATTCAATTTCTGGAAGAGCTGAAACTGTAATTAAATCTGTTTGGTGACATGTGTGAAAGTTACTTAGTCATGTCCGACTCTTTGCGACCCCATGCACTGTAGCCCACCAGACTCCTCTGTCCATGGGATTCTCCAGGCAGGAATAATGGAGTGGGTAGCCAATCCCTTATCCAAGGAATTTTCCTGATCCAGGGATCAAACCCTGGTCTCTTGCATCACAGGCAGACTCCATTATCTGAGCCACCAGGGAAGCCTGTTTGGTGGCATGGGGCTCAGCATAAGGGACTCCATTTGGGGTCTGTTGTCTTCTTTTTTAACAATTATGTGTAGCAGATTTGTAGAATGCTAGTATGTTTCAGAAGAAAAGCAAGTCTTAAGCAAGTTTTTAGAGGCTTCATTTGAACATACAAGAGATACATCTGGAATAAGCTATACAGTGAGGTGCTGGAGAGAGCAGATGTCCCCATTATTCTAAGGCTTAGATTTTGCCTAGTGAGTTTTCTGGAAGAATATTGCACTAGCTGTTAGAAGTCATTTTTGGGAGACTGGTTTATGTAGCAGTTTAAGTAAATCAAGTCCAGGCTACCTGGAGTTGAAACCAGGAAGGGGCTAACGTGTTAAAATCATGCCTTCATCCTCCCAAGAGCTGGGAAGTTAAAATGAGGAAATGGTAATGTGGCACATAGTGAATATCACATGTGTGCTGGTTCTCTTCTGAATAATCTGAAAAAAAAAAATATATATATATATATATATAAAAGAACGTGAAACCTCCAAATGTGTCAAAATTAGAGAGCTCTTTATCAGCTCTAAGGAAGCTTGTCTCCAATAGGACACTGCAGAAACTGGGCAGTAGTCTTAACAAAGGCGAGTCAGTCATTCAGTCTCTCAGTGCACCTTAATAAAGGAAGGAGCTTGAGGAAATCCATGGCACAATGGCACCTGATTCACACGGCTCATCAAAAGTCCATGAAATGCTGCACTCCTGAGTTTTGTCGAATAGATTCTATAAATGCTAGATTCAGGAGAAAAAGAACTGCTAGAAATATATCTAGTGATCTCTGAGATAAACACAGCCGACCAGCTCTCTGACTGATCTCACTCTTATTCCTATTTCAAGGCAAATGCTTCTAAATATAGACCCATTCACACTCAACAAAGAATTTCTATGATCACGTATGGATTTTAAAATATACTTTAAATTTTTTCACTTATCTTTATTTTTCACACTTTCTTTTTTTCCTTTGCACTTTTCCACAATGCTTTGAAGAATGAGCCTGTGTTGAAAGAGTCTAAATTTCAAATAATCCCTCCCTAGCGCCTTTTGGTTCAATATTACTTTTCTCTCTGAGGCTGTCCTCTCCCAGCCCTCTAGATGACTGACCTCCTTTCAGGTAGAGAGCCTTGGCGAGTGCACCTTTCAGGTCACCATTAGTTATTTCAAAGATTTTACAGAGGAGTGATAAAGAAAATTATTACTTGAAGAACTTGGTTGGGCTGTGCATTTTTTTTTTTTTTTTTTTTTGGCTTTTACAAATACCCATTGGTAAAATGAAGACTTCAAAGGGCCTTCATTAGGGCCTTAGAAAGAAACCAGGGGAAAGTTAATTACCTGGAGCCAAAAATCCTATTTTCCCTTTAACAACCCAGGGCTGCACTTTACAGGCAATCAAATGGAGTGATGTTTGGCAAACAGTCAGCCTTTCTTGAAATGCAGAGTGTAGTTAGATGTTCTCCTGTCTGTCATTAAAGACAAATTGTTTGTAAATGGTTAACATTTGAGTACTACACTGTGTCTTCAACCTTTATCATAATTATATTTCCTATATTGACTGAAATATTCTAAACTGAGAAATGGGAGCTTATTGCAAGGTTAATTGCTTGATAATAAATTACTGTTGCTCTTAAGAATACTCGCATTATTTATTTATTTTGTCTTCATTTTTTTTTAGAGGTTTTGACACTTGCATTTTAAATATACTCAGAAGAAGTCTTCTGTGAAAAGAATCATCCATCCCCTGATAGTAGCTAATTTTGTTCCTAACTGGGGCTCTGAACCATTCAGAGAAAAAAACTCTCAACTCTGTCCAAAACCCACTGGCTTGAAAGAAACTCAGATGTCATTAGGGTTGTCAGTGCTCCCTGATGAGAGAGAAGGGTGAAAAAAGTATTTTTGACTTGCAGAGAATGCTGTGATTGTAATGTCATCAGCTTCTCCCATGCTTGACAGCAGTTTACCTCATTATATTGTATTTTAAGTATTCAAAGCACTTTTCTAAACTGTTTGTTCAACTACACTGTTCTTATTCAATCACTAGGCCCCTTACATAAAACTAGGGGAAGTTTAGACAAAAGGATATAAGAGTCAGCTTCCTCAACTTCTGGTGATGCCAATTTAGACTCCTCTGCTAGAGAAGGCAATGGCAACCCACTCCAGTACTCTTGCCTGGAAAATCCCATGGACAGAGGAGCCTGGAAGGCTGCAGTCCATGGGGTTGCTGAGAGTCGGACATGACTGAGAGACTTCACTTTCACTTTCATGCATTGGAGAAGGAAATGGCAACCCACTCCAGTACTCTTGCCTGGAGAATCCCAGGGATGGGGGAGCCTGGTGGGCTGCCGTCTATGGGGTCGCACAGAGTCGGACACGACTGAAGCGACTTAGCAGCAGCAGCAGCATCTTTCAAATGATAAGTTTTCAAGCTGGCGCTTTGGGTTTATTTCATCAGTACTATTTCAGTACTTTCATCTTAAGAATTGAATCTAGGAGGGTTGATGAGTAGATTTTTGTACAAAATTCTGAAAAAAATTATTTGCATATGTTCCTGGTTACAAAATTGGAGAAGGCAATGGCAACCCACTCCAGTACTCTTGCCTGGAAAATCCCATGTACGGAGGAGCCTGGTAGGCTGCAGTCCATGGGTTCACTAAGAGTCAGACACAACTGAGTGACTTCACTTTCACTTTCATGCACTGGAGAAGGAAATGGCAACCCACTCCAGTGTTCTTGCCTGGAGAATCCCAGGGACGGGGGAGCCTGGTGGCTGCTATCTATGGGGTCTCACAGAGTCGGACACGACTGAAGGGACTTAGCAGCAGCAGCTGGTTACAGAATTCAGAGTTGCTGTTTCTAAGTGGTTTGTTCTGCTTCTCAGTTGCTAAGCTGTGTCCAGCTCTTTGTGAACCCATGGACTGCAGCACACCAGGCTCCTCTGTCCTCCACTGTCTCCTGGAGTTTGCTCAGATTCCTGTCCATTGAGTCGGTGATGTAATCTAAGGATATCATCCTCTGCCACCCTCTGCCTTTTGCTTTCTATCTTTTCCAGTATCAGAGTCTTTTCCACTGGGTTGGCTCTTTGCATCAGGTGGCCAAAGTATTGGAGCTTGAGCTTTCAGCACCAGTCCTTCCAATGATATTCAGAGTTGATTTCCTTTAAGATTGACTGGTTTGATCTCTTTGCTGTCAAAGGAGCTCTCAAGAGTCTTCCCTAGCACCACAATTTGAAAGTATCAATTCTTTGGTGCTCAGCCTTCTGTATGGTCCAACTCTCACATTTGTACATGACTACTTGGAAAATCATAGCTTTGACTAGATAGACCTTTGTTGGCAAAGTGATGTCTCTGCTTCTTAATATGCTATCTAGGTTTGTCATAGCTTTCCTTTCAAGGAACAAACATCTTTTAATGCCATGGCTGCAGTCACCATCTGCAGTGATTTGGAGCCCAAGAAAATAAAATCTGTCACTGCTTTCACTTTATTCCCTTATATTGCCATGAAGTGATGGCACTAGATGTCATGATCTTACTTTTTTGAATGTTGATTTTCAAGACAGATTTTTCACCTTCATCAAGAGGCTCTTTAGTTCCTCTTCAGTTTCTGCCATTAAAGTGGTATCATCTGCATATCTGAGGTTATTGATGTTTCTCCTGGCAATCTTGATTCCACCTAGTGACTCATTCAGCCCAGCATTTCACATGACATACTCTGCATATAAGTTAAATAGACAAGCAACTATAAACAGCCTTGTTGTACTTCTTTCCCAATTTGGGACCAGTCAGTTTTTCCATATTCAATTCTGTTGTATTTCTTGGCTCACATACAGGTATCTCAGGAGACAGGTAAGTGGTCTGGTATTCCCATCTCATTAAGAATTTTCCACAGTTTGTTTTGATCCACACAGTCAATGGTTTTAGCATAATCAATGAAGCAGAAGTAGATGTTTTTCTGGAATTCCCTTGCTTTCTCTAAGATCCAACAAATGTTGCCAATTTGATCTCTGGTTCCTCTCCCTCTTCAAAACCCAGGTTGTACATCTGGAAGTTCTCAATTTATATACTGCTGGAGCCAGACATCTTGGAATGTGAAGTCAAGTGGGCCTTAGAAAGCATCACTATGAACAAAGCTAGTGGAGGTGATGGAATTCCAGTGGAGCTGTTTCAAATCCTGAAAGGTGATGCTGTGAAAGTGCTGCACTCAATCTGCCAGCAAATTTGGAAAACTCAGCAGTGGCCATAGGACTGGAAAAGGTCAGTTTTCATTCCAATTCCAAAGAAAGGCAATGCCAAAGAATGCTCCAACTACCGCACAATTGCACTCATCTCACATGCTAGTAAAGTAATGCTCAAAATCTTCCAAGTCAGGCTTCAGCAATATGTGAACCGTGAACTCCCTGATGTTCAAGCTGGCTTTAGAAAAGGCAGAGGAACCAGAGATCAAATTGCCAACATCCGCTGGATCATGGAAAAAGCAAGAGAGTTCCAGAAAAACATCTACTTCTGCTTTATCGACTATGCCAAAGCCTTTGACTGTGTGGATCACAATAAACTGTGGAAAATTCTGAAAGAGATGGGAATACCAGACCACCTAACCTGCCTCTTGAGAAATCTGTATGCAGGTCAGGAAGCAACAGTTAGGACTGGACATGGAACAACGCAAAGAGTCGGACACGACTGAGCGACTGAACTGAACTGAACTGAAGCCTAGCTGAATGATTTTGAGAATAACCTTACTAGCATGTGAAATGAGCCCAACTATACTATAGTTTTAACATTCTTTTGTACTGCCCTTGTTTGAGATTGGAATGAAAACTGACCTTTTCCAGTCCTCTGGTCACTGCTGAGTGTTTCAAATTTGCTGACATATTGAGTGCAGCACTTTAACATCATTAACTTTTAGGATTTTAAATAGCTCACCTGGAATTCCATCACATCCACTACCTTTGTTTATAGTAATGCTTCCTAAGGCCCACCTGACTTCATACTCCAGGATATCTGGCTCTAGGTGAGTGACCACACCATCCTGGTTATCCAGGTCATTAAGATGTTTTTCATATAGTTCTTCTATGCATTCTTGCCACCTCTTCTTAATCTCTTCTGCTACTGTTAAGGTAAATTATTATGCCCATCCTTGCATTTATCATGACCATCCTTGCATCCTTGCTATCTCCAGTTTTCTTGAAGAGATCTCCAGTCTTTTGCATTCCTTTGTTTTTTTTCTATATTTATTTGCGTTGTTCATTGAAGAAGCCCTTCTTATCTCTCCTTGCTCTTCTCTGGAACTCTACATTCAGCTGGGTACATCTTTCCTTTTCTCCTTTGCCTTTCATTTCTCTTCTTTCCTCAGCTATGTGTAAAGTCTCCTCAGACAACCAGTTTGCCTTCTTATATTTCTTTTTCTTTGGAATGGTTTTGGCCATCACCTTCTATACAGTGCTTCGAGCTTCAGTCCATAGATCTTGAGGCAAACTGTCTACCAGATCTAATCCCTTGTATCTATTTGTCACCACTGTATAACAATAAGGGATTTGATTTAGGTCATAGCTGAATGACCTAATGGTTTTCCCTGGTGTGCTGAGTGCAAAGTGACTTCAGTTGTGTCTGACTCTTCACAACCCTATGGACCATAACCCGCCAGGCTCCTCTGTTCATGGCATTCTCCAGACAAGAATACTGCAATGGGTTGCCATGCCCTCCTCTGGGGGATCTTCCCAAACTAGGGCGGAACCTGCGTCTCTTACGTCTCCTGCATTGCCAAGTGAGATCTTTACCACTAGTGCCAATGGTTTTCCCTTTTTAAAATTTAAGCATAATTTTTGCAATAAGGAGTTCATGATCTAAGCCACAGTCATCTCCAGGTCTTGTTTTTGTTGACTGTATAAAGCTTCTCCATCTCTGGCTGCAGAGAATACAATGAATCTCATTTCGGCATTGACCACCTGGTGATATCCACGTGTAATGTCATCTTTTGTGTTGGAAAAGGGTGTTTGCTATGACCAGCATGTTCTCTTGACAAAACTCTGTTTGACTTTGCCCTGCTTCAGTTGTACACTAAGGCCAAACTTACCTGTTACTCCAGGTATCTCTTGTCTATTTTTGCATTTCAATCCCTTATGACGAAAGGGACATCTTTGTTTGGTATTAGTTCTAGAAGGTCTTGTAGGTCTTCATAGAACTGGTTAACTTCAGCTTCTTCAGCATCAGCAATTGGGGCGTAGACTTGGATTACTGTGATGTTGAATGTTTTGCCTTGGAAACAAACCAAGATCATTCTGTCATTTTTGAGGTTACCTTCAAGTCCTGCATTTCAAACTCTTTTCTTGACTATGCAGGCTATCCCATTTCTTCTAAGAAATTCTTGCCAGCAGTAGTAGATACAATGGTTATCTGAATTAAATTCACTCAGTATGATCCATTTTACTTCACTGATTCCTAAGACGTGAATGTTCACTCTTGCTATCTCCTGCTTGACTATGTCTGATTTACCTTGATTCATGGACCTAACATTCCAGATTCCTATACAATGTTTTTCTTTGCAGCATTGGACTTTACTTTCACCACCAGACACATCCACAACTGAGCATTGTTTCTACTTTGGCTCAGCTGTTTCATTCTATCTGGAGCTATTAGTATATAATTGCCCTCTTCTTTTTCCCAGAGGCATATTGGACACCTTTTGACCTGGGGGAGCTCATCGTCTGGTGTTATATATCTTTTTGCCTTTTCATATTGTTCATGGGGTTATCATGATAAGACTGCTGGAGTGGTTTGCTATTCCCTTAAACAGTGGACCAAGTTTTGTCAGAACTCTCCCATATGACCTGTTCATATTGGGTGGCTTTGCACAGCATGCCTCATAGTTAATTTGAGTTATGCAAGCCACTTCACCACAACAAGGCTGTGACCCATGAAGGGGTTCTAAGTGGTAATTATCATCATTAAAACAGAATGTTTTAAAATGCAGATGTCAAATCTGTTTTAGGATATCAGTAGAACCAAATGTTCATTTCACTATTGTCTGTCCAGTAAAACCTCTATTTACTAATAAATGATAAATTCTAAAATAATAACTTGTGTATGTGTTCACTCAGCTATGTCTGACTCTTTGTGACCCCATGGACTGTAGCCCACCAGGCTCGTTTGTCCAAGGACAGGCAAGAATACTGGAATGGTTTACCATTTCCTACTCCAGGGGATCGTCCCCACCCGGGATTGAACCTGAATCTCTTGCATCTCCTGCACTGGTAGGTAGATTCTTTATCTAGTATGCCACCTGGGACACCACCATAAAACAATAATTTACAGTACTCCTGCTTGGAAAATCCCATGGATGGAGGAGCCTGGTGGGCTGCAGTCCATGGGGTTGCTAGAAGTCAGACACGACTGAGAGACTTCCCTTTCACTTTCCTGCATTGGAGAAGGAAATGGCAACCCACTCCAGTGTTCTTGCCTGGAGAATCCCAGGGACGGGGGAGCCTGGTGGGCTGCCGTCTATGGGGCTGCACAGAGTCGGACATGACTGAAGCGGCTTAGCTTAGCAGCCATTAGTTATTTAGAAGTTACTTTACGCTTAAAGAGTATGCTATCTCCTTCAGTATATTTTTCACTTAATTTTCATAATAATCTGCTTCCCTTGTAGCTCAGTTGGTAAAGAATCTGCCTACAGTGCAGGAGATCCAGGTTCAATTCCTGGGTCAGGAAGATCCCCTGGAGAAGGAAATGGCAACCCACTCCAGTATTCTTACCTGGAGAAACCCATGGACAGAGGAGCCTGGCAGGCTACAGACCATGGGGTTGCAAGAGCAGGACATGACTTGGTGACTAAACCACTACCACCACCTGTGAAACAGATTGTATTATTTCCCTTTTATAAATGAACAAACTCAGTTTTGGAAACATTATATTCCCATAACTAGTAAATGACAGAGCCAGAAATCTGAGCAATATTACTGTTTTCAAAGCCATGTTCTTTCAAGTGACAATTTTCTAATAACCTGAGCATTATATGCTATTATTTTCTACCTTGTCATAAACAACATTATAAATATTATATAAATACAATATTGAAGGCTCTTGACAGACTAAGTATAGGAAACTAGGTAAAAACTTTGTTCACAAGATGAATCTTAACTGCATCATCTATATTTAATGTATGTCCTGAACTTAAGTAAAAGTCTAGAGTGTGGTGTGCAAACTACAAACCCCTAGTTGTTGACTGTTTTTGTAAAGAAACTTTGGTTAGAACATAGCCATCTTCATTCACTCGCATACTGTCTATGACTGCCTTTGTTATAAAACTATGAAGGGTCCTAGAATTTAGGATTGTGGCATAAGGATTATATAGAACTGAAGACACTTGAGAATCAGTGGGTAAAGGAAGAGGCATTCTCTGAACTCCTTTTATCTGCTTAAAAGCAGAGTCTCCCCAAAGAATTCAACTGCCATAAAATCCCTCTCTGTAGTTTTACAACCAGGGAAGATTGACTCCTATCACTAGAAAGAAGTCAGCAATGGGAATAAGAAATAACCAGAAATTGTCACAAAACTATCAAATTTCCTATCTATTCACCTAAGGGCCCATTGATCTTTCCTAAAAGTCACTTGTTTTCCCACAAGTGCCCTCTCTCCTCCACCTCTTTGCCTATTGAGATGGTATGTAAATCCCCAATTCTGTCTCTCTCTCTCTGAGACATATATGTGTGTGTGTATATATATATATATATATATATATATTTTTTTTTTTTTTTTTTTGGTAAGCATGTGAGTAAACTTCTCTCTTGCTAATTTGTCTTGTGCCAGTTTAAGTCACAGGGGTCCACATGATGAACCTAAGAGGGTTGAGGAGTTTCTCCTCCCTGATGACTGCAATGTCAAGTTGCAACAGAGACTCTATGGCCTACAAAGCATAAAATATTTTCCATCTGGCATTTAAGAGTATGTTTGCTGATCCTGGTGAGCCTGAATGATTATTCAGAAATGGAATAGAGAACTTCACAACATTTCAGCCAACTTCATAGTCAACCTGAAGTTTATGTGAAAAGGCACAGCCATATTATCTACTTACAAATAATCATATATCAAATAATCACAAATGATCACAATGAAGGAAATATATAAATTTGTTTGCTACCACGTTGCTTGTGGGGTCACCAGCAATGAGAACCTAGGAAACTATTTCTTGTCCGAAAAGTTATTGTATAATTGTAAAAATTTTATCAACTGTGTCTAGTTTAAATTCCACTCAGGTATATAGTGTGTGGTGTGTATGTACCACTTGAAGAAGGCAATGGCACTCCACTCCAGTACTCCTGCCTGGAAAATTCCATGGAGGAGGAGCCTGGTAGGCTGCAGTCCATGGGGTCGCTAAGAGTCGGACACAACTGAGCGACTTCACTTTCACTTTTCACTTTCATGCATTGGAGAAGGAAATGGCAACCCACTCCAGTGTTCTTGCCTGGAGAATCTCAGGGACGGGGAGCCTGATGGGCTGCCGTCTATGGGGTCGCACAGGGTCGGACACGACTGAAGCAACTTAGCAGCAGCAGCAGCATGTATGTACCACAATAAATATTCAAATACAAATAATCTCAAAAAGCACTGTTGTTTAATTTCTATTTTGAAATTTTTATAGAGTTTCATTATCTAGTAATACAGCTATGCCTGATTCCTCTTCTGTGAATTTTCTGTTCAAATTTTATTGATATTCTCATAAATATTTATAAACACTAGATATATGTGAGTATTTGCTTTTAATGCTATATTGAATAAAAGTAGTGAGAGTGGGCATCTTTGTTTTGTTCCTAATCTTTGAAGAAATGCTTCCCACTATTTACCATTGAGTATGATGTTGGCTGTAGATCTGTCATGAAAGTGAAAGTTGCTCAGTCGTGTCCGACTCTTTGCCATCCCATGGACTGTGGCCTGTGTCCATGGAATTCTTCAGGCTAGAATATTGGAGTGGTTTGCAGGGGATCTCCCAAGGCAGGGATGAAACCCAAGTCTCCCACATTGCAGCCAGTTTCTTTAGTGTCTGAGCCACCAGGGCAGAAGAATACTGGAGTGGGTAGCTGGTTCCTTCTCCAGAGGATCATCCCAACCCAGAAATTGAACCAGGATCTCCTGCATTGCAGGGGGATTCTTTACCAGCTGAGCTACCGGGGAAACCCCAGATCTGTCACATATGGCCTTTATTATGTTGAGGTATGTTCCCTCTATATCCACTTTGTTGAGAACTTTTATTATAAATAAATTTTGAATTTTGTCAAAAGCCTTTCTGCATCTTTTGAGAAGATCACATGTTTTTTATTCTTCAGTTTGTTAATGTGGTATATCACATGTATTGATTTGTGGATATTGAAACTTCCTTGCATTCATGATATAAGTCCAGCTTGATCATGGCATATTATCCCTTTAATGCCTTTGTGAGTATGATTTGCTAATACTTTGCTTAGGATTATGGCAATGTGCATCACTTTGCTTAGGATTATGGCAATGTGCATCACTTTGCTTAGGATTATGGCAATGTGCATCACTGATATTGGACTGAAATTTTCCTTCACTGTACTGTCTTTTTCTGGTTTTGGTATCAGGGTTATGCTGGCCTCAGAGAATGAGTTTGGAAGCATTCCTTCCTCTTAAATTCCTTAGACTAGTTTGAGAAAAGTAGGTGTTACCTTGTCTTTAACTCTTTGGTAGTATTCACCTCTGAAGCCCTCTGTTCCTGACCTTCTGTTTGTTGGGAGTCGTGCATTTTGTTTGTTGGTTTTTTTAAAATGCTAATTCAGTGTCATTACTGGTAATCAGTCTATTCATATTTTCTAATTCTTCATTATTCAGTCTTGGGAAATTGTTAATTTCTAGCAATTTATCCATTTCTTCTAAGGTGGTCCATTTTATTGACATGTAGTGATTTATGGTACTCTCTGTGAGCTTCCCAAGTAGTACAGTGGTAAAGAATCAGCCTGCCAATGCAGGAGGTGCAAGAGATGTGGGTTTGATGCCTGGATCTGGAAGATCCCCTGGAGAAGGAAATGGCAACCCACTCCAGTACTCTTGCTTGGAAAATTCCATGGACAGAGGAGCCTGGTGAGTCAGATAGACTGAGTGACTAAGCACTCAGTGTACTCTCTGATGATCCCTTGTCTCTCTGTGGTGTGGGTTGTAACTTTTGTTCATTTCTGATTCTTTTGACTTGGGCCCCCTCTCTTGCTCTTGATGAGCCTGGTTAAAAGTGTATCGATTTTTTGTATCCGTTCAAAGAAATGCTCTTAGTTTTATTGATCCTTTCTCTTGTTCAGTTCAGTTCAGTTCAGTTGCTCAGTTATGTCCAACTCTTTCTCTTGTTATTTAGTCTTTATTTCATTTATTTCCCCAGTGATCTTTAGTATTACTTTACTTGTACTAACTTTGGGTTTTGTTTGTTCTTTCTTTAGTTCCTTTAGGTACAAAGGATAGGTTAGGTTATTTGAAATTTTTGTTTCATAAGGTAGGCTTTATTGCTATAAACTTTATTCTTAGAACTGCTTTTGTTGCATCCCATACATTTTTGGTTATTGTGTTTCCATTTTCATTTACCTACAGGGTTTTTAAAATCTTATGTATTTGCTTTTGGCTGTAATAGGTCTTCGTGACTGGGTGGACTTTCCTCCGTTTGCCGAGAGTGGGGTCTACTCTTCGCTGTGGTTCACGGACTCATCGTGGTGGCCCCTCTTGTGGTGTAGCACGGGCTCTAGGTGCTTGGGGCTTCAGTAGGTGCAGCTCCTGGGCTCCAGAACACAGGTTCAACAGTTGTGGAGCAACTAAGTTGCTCCAAGGCATGTGGGATCTTCCTTGACAAGGGATTGAATCTGTGTCTCATGTACTGGCAAGCAGATTATTTACCACTGAGCCGCCAGGGAATTCTTACCTCCATTTTTTTTTTTTTTTTTAATTTCTTCAGAGACTCATTGGTTGTTTACCAACATTCTGTTTAGCTCATACCTGTGTGTGTTTTCATCCTCCACATCTCTCATGGATCCTTCTTTATGTCTTCAGCTGTGGAAAACCTTTTTTGCTAGCCTTCAGGTTGTTCTCATAGATAGTTGTTTTGCAAATAGATGCAAATTTGGTGTGTCCATTGAAGAAAATGAGTTCAGGGTCTTTCTACTCTGCTATCTTTTCCATCTCTTGTTCACTGATTTTATTTTTCCAGAAATATATTAGGTAATTTAGATAACTAGGTGGAGAAGGCAATGGCACCCCACTCCAGTACTCTTGCCTGGAAAATCCCATGAATGGAGGAGCCTCGTAGGCTGCAGTCCATGGGGTCGCTAAGAATCAGACACGACTGAGCGACTTCCCTTTCACTTTTCCCTTTCATGCATTGGAGAAGGAAACGGCAACCCACTCCAGTGTTCTTGCCTGGAGAATCCCGGGGACCGGGGAGCCTGGTGGGCTTCCGTCCATGGGGTTGCACAGAGTCGGACACGACTGAAGCGACTTTAGCAGCAGCAGCAGCAGCAGATAACTAGGTAAGCATTAAATCATATCAGAGATCCCAACTTTCCAAACCTTCTGTTAGCATAATAATCATCATAAAATATTGCCCCATTGAGGAATACTCAAGGTGTCTCCTGCCCTTTCTTTGGCCTGCTTATTTTTTGGTGTGTGTTTCCCAGGTTGTCCTAGTGGTAAAGAATCCACCTGACACTGTATGAGACTCTAGAGACATGGGTTCAACCCCTGGGTTGGGAAGATCCTGTGGAGTAGGAAATGGCACCCCACTCCAGTATTCTTGCCTGGAAAACTCCATGGTCAGAGGATCCTGGTGGGCTACAGTCTATGCGGCCTCAAAGAGTCACACCAGTGAGCAACTGAGCACACACACATATTTTTGGTGTACTGCCAACAGTTTATATTGGACACTTCCAATGGTGATAACAAAATTGCAGATGATGTGTATTACTTCAGTGATTTTTGCTCTCATGAAAGTGAATTTATAGCAGGAAGCTTATATAAAACTGGTAGTAAAAATATGTACTTCAGCACCACCCACAGCCTGATAATCACGACTAGTATCAGATGTTTATTAGTGAGAAACAAGAGCTTAATTTTAGAAATAAGAATTGGAGATACTCAAATGTGAATATTAATTTTTTTTTACCAATGTATACCAAGAATCCTGATATGTAAATGTCCAGTAAATGTGTGTTGAATGAATGGAAAACTGGTAATATATTCCATAGAGTTTATTAAATCATTGATACAGAAGGTGAACTGCAGGCTTATCCTCTCTACTCCCACTTATGGTCCTGGTCTTATGTCTCTTGATCTTTATTCTCCTAAGACAATACATATTAAGTATAATCCCTCTTCCACATGTAGTCTTTCATATAGCTTATGATAATTTTAATTTCCTATGGAAGATACTCCTTCAGTTCAGTTCAGTCGCTCAGTCGTATCCGACTCTTTGCGACCCCATGAATCGCAGCACGCCAGGCCTCCCTGTTCATCACCATCTCCCGGAGTTCACTCAGACTCACGTCCATCGAGTCCGTGATGCCATCCAGCCATCTCATCCTCGGTCGTCCCCTTCTCCTCCTGCCCCCAATCCCCCCCAGCATCAGAGTCTTTTCCAATGAGTCAACCCTTCACATGAGGTGGCCAAAGTACTGGAGTTTCAGCTTTAACATCATTCCTTCCAAAGAAATCCCAGGGCTGATCTCCTTCAGAATGGCCTGGTTGGATCTCCTTGCAGTCCAAGGCACTCTCAAGAGTTTTCTCCAACACCACAGTTCAAAAGCATCAATTCTTCAGCACTCAGCCTTCTTCACAGTCCAACTCTCACATCCATACATGACCACAGGAAAAACCATAGCCTTGACTAGACGGACCTTAGTCGGCAAAGTAATGTCTCTGCTTTTGAATATACTATCTAGGTTGGTCATAACTTTTCTTCCAAGGAGTAAGCGTCTTTTAATTTCATGGCTGCAGTCACCATCTGCAGTGATTTTGGAGCCCCNNNCATCTCAACTCTCACATCCATACATGACCACAGGAAAAACCATAGCCTTGACTAGATGGACCTTAGTCGGCAAAGTAATGTCTCTGCTTTTGAAAATGCTATCTAGGTTGGACATAACTTTTCTTCCAAGGAGTAAGCGTCTTCTAATTTCATGGCTGCAATCACCATCTGCAGTGATTTTGGAGCCCCCCAAAAATAAAGTCTGACACTGTTTCCACTGTTTCCCCATCTATTTCCCATGAAGTGATGGGACCAGATGCCATGATCTTCATTTTAAAAAAGGTCTCATTTTGCCCAGAAAATCTTCAGACTCCAACATAGTTCTGGGCTAATCAAAGACTAAAGAAACTGTATAAGAAGTAGATTTGGAAGTCAAGCAATCTTATTTTAAATTAGCATATTTTAGTCAAAAGTATGGAATTCATGATTAGCAGTCAGTTAGGAATTCCTGTAATGTTCTCTGATGCCAAATGACCACTAACATCCTATTTACTACTATGATGATTCCTTAATAAGAGGTAGAAGGCATATAGACTTTTGACGGCTATAGTATAAATTGTAATCCAATGCCTATGATCTCTAAAAGTAAATCTTTTTTTCTTAAATATAATAACTCACTTAATCAAATGAAGGCTAATTAAAACAAATGTGGTATACATAAAAGTGAGGTAAGATACCTCTTACTAGGGCTCCCTTTGTGCCTCAGCTGGTAAAGAATCCACCTGCAATGCAGGAGACACCAGTTCGATTCCTGGATTAGGAAGTTCCCCTGGAGAAGGAAATGGCAACCCACTCCGGTATTCTTGCCTGGAAAATTCTATGGATAAAGGAGAATGGTGGGCTATAGTCCAACGAGTCACAAAGAGTCAGACATGACTGAATGACTTCACTTTCACCTGAAATTTACACAGTATCTTAGGTTCAATTAGAAAAAAGAGAAAAACAATTCAACTAGCAACAAACAAAATTTCTCTATGCGCTTCCTTTGTGGCTAAGCTGGTAAAGAATCTGCCTGCAATGTGAGAGACCTGGGTTTGACCCCTGGGTTGGGAAGATCCCCTGGAGAAGGGAAAGGCTACCCACTCCAGTATTCTGGCCTGGAGAATTCCATGGCCTTCATAGTCCGTGGGATCGCAAAGAGTCAGACATGACTAAGCAATTTTCACTCACTCACTCAAGATACCTCTAATTACATAGGAAATTTATAGAAGGATTGATTATTTAAAGAGAAGAATCATTTTTCCAGTAGCGCCACTGAAAAATGACATCTTCATGAACCTGGGCCACCTTCTCCAATGAATACTGGGGACCTATTAATGGTCACAACCAACCAATTTTCATTATGGTTTGAAAGGCTGCTACAAACTGTTGAAATTCCTCCTTGAATAGGGAGCAACGCCTATTATGCTATTAATAGACTCCTTTGCCCTGGTGTCCTGTGGGTTTATTTCAATAGCATCTCTGCTGCCAACAACTATTCCTCATTCTCCATAAGGACAAAAGACTCAAATTATAGCTCAGATTCACATTAGCTAACATTTCAGTAATCATATCAATTTCTTTTTCATGAACAGATTTCTTAATTTTATCAATATAGTTAGCTTCTTTGTGACTAAACACTTTGTGGGCTCTATTTTGCAAAACAATTTTTGTCCTCCTTCAGTACCAGCTGTGCCCCAAACCTTTAAGCCATTAGCTGTAACAGTTTGTTATGGTGTTATTCCAACTCCTCCACTAGCCCCATGAACCAGAACACATCCTCTAGCTTGCACATGGGCACTGAGGAACAGAGCTCAAAAAAGCAGCAAAATATGGGATAGCAATGGCAGCTCCTTGTTTAAAACTCTTTTTTCTGGCAGTTTGTAAACAGTGTAATCTGCTGCCAGAGCATAATCTGCAGAGTCCCTAGAGATCATGCTAATAGTGAACTTCTGTCACCTTTCTAAGAGCAAATCAAACAAAGATCGTGGTGGTAAAGAACTAGAAATCAATCTGGGATGCCATCAGGTCTAACCCTGGCACATCTCCACCCCATCTCGGTGGAAGAGCCAGGAGAGATGAGTAAAGTGCCTGTGTTGGTAAGGGACAGACTAATTCCAACCAGGAAGGAAAGCTTCAGTCAAAAGTCTGTCTACACTCCCATCTAGAACAGAGAGGGACGCTTCCGGTGGAAAGAAGAAATGACTTTGGATGCCGCTTTTTTCTCTCTTACAAATGGGAACTAGCAGTTCCAAAACCACTCCTTTAAAATGTATTTTAAAAAACAGCTGGGACAAGTTTGATCCCCACAGTTTAAAAAGGCATACCTGATCTTCTTCTGTGATACTGAATGACCACAGTATCCTTTGGAAGATGGGGAATGCTGGCCAGTTGAAGTCTCTCAATTATGATATTGTTTTAAAACTAGACTGGATCCATAGAAAACCAGAGAAATGGGTAGAAGTGACAAATGTGTTGCTCTTTTTCTCTCTGTGAGACACATGCCAAACTTGTGTCCTAAGGATGCAGATTTGGGTGTGAAATCTTCAGTTGCCTCCTGTTCTCTTACTTTTCCCCTGTATCAGGGGCTCCCAACTGAACAGGCTGAGAATCAGGGCACCCTTTCAGGAGGGGTTGCCTCAGTCTCGGTAAAAATTCAAACAGTAGCAATTGTGGTCGATACTATTGAGAGGATCCAAAAGGTACATAGAAGCCTTTATGGGACTAACTTTACCTTATGAGCTTACCTGGAGAGATATAATGTATGTCTTGGGACAGACACTGATTCCTGACTCAAAAACTTGAGTTTTGGGGGAGGCTACTACCTTAGATACAACCAGTTCATTCTGAAGGAGATCAGCCCTGGGATTTCTTTGGAAGGAATGATGCTAAAGCTGAAACTCCAGTACTTTGGCCACCTCATGCGAAGAGTTGACTCATTGGAAAAGACTCTGATGCTGGGAGAGATTGGGGGCAGGAGAAGGGGACGACAGAGGATGAGATGGCTGGATGGCATTACTGACTCGATGGATGTGAGTCTGAGTGAACTCCAGGAGTTGGTGGTGGACAGGGAGGCCTGGCGTGCAGCGATTCATGGGGTCACAAAGAGTCGGACACGACTGAACAACTGAACTGAACTGAACTACCTTCAGAGATGAATGGTTTGAGTGTGAGACAGGGGAAAGAGGGAACATGAAATAGCCCTTCTTCCTGCTGGTAGCCAAACGGTTCCCATAATAGAGCCACTTTGCTGGATTGTATTCTTGTAGGACTCAAGTGTGCACGTGCTAAGACTTTATGTTAAGTTGGCTGGCATAGAACAGGGAGAGAAGGAAACACCTGATAAACTCCTAGTATAGACTACAGGAGGCTCTCCACAAGTTTACTGACATTGATCTCAAAATTACAGAGGGAGAAATGATGTTAAAAGATAGATTTCTCTCTTAGCCAACTCCAGATATCTGCCGTAAGTTACAAAAACAGGCATCTGGACCAAATCAGTCTTTAGATAATCTGTTGCAACTGGCTCAGATGGTATATTATGGTAGAGAATATGAGGAGGAAAATAATAGGGAAAAGAGAACCAGGTAAAAGACTGAAGCCCCAACAATGGCTGTTAGACCTGGTCTGAAACAGCTTGAGAAAAATGCCCAGAGGAACCCAGGTGAGAAGGGATGGACTTGTTATTACTGTGGAAACGAGGGGCATCTCAAGTGGGATTGCCCTCAGGCATCTAAGCCATCCCCAGCTCCAGGTCCAGTCTGGAAAGGATCTTACTGGAGAAGAGACTGTCCTCTGAGGTGTAGGCCCCAGGGGTCAGACTCTCAAGACAATCAGGACTGAAGGTGTCCAGGGGTCCCCACACAAGCTCCTGTCCTAATTACACCTGAGGAACCCCATGTATTAATAACTGTGGAGGGCTAATCAGTCGATTTCTTTTGGGCACTGGGGCAAATTTCTCCCTGTTCACTAAAGCCCCTGGTCTGCTTTCCTCCCAATCCACTACCATAATGGGACTGTCTGGATGAGCCAAAGATTATTATGTCAGTCATCATTTAAGCTACAACTGGGACTCTGTGCTGTTTTCTCACGAGTTTCTAATCGTGCCAGAGTCTCCCTCACCCCTTCTGGGGAGGGATATACTGAACAATGTCCAGGCCTCTATTTTCACGAATATGGAACCCACTTTTTCATGGAACAAACTGTAAATCCTAGAATGTGGACTGATGGAAAAACTTTGGGTCGAGCACAAAATGCTGTTCTTATCTTTATCAAGCTCACTTATTTTCATGTCAAAAGCAGTATCCACTAAAGCTGGAGATTAATGAATGGGCAATATCTTACTGTACTGACTTCTCATGATGTAAATGAGATCCTAAACTCTATAAAGTTCAGAGCACCAATGTTCCACATTTAAAGCTGCTGTACCTCAAGGGGTGTCAAAAGCTCTAGGAATAGAATATCACTTACACTGTTCCTGGAGATCCCAATCTTCAGAAAAAGTTATTAAAAGACATCTGCATAAGCTAACTCAGGAAATACAAGACAGTTTCTTTACATTCTACCCATAGCTTTAATGATGGCTCAAACTGCCCCTAAGAAGAAGGGACTGTCTCTCTGACAGACTGTTTTTGTGCACAGATATTTTCATAGATCCTGAAGCCTTAAAATTAAGAGTGTAACTCAGCTTTTAGCTTTTCAACAGACATTACCAGGAGATTAACTCCTGACCCAGCCTTTGAGTCAAACAAGCTGGTGTTTGAGCCAGGAACTGAGATGGGCCTGAGAATCTATGTAGGCTTGCTTCTGATGACTCCAAAAGTCCTGAGTCTGCCATTTGACCCTCAAAGACAATGCCTTCCTGTTCTGGGCTTATTCCTATGCTTCATTCTACAATTGGTCTAATTGCTGGGTCTGAGGAGCACTCCCCTCCTCATCAATTGATGACTTCCCATGGTGGGTTTCCCCACTTTAAGGAAAGGACTTTCTCCAACTTTGTGATGACATCTAACAATCCTAAAATGGGTTGATGTAACTATGGACATAATGTGACTTTTAATTTTGATATTAACTTGGTTTAATGACTATTTCGCCTTACATCTGTAACTGTTTAGTGAGGTTTCTTCTAACCATCTGAAAGCTTTAAGTTTCAAATGGTTGTCCAGGCTCCTACGAGTGCCACAACCTCCTCTATTACTTGGATCAAAGACCCACTGAGGGTTAGGAGAATATGTTGCCTTAACAATTTAGGGACCACACTCCTCTAAAACAGAAAGTAGTTATGGAGCAAAATTGACGCCCCTTTCCCTTGGCAACACAATTCTCCTAAAAGAAAAGGAGGAAATGAGAGAGTCAATTCCTAGGCAGGTTGATAAGAAGTCCGGTATCCCTGAGGAGGAGATATGGATCTGGGGCTCTCAAAGCAGAGATATGGGTTTGGAATTCTCAAGGAGGAGGAAAGGACAAACATCTTTTTTTTCTCTACATTCCTTAGTCTTAGTCACATAAAACGTTTTTTTTTTTTTTTTTTTTTTAAAACCTCCAACTGATGATTACACAATGAACAACTCAGTTTAAACTCTGTACTAGGGATTATTTAACAATAATCTATCCTGCTTGAGGACAGTTTCTCCTTCCTGAAAGTGAAGTCGCTCAGTCGTGTCTGACTCTTTGCAACACCATGGGCTGTAGCCTACCAGACTCCTCCATCCATGGAATTTTCCAGGTGAGAGTACTAGAATGGGTTGCCATTTTCTTCTCCAGGGGAATCTTACCGACCCAGGGATTGAAACCAGTTCTCCCGCATTGCAGGCAGATGGGCTTTACCTTCTGAACCAGCAGGGAAGCTTAGTGAAAACCTTCTGGCTGATCCTGTTATCTTAAAATGTAAACTATGGGAGTGGGTCTAGTTAGATCTTTACTACCTTGAGACACTCTTTTGATTTATTGTAATAACTAATTAAAGTATATAACTCCCATGCTAACACTAGCAAGGGGGGCATTCTCCATCCCCTTCTAATGTCTATATCAGAAGTTTTCTCTGTCCCATTTCTTACTTTAATAAAACTCTGCTACACAAAAGCTCCTGAGTGATCAAGCCTGGTCCCTGATCCCAAAGCTAAATCTTCTTCAGAGATCACGAATCCAGCATAGTTCACCATAAGCTATCATCAGCAAGGCTTTTGCCTGTGCTCGTGTGTCTTGTAAGGGCCCAGAGTTGGCTGTGATTCCTCTTGTTCTTTTGTGATTATTATCTATTTTATTGAACTTGTTCCTAACCTGCCTACAGTGAAAAATATTAGACTGTAGAAAATTAAAATTTAAAAAATTCAGCATGGGTGTTCTATCATTGGTTGATCTAGAACTAAAAGTAAACACTAAGTTGCTAAAATACACATGCCACAGATAATAATCTTTGAAATGAAAATAATCACTTTTGGATCTTATAGGCTTTAAGCCATTGACACTGCTCACCCTGGGTCACATATGGAACAATATAGCAGATATTCATTGCTGTTTACTACAATGTCATGTAGAAGTATTTTTTTATTTAGGTAGGAACTGACTCCACTAAATTTGCACAGAAAATATTGGTCTTTTGATTATAAAAATTTGTCCAAGGGATTAAAAAAATTTTTAAATGCATACAGTAACTAGTATAGCTATATAAGGCAAACATATAAAACTATCTATTTTATGTCTAAGGAGATGGAATTTTCACTGAATAAAACATAAAATTTTGAATTTATAATAAGAATATTAGTCTATCCCATAGCTGAACATAGAATTATTTGGGCTGAACAGATACAAACTAAAAGAGGCCATTTAATGACTGAGCATAAATATAAATGTACATATAAATATAAATCTCTTCATAATATCAAGAGCTGGCCAACCTTTGTGGACACATTAAAAATCATAAGTCCCAAAGACACAGGTCAGATTCTGGAAGAGTCAAGTCATTATCATTCCCTTAACCCTCCAAAGTTCAGTGTTCAGCAAAAGAAGGAAATGAAAATATATACAATGAAACTTGGGTATTTTATAGGAAATCTACTTCAATATATATTTTAAATGCTATATTTGTTTCTGACCTGTAAATATGATTACACAATTTTAAGGTCCAAATTTTATCACTCTGTCTTACAATTTTGAATTTTGAAACCAAGAACCAGATAATCTCATATTATTTTTTAAACCAACTTGCATTGTCTTCACCAATCCCATCTTTGAGACCCAACATACCGTGTTTGATTACTGGCATTCCTCAAAGCCACCAATAACATGGTGTACCATCTTCCCAAAATAAGCTTTCCCGCTAAAAATCATAAGAAAACTACATGGCTTTGTTTCAATAAGAATTAAAGTTAGGTAACTCCTTATTATTAACTATAACAGAGAAAAATATGAGCTCATCCACTTTGGCCAGAATTATTTTGTATCTTACAAGAAAAGTAGCTTGAATTATCAGAAAGATGAATAACTTTCTCCTTTATGCTTTTATGAATTTAGAGCTTTTAAAATATTTAAAACTTTATTTTTCAAATTATATCTCTAGATAGAATCAGCATTGAGATCAAGAAATAGAGCATTATCAGCCCCACACCCCACTACCTCCTACCCCCCTGCCAAGAATAATAACTGTTCTGATTAGTTTTTCCTATTTTTGGAAGTTATATAAATGGACTTAAAGAAATTGTGTTTTTTTTTTTTTGGTATGAATTCTTTTGCTCACATGTATTAATGTATATACTGTTGCTGGACATTGAAATTGTTTGCAGATTTTTGATATTGCAAATAATTAACATATCTATAAATAGTGGATTTTTTTTTTTTTTTTTACATATCTCTTATGAACATCTGTATGCAGTTTTACTGGGCAAAACCTTAGGAGTAGAAATAATGAATAGAAGATATATTTATGTTAACACTTAAAGGAAGTGAAGTTAAAGTCACTCAGTCTTATCTGACTCTGTGACCCCATGGACTGTAAAGTCAGGCTCCTCTATCCATGGAATTCTCCAGGCAAGAATACTGAAGTGGGTGGCCATTTACCTCTCCTGGGTGGTCGTCCCAACCCAGGGTTCGAAACTGTGTCTCTTGTGGCTCCTGTGTTGCAGGTGAATTCTTTACCATCTGAGCCACCAGGGTAGATGATGTCAAACCATTTCCCAAAATACTATATTAACTTATATATCATCAGCAATATTTGAGAATTCTAGATATTTTGAAATTTGGTTTTGTCTTTTTTATTTTAGCTATCCTGATGAGCAAGTGGTGATTTCATACTGTTTATTCTATAATTCCCTAGTAGTTAACAAAATCGCATGCCTCTTTATACAATTTTTGCCGATTTTTGTGTAGTTATGCAGTGTCTATTCCAGTCTGATTCCTATCTATTTTGTCTTGAGCTCTTTGTTTTGCTTTCACTCATCCATTTGAAATTGACTTGTAGCATATCTAGCTTCCCTTGTGGTTCAGCGGTAAAGCATCTGCCTACAATGCAGGAGACCCGGGTTTGACCCCTGGATTGGGAAGTTCCCCTGGAGAAGGAAATGGAAACCCCCTCCAATATTCTTGCCTGGAAAATCCCATGGACGGAGGAACCCGGTAGGCTACAGTTCATGGGGTCCCAAAGAGTTGGAGACAACTGAGCCACTTCACTTCACTTGTATCATATTTTAGGGACTATTGGCTTCTGGTGATAATATAGTCTTTCAAATTATTTTGAATCACATTGATTGGATTACTGGGATTTTAAGAGGCCATGACTGCTGGGGGGGTGGGGCCAGGGGGACAGAATACTGGGAAGGAATAAAATGAGGCCCAATAAAAAAGAGATATAAACTTAAAAAAATTAATGTAGTAACCACATAAATTTTCAGGGTCTATTTGAGGAGAATATCTAGAGTTATATTATTCCTATTTATTAGAATATATTTTTGGTAAGCCAAAAATTTTTGTATCTATTTTTGAAAAAAAAATTTGAAAGTCTCTCTGTAATTCTCAGATATACAGTGATTTATAACTAACCAATGTAAACTATATCTTTTTTATGCACATAGTCTTCCTCCAGGCCTGCTGGTTTTCATTAATGTAAATTCATTAGAATTATTAGGGAGAGTCATTCATTCTTTGTGACTTATTTGAAAATAAATTTTCTTCATAATACATTTTATGGAGATCTAGTACTTTACCCTTCTTATTGGCAGTGCTGCTGCTAAGTCACTTCAGTCATGTCTGACTCTGTGAGACCCTATAGACGGCAGCCCACCAGGCTCCCCTGTCCCTGGGATTCTCCAGGCAAGAACACTGGAGTGGGTTGCCATTTCATTCTCCACTTATTGGCAGTACTACTAGGTAATTCAAAATTAAAGTGTATTTAGAGACGTATGAATAAAAACATTTTTTAAAGCTCATTTTTATCTTTTTTTTCTAAGATTGGTGTTATAGGTCAGCTGTATCGGGTCAGTACAACACAAAATCAAATGGAGGTTTAAAAAATTTCAGGACAATATGACAAAAGTAACACTTACTTGTCTGAATTATCATTGAAATTATATTTTCAATGCATTCCTCACTTTCAGGAGAATTCTGATTAAGTGTCAGTATTCCTGCCAGGTGGTGGAAGATATGGTCTTTGAAACATAATATAGGAATGTGTATATAACCATCACTGCTCAACAACATATATAATTTCCTATGAAAAAATGCAAGCTTGATTCAAAAGATAATATTCTGCACCCATATCTTGGATTGTTAGACATTTAATCATCTGAAATACATTTCTAATCTCACTAAAGTGTGATCAGACTTTGAAATAGATGGGCCATCAACTAATTTAGGAAAGCAAATGGCCTGGCAAGTCACCAAATACACTATTTTTCTTCATATACAGGCCTTTTACAACACATAAAAAGACCTCAAATATTTTATTTTAGGAAATTTCCAATTACGAGAGCTATTTTATTCTACTTTAAGGACTCAAACTTTTCTCATTCTTAAAACATTTATAACCTGATAAAAATGGTCCCATTCCTATTTTAAGCATTAAAAAGTAAATTCTTAATTAAGCTAAATTTAAACCAACAAGTGTAAATTGAGCTATTATTATGTGAATAAGGTGATTTTAGATCTTTCTTCTGGACAATAAAAAGACTGATTTTTTGAAGAGAAGGGAAAGAGGAAAATAGTAAAATTTATATATACTTTTTAATACTGAATTATTTTATCTGGATAATCCATTTGTGGCTACAAAGATCAATGTGGCCTTGTTATTTATATTACTAGCAGCAAAACTATAATTTTTTACTTGTTCAGACCAGAGGGCACAAATGTTATACATCAGAAACTGGTGATAGTATTTCATTCATATCTTTCAACTTGTACAGGGGGAAAAAGCAGGTTTCCAATGTATAGACCCTTAGAAACAGAGTAGTTAGTTTGCATGTACCCCACAGAATTCCAATATAGACATAAGATCTTTTCTAATTATACATAAGATACAATAATATAAAAAATAGTTAAAGGGAGAAATGACCAGAAATAAAAGTGAAATAGCTCAAGAAAATCACAGAAAGCATTAGCATGCCACATATGTATTATATTTATCTTCTAAAATTGCTAATGATGAACCCAACATTTGACTTTGAAACTGTCACTGATAAATCAACAGGAAAACATTATTAATTACAGTATAATCCATTACCATATAACAAAAATACACCAGTCAGGAGAACATAGGAAAAAAAACAATTGTCTTGATATTTGGTTTCTCCAGAGCAGTTAAATCAATGAAAAACTATGACAGACACATAATGTTGATACAGATATCACTAAAGCTAATCTCCAATTTTGGCAAGAAGGGGAATTACCAGAGAAACGGTACATTATGTCACTCTAAGGACTGTAATCAAGCCCAAGAGAGTTTGAATTAAAGTATATTTTTTCTATCTGAAAATTAATAATGCATTCAAGTATTACACAGAAAGCCTTGACTAAACATGTTAAAAAGCATATATACATGTAAAAATAAATACAATTTCAAACAACAATTTAAGACGTTAAGCACAAAGTTCCTATAATGTCATTAAATTTGTGAGAAAGCATGATACCTGCTTAGATAAAATTTGAATTCTAGGAGATAAAACAAGCACATAGATATAGGATAACAATATAATGTTTAAATTATATAAATATATAATTATGTATATTAATATATAGCGAGAAATTCAGCTATAGGGTTATATACCAAGAAGGCAATGAGTTTTCAGGAACCTATGTGCATTTACTTTGTTCAAGGGTTAAACCATAGAAGGTTAGAAGGTAAGGTAATCATGAAAGAAACCAGTGGTTAGTAAGATCTCCTGAGAAATACCACTCTCTTGAAACAATGAATAGTGTTTGTATAATGCAGGGTTTCCCAGTGCTGGCAAACAGGAATCCAAATTCTATTTCATGGGACCTTAATTTGGACTGGTACTTGTTTACATCTCTATTATAGAGAGCAACTAGGGATAAAATTGTCATAAAATATTCGATCAGCTTCGTAAGATATAAATGTTTCTTTGGATTTCAGAATTAAGTAATCTAGACTATTTGACGTTTAAAATGTAGTTCTCAAATATAACAATTCTCTTAAGGTACTTGGCTATTTTTTTTCTCCCTGTGTCATTGTTTTCCTAAGGTAAATAACATACAAAGCATCGAAATCAGTAATGCTCAAAATTCTCCAAGCCAGGCTTCAGCAATACATGAACCGTGAACTTCCTGATGGTCAAGCTGGTTTTAGAAAAGGCAGAGGAACCAGAGATCAAATTGCCAACATCTGCTGGACCATGGAAAAAGCAAGAGAGTTCCAGAAAAATATCTATTTCTGTTTTATTGACTATGCCAAAGCATTTGACTGTGTGGATCACAAGAAACTGTGGAAAATTCTGAAAGACATGGGAATACCAGGCCACCTGACCTGCCTCTTGAGAACTCTGTATGCAGGCCAGGAAGCAACAGTTAGAACTGGACATGGAACAACAGACTGGTTCCAAATAGGAAAAGGAGTACGTCAAGGCTGTATATTGTCACCCTGCTTATTTAACTTCTATGCAGAGTCCATCATGAGAAACACTGGACTGGAAGAAACACAAGCTGAAATCAAGATTGCCGGGAGAAATATCAATAACCTCAGATATGCAGATGACACCACCCTTATGACAGAAAGTGAAGAGGAACTCAAAAGACTGTTGATGAAAGTGAAAGAGGAGAGTGAAAAGTTGGCTTAAAGCTCAACACTCAGACAACAAAGATCATGGCATCCAGTCCCATCGCTTCATGGGAAATAGATGGGGAAACAGTGGAAACGGTGTCAGACTTTATTTTTTGGGGCTCCAAAATCACTGCAGATGGTGATTGTAGCCTTGAAATTAAAAGACACTTACTCCTTGGAAGAAAAGTTATGACCAACCTAGATAGTATATTCAAAAGCAGAGACATTACTTTGCCAACTAAGGTCCATCTAGTCAAGGCTATGGTTTTTCCAGTAGTCATGTATGGATGTGAGAGTTGGACTCTGTAGAAGGCTGACTGCTGAAGAATTGATGCTTTTGAACTGTGGTGTTGGAGAAGACTCTTGAGAGTCCCTTGGACTGCAAGGAGATCCAACCAGTCCATTCTGAAGGAGATCAGCCATGGAATTTCTTTGGAAGGAATGATGCTAAAGCTGAAACTCCAGTACTTTGGCCACCTCATGTGAAGAGTTGACTCATTGGAAAAGACTGATGCTGGGAGGGATTGGGGGCAGGAGAAGAAGGGGACGACAGAGGATGAGATGGCTGGATGGCATCACGGACTTGATGGACGCGAGTCTGAGTGAACTCTGGAAGTTGGTGATGGACAGGGAGGCCTGGCATGCTGCGATTACTGAACTGAACTGAAGGGCACTGAGGCTGGTAGGCTGCAGTCCATGGGGTGACTAGGAGTCGGACATGACTGAGTGACTTCACTTTCACTTCTCACTTTCATGCATTGGAGAAAGAAATGGCAACCCACTCCAGTGTTCTTGCCTGGAGAATCCCAGGGATGCGGAAGCCTGGGGGGCTGCTGTCTCTGGGGTCGCACAGAGTCGGACATTACTGAAGTGACTTAGCAGGAGCAGCAGCAGTACTAAAGCAAAATTTGCATAAGAGAAGAAAACTAAATAAATTTATATTAAAAAAATAAATTTAATTAAAAAAAAGAGGGAGAGAGGACAACCATGGCCTGAAGTGATAAAGTGTGATGTTCCATAGAGTTAAGGGCAGACCTGGGACTGAATCCAAGTGATCTGAGTCCAGTCCAAGTACTTCTACCCAGAAAGTGGCAAAGTACTGTCTCTAGGCCAGACTGGCTTCAGTAGCTGCACATGTTGGGCAGGTTTCATATTATGTCTGTGGCTCCGTAGTCTTATCTGTGAATTGAAAAGAATAATAGTAGCTACCTCATGAGCTTTCTGAGGGGAATACCTGAGTTAATTTCTGACAAGTGTCTAGAGTGCTTAGCATAGGGTAAGCATGGGGTAATGGTTTATTGTTAGTACCATTTTTGATGTAAGCCAATGAAATATGCTACACTGGGGTAATACTGATGAAACCCTCATGGGTGTGATGGAATTGTTTTCTGTCATATCCCTATGAGCAGGCAGAGGCCTAGGGACCAGGATCCCTCAGAGACCCTTATCTTTGTCTAGAAGCAAATTATATTGCTCTCTGCATTGCGGATCTTGCATATGTCTATACTTTTTGCCATTAAGGAAATCTGCATTCTCTAATCATGGCTGTGGGCTTCCCTGGTGGCTCAGTGGTAAAGAATCTGCCTACCAATGCAGGAGAGACAGGCGTTCAAACCCTGGGTTGTGAAGATCCCCTGGAGAAGGAACTGGTAGATCGGAATTTTCTGGGGCCTTTTTAAACATATAAGATAAAGTAGATTCTGACATGCTCTCTTTGAGTACTGAGAAGTAATCGTATAGACCCACAGTGAGCATCCTGCCAAACGGTTGTAGCTGATACTGATGATCACTGATGATGCATGGGGAACAAAATATTTTTAAAAACCACAGTTTATAGTCAAGAAAAATGAATATACTCACACATCTTTTTTTCTAAATCTATATTTGAGATTTACATTTATATCAACATAAGAGGAATGGATATCAATGAAGGGTAGTAGCTTTGAAAATATACGTTTTCATATTCTATTAATATTGGTGATGCACCCTGCCCCAGCTTTAAGATTTTCTTTTACTGTGATAAAATATACATCACATAAAATTTATGATTTTAAGCATTTTTTAGTGTAAAATTCAATAACATTAAGTACTTTTACATTGTTCTGCTACCATTGCCACTACTCATGTCTAGAACTTTTTCATCATCCTGAAATGAAACTCTGTAATTACTAAACAATAAGTCTCTAGTATTCCCTTCTCATAAATCCTGGCAACCACCACTCTATTTTCCTTTTTTATGAACTCCAGGAGCCTGCTGCTCCTGTTGCTAAGTCACTTCAGTCATGTCCGACTCTGTGCGACCCCAGAGACGGCAGCCCTTGTCCCTGGGATTCTCCAGGCAAGAACACTGGAGTGTGTTGCCATTTCCTTCTCCAATGCATGAAACTGAAAAGGGAAAGTGAAGTTACTCAGTCGTGTCTGACTCCTAGCGACCCCATGGACTGCAGCCTACCAGGCTTCTCCATCCATGGGATTTACTAGGCAAGAGTACTGGAGTGGGTTGCCATTGCCTTCTCCTCCAGGAGCCTAATACAAGTGAAATTATATAGTATCTTTTCTTCTGTGTTGGGCTTATTTCACTTAACATCTTCAAGGTGTAGCACATGTTATAATTTCCTTCTTTTTTAAGCCATATAATTTTCCAACATACCACATTTTGTTTATCCACTTAACCATTAATGGGTATATAGATTGTTTCCACCTTTAAGCTATTGTGAATAATGCTGCTACCAACACTGATGTACAAATTCCTGTTTGAGTTCCTGCTTTCAATTCTCTTGGGTATATGGGGTGATACATTTAATGCACATTGATTCTTATATTAAAGACTGAAGAGGAAAAATACAATTTGATTTTCTTCTCCTTCTCCATCTCTTTGCAATTAAAATTGGTGTGATCAATGAAAATCAATTCAGTAGAATCAGTTGTGATAGAGATAGCATCGTTCAGTTCAGTTCAGTTGCTCAGTCGTATCTGACTTTTTGCGACCTCATGAATCGCAGCATGCCAGGCCTCCCTGTCCATCACCAACTCCCATCATTAAACTATAGTAAATGTAGCAGATAGTCCATAATTGATTCTTTTGCTGTTTCCTTTGACATAATCCAAGAGTTACTTTAACATGTTGTGAACATTTGAATTATTGAGCCAGAATCCAAATGTCTACATGTGTCCATAAATAAAAGCCTTAATAATTACTTGCTTTTTTTGTTTGGTTCATTAGAATGTTAACTTTATAAGGGCAGAGGGACAGTCTGTTTTTCTTGCCTCTGTATTTCCAGCACACGCCAGGTACATGATGTATATTTTCTAAAAAGAACTTTAAATAATCTGTCTGTAAGTAAATAAGATATGCCATTTCAGAGCACACATATATCTACATATACAACTTTCCTTCTTATATCACTTATATTTGGTAATTAACTTCAATAAGCCTTTCTCTTAACATATTTTTAGTAATGCTTTTAATCCTTTGTCCATATTTGAAATTAGTAAGAATAGTTTTAGACTTGATATTTCAGTCATATTTTTTAGTCAATCTATAATATGGTTCCTCTTTCTCTTCCTGTACATAATACAATTTTTAAAACTTATTATTTATCATTATGCATTTCATTAGCAACTAAAACAAATTAAGTTGCATGTATGGTACCTAAATCTAACATTACCAAATATAATACAATAAGTGGTAAAAAGTATTTTTCACAAACGTAGGCTACTTCCCTATATTTTTAAATCATCTTTCTGCCAAGATCAGGGCTTGGCTGGCCCTGATCCAGGGTTATTTCTAATAACATTTTTCTGCTGCTCTAAGTATGAATTGAGAACTGCTCAACTTACTTTCATTCTGATTAAATTTGGAAAGGAGAAACTTCCAGTGTTCAAGGCTAAAGGCAGCATCTGTAAATGTCCACCACTGAAGATTTATTACCCTCATCACTTCCTAAGGTCCCATCCTCCTATCACTGTTCCACTAACACACTCTGTACTTTGCTTCTTCTGGGTTTGACTTTGTGTTTCTTCGGCTTAGACTATCCTACTCATTTGTTTCACTTTGAGAAAGTCCAATTACTCTGTATTTTGTGTGTATTCAGTCGTGTCCAACTCTGTGCGACCCCATGGACTGTAGCCCACCAGGCTCCTCTGTCAATGGGATTTTCCAGGCAAGAATACTGGGATGGTTCATAATTTCCTTCTCTAAAATGTACCCTTGTCCCTAGCCTGAATAATCCACTGATCAACTGAAGAAAGGAATGTCCTACAGAATTCTTGGTAGTCCTAAAGAAACGATCAATCACATCCCTGTTTACATCATCAAAAGATGTCCATGAGTTCTCTCTATTGCTTCTCTCACCACCCAGATATTTATTCCTATGTAACTCTTCACACACCCTAATGTGACTCAGTTTCTCATTTCACCTTTTCCACCACCACCATTTTACCAGGATTCCATGGAATTGATTGTCCATCATCATCAATATTCTCTAAATATTCAACTTCCTTCTCCATATTACTATTACTTTTTGATTCCTCCCACCCTGTCCATCTCCTCTACGTAAGATACTGCTTTCCAAGACTGTCTCAAAAAGTAACTCCCGTTCTGGACATAACACAATGCCTAGACGTAGATAAGTGGCAGGTAGCCTTCTGTCTCTGAATCATTGCTTTTAGAACTTTATTTCATCTCCTTTGTCATCTTCCAACTCTTCTGAAGTAAATGCCATCATAAGATAATATCACCCACTTGATTAACTTATTGCTGACGTCTACAGGTTCCTTGAATAATCCCCTTTATTAATGGACTCTTTTAGCATTTAGCTAATTTTTACTCCACTACTATATACTTCCATTAGCATAAGTGGTCATGTAAAAATTCACAGGGGCATTCTATTCATAGCAGCACTTGATAGTTGATCACTCCCTCTTTCAACAGTCTAGTTCTCATGAGGCTCAGGGACTCTACATTTTCCTACTATTCCTGCTACCTCACGGCAGCAATTTCTCAGCATCAGTTGTTGAATCCTCTTCCAGATCTCTAAGTGTTGACTTCCCAAGGTTTAGCCTTTGGATTTTTTTTCACCTACACCCATTTTCTTGATTCATGATTTCAATCTGGTCTATAATTTCTTTCCTTACTCTAAATCAATATCTGTAACTGTCCTGCAAAAATCATACTTGCATATTGAAGAAGCCTCAGAAGCATACAATTTCCAAAAATGAATTCTTCATTTCTGCACCACAATACCTGAGGGAGTAATGGGGACCTGTGCAATGGGGACCTGTTCAGAACAAAACCCTCTAAGTCATCCTTGATTTTTCTCGAATGCACCACATATTAATATAATACATCAGCAAATCCTTTTGGCTTTCTTTTAATTTTCTTCTTATCATCTTCACATTCTACCACCATGGTTGAAGCCACTACTAACTCTTGCCTGGACTAGTGATGCATTGGGGTGTTTCTACTCTTATCTAAAACACTGTGTACCTTTTCCCACTCCTCACCCTGCACAGCATTCAAAATAATCTCTTTGTATCAGATTATGTCACACTTCTAGACAGAACCATTCAAAACCATTTTGTATTTCATTCAAAATACATCAAGGGTAAAAACCATATCCTAGTCCTGGGCTGCATTTCCAGTCTCATCCCCAGCCAGGCTTTTTAGTCACATTGAATTCCAAATTTCCTCCATCTTTAGAGACTTTGTATCAGAATGCCCAGAATGCATCTTACCTAGAAATACACAAGTCTTGCTCTTAACATGACATTGGATCTATAATTTGTTTCTGCTACTAGTTTGTTTGCATTGAGGGTGAGGAATTTGGGGGTCTTTGTTTATTTTTCAATTGCTCTATGTCCAGCTTCTAGAACAATGCAGACTATAAACATTCAAAAATTATTTACCAACTAAATGGATGGACTGAATCAATCTTTTATAAGACTAAACTGTAAAATAATATAAACATCATCAACAAAGGACTGTTATTTGTTAATCATAATACAAGTTGGATATAATGTGTTGGCTTAAATTTGTAGACCAATTTTAGTTATAACTGGTGATTCAAATCAAGAGTCAGAATCTGGCAGTGTGAAAGAGATATTTTGCAAGTACACATACATGCTTTATTTGCTTGATTTTTCTTTCTTATTTAAGAATATTTGTAAGATGATAAAAATCACATGTAAGAAGAACTCAATCATGATGATCCTGATAATAGGAAAAGAAAGGCAGTTATCTGCTCATGTGTCAAACTAGAAGCAATCAACAGCTGGATTTTCTTAGAGATATTTTGGTTTTATGTTTTTACATTAATAGCTATTTTAAAATTTGACCATTAAAATAGTTTCAGAAAAATAACTCTAATAAAGTCTTATAGCCTATAAGATTTCCCTTAGTGTAATGAAATATTTACAAATTTATTTCTTAGTTATAAAACACTTAAAATTTATGTACTGCTAACTATTGAACACATATTTGGTAATTAAATAAAGAAAATTTCTAAATTAGCAACTTTAATCTTAGATGTTATATTTTTAAACTACCACAAAATGAACTACCACAAAATGAACAAGATATTTCTGATCTATCAAAGCATTTTGAATTTTTAAAAATAATTGATTAAAAAAATACAAAATTTATTTCATTACTTCTTCAATTAGAAAATAGTGATTTTATATTTGTTATAAGACTTCATTCTGGGAATCTTTGGAATTATTTTAAATCAACTGCTACTGCTACTGCTAAGTCATTTCAGTCGTGTCTGATTCTGTGTGACCCCGTAGACGGCAGCCCACCAGGCTCCCCCGTCCCTGGGATTCTCCAGGCAAGAACACTGAAGTGGGTTGCCATTTCCTTCTCCAATGCATGAAAGTGAAAAGTGACAGGGAAGTCACTCAGTCGTGTCCGACTCTTCATGACCCCATGGACTGCAGCCTACCAGGCTCCTCTGTCTATGGGATTTTCCAGGCAAGAGTACTGGAGTGGGGTGCCATTGCCTTCTCCAATCAAACCTTAATATAAAAGGCATACAAATCTATTAGGAAAACATACATCTTAATATTCTATTCTATGTAAAGCATCATAAGAAATTTGTTTCTATTTTTATAGTGAAAATAAAGCACAAAAGTTACTCAGCATTCATCTCATAATTAATCTGTATTTAGTTTGACTAATTAAACTGATATATCTGTAAGCTTCAGATTTTCATTTAAACAATACAAGTATGCATTCAGTTAATATAAATTATATGGCTATAGTTTATTTGCAAAATATGAGCTATTTGTTTTCACTTTTAACTCTGTATCTTAACAAATGTTCTCATACCTTAACTCTTAGCACAGAAGCAAACATCCTTGCATCTTCAGACACACCTCCAATGTAGAATTTTTTCTGAAACACTGGGGGATGATCATTTTCATCCTGAATCTCAATATACACTTTAGCTGTATTGCCTGGAAGATAATAAATAATATATATTTTATTGATGGTTACTCACTGGAAAAAGATGGAGTGGAGTAGACATTTATACTTTTTTTTTTGAACAATGTAAATAACTTAATTCAGATAGTCATTCCTATTTGGCATGCTTAATACCCTATACCCACAGAGGACACTGATAATGATGTTTCTGGAATCATAATGTTAACTTGCTGCTATTTCTTTTAATTATAATGTCTTCTTAACTTATTTTACTGGATTTAATAGGCACTAAAGTATTGTGTTTTGTTAATTTTAATAAAACAACTCAACCATTCATATTCACAATTACTTCACACACATTATCAAATTACATCAAAATGACACAAATATATTAAACAACTTATGAAATAATAAAGTCTGCTATAAATTTAAAAAATTTATTCTTCAGTATGTAACTAGCAATGATGTTTTCTTAGCTTAAAATGCAGTATATATATGTAGTATGTGTGTGCATGCTCAGCCATATCCCACTCTGCTACCCTATGGACTTTAGCCCACCAGCTCCTCTGCCCATGGGATTCTCCAGGCAAGAATGCTGGAGTAGGTTGCCATGCCCTTCTCTGGGGGATCTTCCTGACCCAGGGATCAAACCCATGTCTCCTGTGTCTCCTGCATTGCAGGGTGGATTCCTTACTGCTGAGCCACCCAGTTCAGTTCAGTTCAGTTGCTCAGTCGTGTCCGACTCTTTGCAACCCCATGAATCACAGCACGCCAGGCCTCCCTGTCCATCACCATCTCCCGGAGTTCACTCAGACTCATGTCCATCGAGTCTGTGATGCCATCCAGCCATCTCATCCTCTGTCGTCCCCTTCTTCTCCTGCCCCCAATCCCTCCCAGCATCAGAGTCTTTTCCAATGAGTCAACTCTTCACATGAGGTGGCCAAAGTACTGGAGTTTCAGCCTTAGCATCATTCCTTCCAAAGAAATCCCAGGGCTGATCTCCTTCAGAACGGACTAGTTGGATCTCCTTGCAGTCCAAGGGACTCTCAAGAGTCTTCTCCAACACCACAGTTCAAAAGCATCAATTCTTTGGTGCTCAGCCCTCTTCACAGTCCAACTCTCACATCCATACATGACCACAGGAAAAACCATAGCCTTGACTAGATGGACCTTAGTCGGCAAAGTAATGTCTCTGCTTTTGAAAAAGCTATCTAGGTTGGACATAACTTTTCTTCCAAAGAGTAAGTGTCTTTTAATTTCATGGCTGCAGTCACCATCTGCAGTGATTTTGGAGCCCTCCAAAATAAAGTTTGACACTGTTTCCACTGTTTCCCCATCTA
>SJYT01046323.1:470461-496196 GCA_006410635.1 Cephalophus harveyi | reverse complement strand
TTTGAGATTAGTTGTTTGTCAGTTGCTTCATTTGCTATTGTTTTCTCCCATTCAGAAGGCTGTCTTTTTACCTTGCTTATAGTTTCCTTTGTTGTGCAGAAGCTTTTAATTTTAATTAGATCCCATTTGTTTATTTTTGCTTTTATTTCCAGTATTCTGGGAGGTGGATCATAGAGGATCCTGCTGTGATTTATGTTGGAGAGTGTTTTGCCTATGTTCTCCTCTAGGAGTTTTATAGTTTCTGGTCTTACATTTAGATCTTTAATCCATTTTGAGTTTATTTTTGTGTATGGTGTTAGATAGTGATCTAGTTTCATTCTTTTACAAGTGGTTGACCAGTTTTCCCAGCACCACTGGTTAAAGAGATTGTCTTTACTCCATTGTATATTCTTGCCTCCTTTGTCAAAGATAAGGTGTCCATAGGTGTGTGGATTTATCTCTGGGCTTTCTATTTTGTTCCATTGATTTATATTTCTGTCTTTGTGCCAGTACCATACTGTCTTGATGACTGTGGCTTTGTAGTATAGCCTGAAGTCAGGCAGGTTGATTCCTCTAGTTCCATTCTTCTTTCTCAAGATTGCTTTGGCTCTTTGAGGTTTTCTGTATTTCCATACAAATTGTGAAATTATTTGTTCTAGCTCTGTGAAAAATACCTCTGGTAGCTTGATAGGGATTGCACTGAATCTATAGATTGCTTTGGGTAGTATACTCATTTTCACTGTATTGATTCTTTTGATCCATGAACATGGTATATTTCTCCATCTATTAGTGTCCTCTTTGATTTCTTTCATCAGTGTTTTATAGTTTTCTATATATAGGTCTTTAGTTTCTTTAGGTATTTAGGTCTTTAGTTTCTTTAGGTAAGTGCAGAGATGAGTATTATATGACTTATAAATACTGGGTTTTATAATTTAAACCACATCAAACATACAAGAAGGGATACTTTTCTTCATCACATGTTGAATCTCACTCCTTCAATCATCACACTTTTAAGGAAAAAAACTTTTTTTAGTCCACAAATGAATATTTAACAAAGAATTTGATAAAAATAACTTATAAATTAGATAAAATGAGGGATATATGGTAAACATTTTGTAAAATGCAGATTTAAATTATAAAAAATATTCTGATGTACCTAAGTAAACTTTTCTCATGCATTTCATGTAGGATCAAATATAGGGCAACTGATCTACAAACTATTAGTCACACCTGGCTTTTATTACTTTATTGTATCCTCAATCATAGCAAATTAACATGAAGCTACTGGCACAGTGTGTAGATCATAGGTGTATAATATTTCTGTGTTGACTGAATAAATGAATGAATAATCTTCATTATCCTTATAAGAATTTAGAAATGGGCACCTTTTTGCTTGACTTGGGAAAGATCAGTGAAGCAAGAGAATTAATTCCAGAATTTTACCACTGTCTTGCTGCTACTCATTTAGTTTCTCTTTTATTTGTCTCTTTCCCCCCATTCCTAAACTGGACAAGCTAGAATCAAAAAGAAAAATGTGCTAGACCAACAGGGAAGGATATCAGCAAGGAAGTAAGGATGGCAGACTGTGATTTTCTATCCCTCAGTGCCAGGGCTCTGAATTGCACCCTGGTCAGCCACCAACAGATTTCATCCAAAATGACACCCATTTTCATCTTAGTAGCAAACAATTTTTAACCTCTGGAATCAAAGCTAAGAGTTCTACATTTGATAATTTTAAAAAAATAGTGAATCTTAAACTATAAGTGAAGATCTAATGGTCAATATGGTGATGATACTTAATGATACTATACTATGTACTCATATCTAGTAAGAGAGTGTATTTAACATGTTGTTACCACACACACAGAGAGACAGAGAGAGAGAACACAAACACTGCCTTTGTGAGTTAATGGATGTAATAACTAATTTGTGGTTTGCATTTCATAGTATATATGTATGTGGCTCGGTGGTAAATAATCCACCTGCCAATGAAGGAGGCTCTGGTTCAATCCCTGTATTGGAAAGATCCCCTGGAGAAGGAGTGGCAAACCACTCCAGTATTCTTGCAGGGAAATCCCATGGACAGAGGAGCCTGGTGGGCTATAGTCCATGAAGTCACAAAGTGTTGGACATAATTTAATGACAAAGTAATAGCAATGTATATCAAAACACCACATTTTACAACTTAAATATACACAGTTAAATTTGTCCATTATATCTGAAGAAAGCAGGTTGGGGGGTGGAATTTATGATGTATCTAATCAAAGAATATAAGATAAATGGTGACAAGTCCAAAAATAATGAAATGCACCCCTACAATTTAATCACTAGAACAGTATTCACTTAGATTTCCTGATTAACTAGCATACAATATACATGACATGGTAAATTTCTGAAGCTCACACTATTTGACTGAGTGTGAGAACTAAGAACTGTATCACAATCTTTCATCTAATTTGGTTTTTGATTTATTACTAAGGAATAAATTTGGAAGCAATTCTAATTTAAATTCATTTAAGTCTACTAATTACCTCCATGAGTATTTCCAGAATCTTTTATTTTCTCCATATTATATATTTTATTTAAGGTAGTTATGAAGCACATAACAAAAAAGAAAGATGCAGAAAGGAGTGCAGGTGAAGACAATAAAGTGGTATTGATAAAATGGATAAGAGAATATTGTGAGAACAACACAAATGCATGATGACCTGATACCCTCCTATAGTCTTCTTTCTGGTTGGGTAAGACAATGAGAAACTCCCAATGAGAACCACAGAGGTTGAAAAATTGTAAGCCGGATGAAAAATTTACTTGGCAAGAGATTTAGTTAAAAGACATTGTAGCCCTCTATGCGTTTTGGTGCCCAGTGCCTCATTTCTCTTCCTTCATTTACATTATTTTTCTCCAGTTGTATGAGAGACTATTTTCTTTAGGCAGTATCTTTGGGTTCAGCAAGTCAAGAAGATCCAGAAGTGATCCTTTATGCAAGGAAACGTGAGCTACCTTCATGGGACTTAGTTTAAAGAAAGAGAAAACAGAGCTATTAAGAAGTAAAACTAAGAAAAAGAAGTATGAGTCAGAATAGAAAACTCCTTGAATAGATCATCTGTTCTATTTTAGACATCCAAAATAAGCTGAAAAAGGTTCAGAACAGTAACTGATAGTAAAAGTATCACTAATGTTGGGCTTCCCTTGTGGTCCAGTGGTGCAATTCAGAAGACACCCCTTCAATCCCTGGTCCAGGAAAATTCCATATGCCTGAAGACAACTAAGCCTAAGAGCCACAACTGCTGAGCCCACACACTGTAATTACTGAAGCCTCTGCGCCTAGAGCCTGTGCTCTGCAACAAGAGAAAGCACTGAAACGAGAAGTTTGCACACCACAATGAAGAGTAGTCCCCGCTTGCCACAACTAGACTATGCTTTTGAAGACCAAATTTGGTTTGGATTTTCCCCTTTCCTTTCTAATAATTAATTTTCTGCTATTAGCTTTCTCTTGTTGGTATTTAGGTGCTAAGTTGTATCAGACCCTTTTGTGGTCCCACGGGCTGTAACCCACCAGGCTCCTCTGCCTATGGGATTCTCCAGACAAGAATACTAGAGTGGGTTGGTATGTCCTCCTCTTCAGAATTTTCCCGACTCAGCGACTGAACCAGAGTCTCCTGTATCTCCTTCATTGGCCAGCATTTTTTTTTTTTTAACCATTAGTGCTACCTAGGAAGGCCTTCTATCCAGATGACCAACCTATTGCCTACGTTGCACTGGGTTCTCATAAAATACTTTCTAAATAATGATTCAAGGAGTAAAAGCAATGGTTCTTAATTATGATTAATTTTGCCCATCCAGAGATGTTTTTGGTAGTGATATCTGCAGAGGGTGAGGCAGTGGGGAGAGTGATACTAGAATTTAGTTGATAATGGCCAAAGATGCTGAGAAATACCCCGTGATGAATAGGACATGCCTCTATGACAGAAAATTATCTAGCCCAAAATGTGAATAGTGATGAGATTGAAAAAAACCTTAATTAAAATGAGAGAGTGAAAGAAATTAGAGGAATAAAAATAAAATGGAAAGTTTTTGCAAATATATAATAAAACCCTCTCCTGAGGCCATGTACATGCACATATCTTCAATAAAAGACTCAATTAAAATGGGTAAAATGAGCTGTATTTATTTGGTAAAACATTGTTTATCATCATTTTCACTGAGTTCTTTAAAGTCAGAGATTCAATCCTGTTTATCTCCACTCCTATCATTGCTTATTGGTAGTGGCACCTGCTCCTGATATTCTCTCAGTGTGAATGCGCTAAACTTCAACCAACCATCTAATTATTTTTAGCATATATACATCAAAGATTTATTGATTATCATACTTGGGAACTAAAGAGCTTAGTCTGAAAGAAAACACACTAGACTAGACTGAATCCAAGGATGGTGCTTTTCTTATTGTTAAATATTCTACACAATGTAACACATTAAACTGATTTTTTGAACTGTATCATAATGTGATTCTATTGCAGAGAACTTTAAACAATGCTTGGATTACCATACTTATGTATTTTGTATTTTGTTGGTGCCAAAAGGTCAAAATTAAGTCCTTCTTAAATTGCATACACACACACACACACACACACACACACCCTAACTTGTATGCTGTTTTTCCTATAATGCTATTATTGTACTTTATTTACTGTCAAATAAAATTTTAGAAACACATAGTTAGTGTTTAATAAATGTGAAATTAACTAAAATTGCTACCAAATCCCTACCTGGTATTAAATAAAATTAATCACTATATTTCATCCCTATAAATGAGATAATACATATTTAAGCCCTGAAAAATAATAGTGCCAAACAACTGCATATTGTTTTAAGAATGAGTATCTCTCTTAAAGATAACAGTTGTTTTAGGTTTAATATTAGGAAAATGCAAAATCTAAAGTTGGTGATTCGATTATGCCATCTCATTCTCTGTTGCCCCTTTATTCTTCGATCCTCAATTTTTCCCAGCATCAGAGTCTTTTCCAATGAGTCAACTCTTTGCATCAGGTTGCCAAAGTATTGGAGCTTCAGCATTAGTCCTTCCAAAGAATATTCAGGACTGATTTCCTTTGGGATTGACTGTTGGATCACCCTGCAGCCCAAGGGACTCTCAAGAGTCTTCTCCAACACCGCAGTTCAAAAGTGTCAATTCTTCAGTGCTCAGCTTTCTTTATGATCCAGCTCTCACATCCATACATGGCTACTGGAAAAACCATAGTTTTGACTATATGGATCTTTGTCAGCAAAGTGATGTCTTTGCTTTTAATATGCTCTCTAGGAAGCACTATTATCAACAAAGCTGCTGGAACGTTGATAGAATTCCAGCTGAGCTATTTTAAACACTAGAAAATTATGTTGTTAAAGGGATGCACTCAATATGTTAGCAAATTTGGAAAACTGAGTAGTAACCACAGAACTGGAAAAAGTCAGTTTTTGTTTCAATCCCAAAGAAAGGCAATGCCAAAGAATGATTGAACTACTGCACATTTCAGCTCATTTCACATGCTAGGAAGGTAATGTTCAAAATCCTTCAAGGTAGGTTTCAGCAGTACATGAACCAAAAACCTCCAAATATATAAGCTGGGCTTTGAAAAGGCAGAGGAACAAGAGGTTAAATTGCCACTCTACATTGGATCATAAAATAAAGCAAGAGAATTCCAGAGAAACACCTTCTTTTGCTTCATTGACTATGCTAAACCTCTGGCAGTCTGGATCACAACAAACTATGGAAAATTCTTAGAGACAGAACCATCAGACCACTTTGTCTGTCTCCTAAGAAACCTGTATACAGGTCAAGAAGCAACAGTTAGAATCAGCCATGGAAAAGCAGACTGGTTCCAAACTGGAAAGAGGTACAAGGCTGTATATTGTCACCCTGACTATTTGACTTCTATGGAGCAAGCTCACATCCAAGGAGCAGTGGCTGTGAGGGCGCAGGAGGGCCTAGAGGGGCTATTCCACTTTCAAGGTCAGGAGGGGCACGGTGAGGAGATACCCCTCATCCAAGGTACTGAGCAGTGGCTGCGCTTTGCTGGAGCAGACGTGAAGAGATACCCCACGTCCAAGGTAAGAGAAACCCAAGTAAGATGGTAGGTGTTGCAAGAGGGCATCAGAGGGCAGACATACTGAAACCATACTCACAGAAAACTAGTCAATATAATCACACTAGGACCACAGCCTTGTCTAAAGCAATGAAACTAAGCCATGCCCATGGGGCCACCCAAGATGGGTGGGTCATGGAGGAGAGGTCTGACAGAATGTGGTCCACTGGAGAAGGAAAAGGCAAACCACTTCAGTATTCCTGCCTTGAGAACCCCATGAGCAGTATGAAAAGGCAAAATGATAAGATACTGAAAGAGGAACTCCCCAGGTCAGTAGGTGCCCAGTATGCTACAGGAGATCAGTGGAGGAATAACTCCAGAAAGAATGAAGGGATGGAGCCAAAGCAAAAACAATACCCAGCTGTGGATGTGACTGGTGATAGAAGCAAGGTCTGATGCTATAAAGAGGAATATTGCATAAGGAACCTGGAATGTCAGGTCCATGAATCAAGGCAAATTGGAAGTGGTCAAACAAGAGATGGCAAGAGTGAACGTCGACAGTCTAGGAATCAGCGAACTAAAATGGACTGGAATGGGTGAATTTAGATCAGAGGACCATTATATCTACTACTGCGGGCAGGAATCCCTCAGAAGAAATGGAGTAGCCATCATGATCAACAAAAGAGTCCAAAATGCAGTATTTGGATGCAATCTCAAAAATGACAGAATGATCTCTGTTCGTTTCCAAGGCAAACCATTCAACATCACAGTAATCCAAGTCTATCACCCAACCAGTAATGCTGAAGAAGCTGAAGTTGAACGTTTCTATGAAGACCCATAAGACCTTTTAGAACTAACACCCAAAAAAGATGTCCTTTTCATTATAGGGGACTGGAATGAAAAGGTAGGAAGTCAAGGAACACCTGGAGTAACAGGCAAATTTGGCCTTGGAATGCGGAATGAAGCAGGGCAAAGACTAATAGAGTTTTGCCAAGAAAATGCACTGGTCATAGCAAACACCCTCTTCCAACAACACAAGAGAAGACTCTACACGTGGACATCACCAGATGGTCAACACCGAAATCAGATTGATTATATTCTATGCAGCCAAAGATGGAGAAGCTCTATACAGTCAACAAAATTGGAATGAAGCAGGGCAAATGCTAATAGAGTTTTACCAAGAGAACGCACTGGTCATAGCAAACACCTTCTTCCAACAACACAATAGAAGACTCTACACATGGACATCACCAGATAGTCAACACTGAAATCAGATTGATTCTATTCTTTGCAGCCAAAGATGGAGAAACTCTATACAGGCAACAAAAACAAGACCAGGAGCTGACTGTGGCTCAGATCATGAACTCCTTATTCCAAAATTCAGAATTAAATTGAAGAAAGTAGGGAAAACCACTAGATCATTAGAGTATGACCTAAATCAAATCCCTTATGATTATACAGTTGAAGTGAGAAATAGATCTAAGGGATTAGATCTGATAGATAGAGTGCCTGATTAACTATGGACTGAGGTTCGTGACACTGTACAGGAGACAGGGATGAAGACCATCCCCATGGAGAAGAAATGCAAAAAAGCGAAATGGCTGTCTGAGGAGGCCTTACAAATAGCTGTGAAAGAAGAGAAGAGAAGCGAAAATCAAAAGAGAAAATGAAAGATATAAGCATCTGAATGCAGAGTTCCAAAGAAAAGCAAGAAGAGATAAGAAAGCCTTCCTCAGTGATCAATGCAAAGAAATAGAGGAAAAGAACAGAATGGGAAAGACTAGAGATCTCTTCAAGAAAATTAGAGATACCAAGGGAACATTTCATGCAATTAGATCTGATAGATAGAGTGCCTGAAGAACTATGGAATGAGGTTCGTGACATTGTACGGGAGACAGGGATCAAGACCATCCCCATGGAAAAGAAATGCAAAAAAGCAAAATGGCTGTCTGGGGAGGCCTTACAAATAGCTGTGAAAAGAAGAGAGGCGAAAAGCAAAGGAGAAAAGGAAAGATATAAGCACCTGAATGCAGAGTTCCAAAGAATAGCAAGAAGAGATAAGAAAGCCTTCCTCAGTGATCAATGCAAAGAAATAGAGGAAAAGAACAGAATGGGAAAGACTAGAGATCTCTTCAAGAAAATTAGAGATACCAAGGGAACATTTCATGCAAGGATGGGCTCGATAAAGGACAGAAATGGTATGGACCTAACAGAAGCAGAAGATATTAAGAAGAGGTGGCAAGAATACACGGAAGAACTGTACAAAAAAGATCTTCACGACCCAGATAATCATGATGATGTGATCACTAATCTAGAGCCAGATAGCTTGGAATGTGTGTTCACAAGGACACATGAAAAAAAGTAGATAAGAGAATCACAGAGGAAGGAGCTCCTTTTGAGGGCCAACAATGATTTTTGGAGAAAAATAAATCTGGGTCAATGGGAACTAAAAATATAAAACCTCTGACCTAATGCCTTTGTAAAAGTATAAAAAAGAATCATAAGCTTGAAATAAACAGACAGTCCAATAAAACTGAGAGGCTGCCTCAATTTCTCACCGACACTGCTTACATCTTCAGGTTGAATCCCTGGCTGCTGGAGCTGGGCTCCAGCATGGTTCAAGCTATCATAGTTAATTTTCTAGATTATTACAGCATCCTCCATAACATCCCTGTGTCTATTCTTAATGCTTAAAAGGCATTCAGAGTTATCTTGTCAAGTGATGTCATACCATGCCACTAAAGAAGAAGCAGCGGGTTCATTAATGAAATCTGTATAGCTTACTAGTGTAAACTGAAGAGGCTTTGTGGGTATTAACATGTAGCTGAATAAAATAGGCACATGTAGAATAAATTAAATAAACATTCAAATAAAATATTTTAAATATGGTAAAGAGAAGTTGAGTTTGCTGCTGGCTATTTAGTCACTAAATTGTGCCCGACTGTTTGTGACCCCATGGACTATGGCCCACCAGGCTCCTCTGTCTATGGCATTTCCTAGGTGAGAACACTGGAGCAGGTTGCCTTCTACAGGGGATCTTCCCCACCAAGGGGTTGAACCTGTGTCTCCTGCTTGGCAGATGGATTCTTTACCACTGAACTGCCTGGGTAAATAAACTTTTAAACAGACTATTTTTTAGAAAAGCTTTAAGTTTACAGAAAACTGTGCAATAAATACTGATAGTTCCTAAATACCCACTCTGTATCCCTCTCAATTTCCCAGTTTTCTGACATCTTGCATTTGTGTGATTTACTTGCTAAAACTGATTACCAAAATTGATACATGTTTAATAAAGGACATAATTTTCAATTTATCATTTTGTTATATAGTTTTATGAGTTTTGACACAACACATTATATAACTTATCCACCATCACAATATTAAACATAATTATTTCCCTTCCCTAAAATTGGTCTGTGCTCTACTATTCATGCCATTACTTCTCCTCTGGAATTCCTAGAAACCACTATGTATTTCTGCTTCCAAAGTGTTTTCCTTTTCAAGAAAGGAAATTCATAATTCACCATATATGGTATAAATGATGCTCTCTCAAGTCTAAATAATTTTTGGCTTGTCTCATGCATTGCTCAAATCTACTAATATTTTGAAATTAGAAGAATCTTGAGAGTCTCTTGGACTGCAAGAAGATCCAACCAGTCCATTCTAAAGGAGATCAGTCCTGAATATTCATTGGAAAGACTGATGTTGAAGTTGAAACTCCAATACTTTGGCCACCTCATGCGAAGGGCTGACTCATTGGAAAGGAACCTGATGCTGGGAAAGATTGAGGGCAGGAGGAGAAGGGGATGACAGAGGATGAGATGGTTGGATGCCATCACTGACTCAATGGACATGGGTTTGGGTGGACTCAGGGAGTTGGTGATGGACAGGGAGGCCTGGCGTGCTGCGGCTCATGGGATCGCAAAGAGTTGGATATAACTGAGCAACTGAACTGAACTGAATATCAACTGTTTAAACTCTTCTTCCAGTCCACATAAATATATTAGTTTTAATTTTAAATATCTATGCTTTACATACTTATAATAACCCATTATTATATTTAAAACATCATAATTGGTATGATTCAAGAGAAACTTTGGGGCTTCCCAGGTGGCTCAGTGGTAAAGAATCTACCCGCAATGTGGAGATGACAGAGAGGTGGGTTCAATCCCTGGGTCAGGAAGATCCTCTGGAAGAGGAAATGGCAATCCATTGTAGTATTTTTGCTTGGAGAATCCCATGGGCAAAGGAGTCCAGTGGGTTAGAGCCCAAATGGTTGCAGCAATTTGGATACAACTGAGCAACTAAATATTAAGAGAAAACTTAGCATTGCCCCCCCCCCACCCCCCAAATTGGAAACTATCAAATTAGGAGCACAAAGTAGATTTTATTAAGATGACTGTTCTGGGGACTTCCCTAACAATCCAGGGGCTAAGATGCTGCACTTCCAGTGCAGAGGGCCTAAGATGGATCCCTGGTAAGGGATCTAGATCCCATAGGCCACAACTAAGAGCTCGAGTGCCACAGTTAAAAATTCCGTTTGTGGCAACTAAGATCCAGCACAGTCGAGTAAATAAATAACATTAAATATGAATAAATCATACTATACTGAGTAAAAACCTAACAATTAAAGCCTTTCTAAGATTTAAAAACAAACAACAAAAATAAAACTACCTCAGATGGGTGAATTTCCATCTGAGAAGAATAAATCTTATGTTATATGATAAATATAAGAAGGAAGAAAACATATATACACACATATGGCAACATAGTCATAAAATAAATTGGACATACGACAATTGCAATTCTCATTTCTGTAGCTAATTCCATGGTTGTGACTGATTTTTATAACTAATTTCTTCTGTTCCTCATTTTATACTCTTGGTGCCTTCAGAAAAAGCCTACATTGGCCATGGATCCTTATCTGGTGAGTGGCACAGATCTTCACTGAAGAAAACTCTGGGTCATTAGTAATTGTGATTGGATTGGATTGTTATAATTTATCTTAATCACCAGACGTGATCATACTTGGAGGGGAGTTTTGGGAGCTACTGTATTTCAGACACATTTTTCCCTATCTCTTTAGAGAAGTAGTAGTCACTTTCTTCTTAGTAATCAGGATCAATACCCCAGTCATCACCCTAACTTACTAACTTGCCTGTTGATTCAGAAGCATGAGCAACCCAAAGTTGTCAGGCAGAAGTCTTCATGCTCAGTTCAACAGAATATTGTGGAACTCATGGTGGAAGCATTTCTCTCTTTGTAACTAAAGCCTCTAAGCAAACAGAACATAAGTAAATAGGAACAGGAAGCACAAATTTCGCTAATAGTTAACTGCAGTGAGTAGTATAGATTGTTACTTCCATTTTCAACCTTTGTGATTTGGGAAGCAAGGAGTTTCATGTTTTTTTGCCCATTCAAACAAGTGTGTATATATACCTCTTCCTCAATTTTTCTTGTCACCAATCTTGCAACTATACCCCCGCCCCCACAAGCCTCTGACCATTCAGACAAATCATTGACCAAAACTATGAAACAGTGTATGTTGTACATTTGGATATTTCTCCTTCCAAGTAAAGTAATCAACTAGATGCACCCCCTTGAAATGCATCCATTGTGAGGGTTTCCTTTCACTACTGAGCTTCAGGCATTTTCAGGATGAGGTTGCATTTCTGCATCTTCCAATTTTGGAGATCATTGCAGAACTATCCCTTTACAAGTCTGAAATCTTACATTCCTCAGTCAGTTGATCCCATGAATCCATAGTGCAGTCAGGGAGAGAGAAGGAAATGTAGTGGGAGTGGGGACCATGAGCATTCTTGCCACTTCTCTCTGAAACTTTGCCTTCAAGTCCTGCTTAGGCCAGATCAAGTATATATCACTTCATCACCCCTTTATGACTTTGATGGGTTAAATAATACCAAATGAATGACAGAAACTTGGTGGCCCATATGAAGCATTCAGTTTCCCTTAGGAACTACTAGCAGGGCAATAGCACCCCACTCCAGTACTCTTGCCTGGAGAATCCCATGGATGGAGGAGCCTGGTGGGCTATAGTTCATGGAGTTGCTGAGTCAGACATGACTGAGCGACTTCACTTTCACTTTTCACTCTCATGCATTGGAGAAGGCAATGGCAACCCACTCCAACGTTCTTGCCTTGAGAGTCCCAGGGACGGGGGAGCCCGGTGGGCTGTTGTCTATGGGGTCGCACAGAGTCAGACATGACTGAAGTGACTTAGCAGCAGGGTATGAGCTTTTACATAAAAAAGGGTATGAGTAATTATCTTTCGAGGATGGCAAGAATTTTCCCCCAAAATCCTAAGTGTCTCACTGAAACTCACATATGGAGGGCAGACATTTCCAACATTCTTATCTGCCAATGACACATCAAGCACCATAGATCTACTGGATCGTTTGTCGTAAGTGGAAGAGAAGCTTATGCGATGGCCCAAACTTTTGCAGAATCTTTTCCATTCCCGGTGCCCACTTCAACCTATCAGCTTTTTTAATAATTTATAAATCAGCCAGATTAATACTCCGAAATGAAAGATATGTTGACTCCCAAATCCAATAAGGCCCTAGGGACATTATGCATCATCTTTGGTTATAGGAGAAGCCAGACAGAATAAATGATCCTTTATCTTAAAAGGGATAGCTTGATATGCCCCATGCTACTGGGCCCCTAGAAATTTCATTGTTTGAGCCTCCAAATTTTAGTTGAATCCGTATTTCCCTGTAACACAGGAAATATTTTGCCAAACATCTAAAGCAATCTCTATTGAGTTCTGCCCCAAGGCCACAGGTGCATGGCCTTGTACCAAGACCATAGAAGTGGAGCCCAGAACTGAGGTCACCTCTGAAGCCAGCTGGGTCCCTTTATAACTGTTGCAGAAAGCCCCCATGATCATCACCAGCAGGCTTCCTGACCTCAACTTAAGCAAAAATGCCCACCCCAATAGTCACCCTGTAGCACCCAGACCAATTACTTAATCCCTACTTTTCAGCAGGAATTTGCTCTACCTGGAGGCTGTAAAAATTGGCTAGTAACCCATGAAAACTCTCAACTTTCCCTGGTCTGTCAGGAGACTGGCCCACTGAATTTGCATTGCCTTCCTTATCTCTGCTTTCTGCTCTTAATAAACTCACTCCTTTCTGAAATGATCTGTGTCTGGAAATTCTTCTCCAACCTGTGTTCTGATTATCTCAAGTTACTACTTCTTGATCAGTAGGTCCAATCAGCATGATGTCATCAATATAATGAATCAGTGTGATACCTTGTAGAATATAAGACACCCAAGATCCTTATAAACTATAACATAACATAGTTATGGTGAGAGCTGGTACATTCCTGATGTAGGACCATGGAGGTTTACTGCTGGCCTTTCAAGCTGAAATCTAAATGCTTCTTGTAGTTCTTATTGATGGACATAAAATCAGAAGTTTAGCTAATTCCTAGGTACCAGCAGTTCTGATAATTTACTCTTGGGATGAAACTACATCAGATACAGAAGCTGGTTGACCTTAGAATTATCCATTCACTCTCCAAGATCCATATATCTTAGGCAACAGGCAAAATGAGAGAGCTGAAAGTGTATGTTTTGGGAATCACCATCCTTGGATTTTTCAAGGTTTGACATTGGCAGTAATCTCTTCAATCCCTCCAGAGATGTGATTCAGCTTTGATTTACTGTTTTCCTAGGTAGGACAGTAGCAGTGTCTTACACTTGGCTTTTCCTGACATAATGTCTCTTACTTCACAGGTCAGCCAAACAATTCTGTCAGTTGCTAAAAATATCTTTTCCAATTATGCATTCTGGAGTTGAAATAACCATGACATGAGTTCCATGATCACTGGGCCCACTGTAAATAGACCTGAGCTAAAATTCCATTGATCACCAGACCTCCATATACTCTTACTCTGATTGAGGAATTACAGTACTGCTTTGGATATCTTGGAATAAGTTTCAGGTCAAAGACAGTGTTCTGAAAGATCTGATTATTTACTCTTCCACAGTTCATAGTTAACCTGATAAAAGGTTGGAAGTCCAAATCTGAGGGAAAGATACATTATAAAATTTTAGCAAGTTACCAAAGTCCTTCTTCAAAGGTACTGAATCCCCCATTTTTTTTCATAGCATTCTGAATCTGTAAACTGGCTTAAGTCTGGGAATTGAATTTGATGACATTAATTTCTCATTTAATGATTTGAGCCATATATTTGTTTATATAATCTAGAATTTTCTGCTGACACAGTTCAACTGAGAATTGAGTAAGCATCCTCTCTATTTTACTCTGGGAAAACCATGAGCAGCTAGACAACACTCTAAGTCCTCTTCTGCTGATTATTCTGATTGTCATTTTGACTCTATCTTTTGGTTTGCTTCAGAGGTTCTTTTAAAGAATTCAAGATGTAATCCACAGGTTGGTAGCAAACACCAGTTTATTAAGTATTTAATCTGGTAACATTAAAGGATCAAAGTGAAAGGAAAGAAGTGAATTTGAAATAGGACATAGTAAATGAATCTCAACAGTCAGGTGTAAAGCACCTACTTCTGGGTCTTAGAAGCTGTTAAGTCCAGTGGTCAGCACACCTGAATCCCTGAGAGACCACTCTCCATGCATCCATGCATGGAGGGGACCTCACCATGAGTCTGGGAGCCCATAGTTTTATATTTTACAAAGTTCTTTCTTCTCAAAGGAGTTTGAAGAGTTTGTGCATGGGAGAAGTGGAAAACAACCTGGTCTGCCCTTGACTGGCCAGATCAGAGGAGGAAGACAGGGTATCCCCGACCCTTACTCTTCCTGATCTTTATCTAGTCTTCAAGTTTTTCCCATTTCTTGGTTGGTGTTTTTATGATGTTCCCATTCTTCAGTGTGTTTTAAGTACATAAGTTGTTTAAGTACAAGTAATGTTTAAGTACACAAGTTGTTTGGGTACAAGCAATGAACACAGTACAGCAGGTCACCATCTGGTGCATGCTTCATCAAAAGAGCAACCGAATGGGGTAGTAACATTGAATTATTAACTATAGCACTATACTCTACTGCCCATTACAGTAACTAAGCCCACTTTGCCTTTGGGGTTGAGTGCCACTACTTGGCAACTATTCCCCAGGATCAAATCACTCTTAACACATTAGAATTTGCAAACCAGAAACCAGAGGGCTGGCATATAGAAAAGAGCCCATCTCAGAGTTTCTCAAGAAAGCCAAACTCCCCCCTTCAAATTTATCTCTAACGGTTGTGATGAAAGTGTTGTGCTCTACCTTCCCAAGGAGGTTAAGTAGATCTTCCATAACAAGTTTGCTTATGTTACAGCCTATTCATGTTAATCTCTTCCTCTATATTAAATCAAAGCAGTATGAACATTTCTAAGCTGCTCACTGTGTGTTACCATTTGATTCATATCTTAGACACCAAAAAATAAATCCTGTTAAAACTTTTCTTTCCTCCTCCAGTTGCTACATTAAATGCAGGATCTCTGCTTAGTGGAGGCTTCCCTGGTGGCTAACTAAGTCAGCAAAGAATCTTCCTTCAATTTAGGAGATTGACTGCAGTGCAGAAGACCTGGGTTCCATCCCTGACAGGAGAAGATCCCCTGAAGAAGAAAATGGCAACCCACTCCAGTATTCTTGCCTGGGAAATCCCATAGATAGAGGAGCCTAGTGGTCTACAGTTCATGGGGTCTCATAAGTCAGACACAACTTAGCAATTAAACTACCACCACTGTTTAGTGAGCACATATTAGTAAATCAGGCCTGATCAAAGTTAATGACTTTTCAACTTTTATCCATTCCCTCATATATTTCCTGGATTTATGATACAAATAATTAGAGCCTTTCTTACTCACTCCAGCTGTAATAATGAATATAGATTCTAGTGTGCAATGCTACATTTTGCTGTATATTTTATGTGAGTTTTTAATCTTTCCTTATATTTATACTGATTTATTCAGTATCTACTGGGAGATATTGAAGGTGAGAAGAGAAGGGGACGACAGAGAATGAGATGTTTGGATGGCATCACCAACTCAATGGATGTGAGTTTGAGTAAACTCCAGGAGTTGGTGACGGACAGGGAGGCCTGGCATGCTGCAGTCCATAGGGTCACAAAGAGTTGGACATGACTGAGAGACTGACCTGAACTAAACTGATTCAGTATTTATCGTAAACCAGATGTTGTGCCACTTGTAGAAACTATTCTTAGCAAGTAGGTAACTTTTATAAAGAATATGACATTGAATTTATTTAATAAAGGAAAACTTCTGTCTGACATTAAACTATATTTGTAATTGAATGTTACTCTTTTTGATGGATTATCAGGATAAGATCATGACATAAGCAAAGCAAAATGATTCTGCAAGCAACAAGAAAATTTGGAAATATGGTGTAATATAACTTACATACCCCTTAGAGCTTCAATTCAGTTCAGTCAGTTCAGTTCAGTCACTCAGTCATGTCCGATTCTTTGTGACCCCATGAATTGCAGCACGTCAGGCCTCCCTGTCCATTACCATCTCCCAGAGATCACTCAGACTCATGTCCATCGAGTCTGTGATGCCATCCTGCCATCTCATCCTCTGTTGTCCCCTTCTCCTCCTGCTCCCAATCCCTCCCAGCATCAGAGTCTTTTCCAATGAGTCAACTCTTCTCATGAGGTGGCCAAAGTACTGGAGTTTCAGCTTTAGCATCATTCCTTCCAAAGAAATCCCAGGGCTGATCTCCTTCAGAATGGACTGGTTGGATCTCCTTGCAGTCCAAGGGACTCTCAAGAGTCTTCTTCAGAAAGGGAAGAAGAACTAAAAAGCCTCTTGATGAAAGTGAAAGAGGAGAGTTAAAAAGTTGGCTGAAAGCTGAACATTCAGAAAACAAAGATCATGGCATCTGGTCCCATCACTTCATGGGAAATAGATGGGGAAACAGTGGAAACAGTGTCAGACTTTTTTTGGGGGGGTGGGGACTTCCCTGGTGGCTTAGAGGGTTAAGCATTTGCCTGCAATGTAGGAGACCCAGGTTTGATCCCTGGGTTGGGAAGATTCCCTGGAGAAGGAAATGGCAACCCACTCCAGTATTCTTGCCTGGAGAATCCCATGGACTGAGGAGCCTGGTAGGCTACAGTCCATGGGGCCGCAAAGAGTCAGACACGACTGAGCGACTTCACTTCACTTCAAAATCACTGCAGATGGTGACTGCAGCCATGAAATTAAAAGATTCTTACTCTTTGGAAGGAAAGTTATGACCAACCTAGAGAGCATATTCAAAAGCAGAGACATTACTTTGTCCACAAAGGTCCGTCTAGCCAAGGCTATGGTTTTTCCAGTGGTCATGTATGGCTGTGAGAGTTGTTCTGTGAAGAAAACTGAGCGCCAAAGAATTGATGCTTTTGAACTGTGGTGTTGGAGAAGACTCTTCAGAGTCCTTGGAATGGAGGGAGATCCAACCAGTCCATTTTAAAGGAGATCAGTCCTGGGTGTTCTTTGGAAGGTCTGATGCTAAAGCTGAAACACCAATACTTTGGCCATCCCATGCGAAGAGTTGACTCATTGGAAAAGACTCTGATGTTGGGAGGAATTGGGGGCCAGAGGAGAAGGGGATGACAGAGGATGAGATGGCTGGATGGCATCACCGACTCAATGGACATGAGTTTGAGTAAACTCCGGGAGTTGGTGATGGACAGAGAAACCTGGTGTGCTGCGATTCATGGGGTCGCAAAGAGTCAAACACGACTGAGCAACTGATTCCCTTTCTCTGAGACAGATGGAGAGTGACTTGAGGACACCCTCAAAATCACAGCACCTGGTAGCAGCTAAAAAGCCTCCTCTTTTATGCCCCGATCTTTCTTTTTTCTTTTAGCCTCATCAGTTAAGTTCCAAATTGTGTTCAAGTGCAATGCAAACCAGAGGACATCAAGTATGGTCATGTGCTCTTTCACACATTTTCCTTTAAAATTTCCTCATCTGTTGTGGCCCAGCATTTCAAAGCAGAGAGTGGTTTTTCAGGCCCTTTCATTTGAGGCAGGGAATACATTAGTTAGTCTTTTTCCTACTGTGAACAACAGGTACATGGAAATCATATGCAGGGAGAACAGGCTGTGGCAGCCATCAGACTTTCACATACTCTGTGGGAAGCAGGAGCTCAGGCACATTAACTGCCTCTTGCACTTGGGATTTAAGACCATTTCAAAGGTCTAAGTCTGCAGTAGAATGGCTGTCAGCTTACCTCTGAAATTCTAAAGTGAACTGGGGAATATTACCTGCAGAGAAGAAGTTTGTAAATGTTTTCCATTAGTTTCTTATGATTATACATTAGAATTTGAACATGTTTGTTTAAGGCTTACACCCTGTTGATAGTTTTCACTTAGAAGAGACTTCAGCAAAATGGCTCTTAGGTGATATTATTTATTTGGACCAACAAACCCCATCACAAGTTGAAATAAAAAATCCCTTTGGTTCTGAGGTTCTTCCTTCACAGTAGTGATTTGTGTTTTCTTTCTAATAGTCAGCTGCCGGGGTCCAGCCCCGGTGGATCCAGGGTGATTCGAAGGGTGGACGGCGTCAGCGAGGAAAACTTATTTATTAATATAAGATTAGATTAGAAAGAGATAGTGTAGTAGGAAAATTAAGTGGAGAAAAGAGGCTGAATAACTTGGTTTATGAGCTGAACTAATAAAACTCCAGACAAGAAGTTTGCATCATCTACGTGGGGCCACCGGCACCTGTTTGAATCTTGGAGAGTGCCCCGCCTTGGGCTCTCTCTCTCACAGAACTTAAAAGCCAGGGCAGGTAAATAGACATGATGAGCCGCCCGCTCCAGATGGGAATTCAGCCTGAAATTAAAGTAGGAAGAGGAGACACGGGGAAACCAGTTGAGAGTGCCCCGCCTTGGGCTCTCTCTCTCACAGATCTTAAAAGCCAGGGCAAGTAAGTAGACATGATGAGCTGCCTGATCCAGATGGGAATTCAGCCTGAAATTAAAGTATAAAGAGGAGACATGGGGGAAACCAGTCCAGCGACTGATCCCATCCTCTATTATCTAGAATCTCCTTTTATACCCTTGATTGTACATAGAGATCAATGGGTAAACAAAATTATGCAGAGTCAGCAGCCCTGACTCTTATCAAAACCAGGCTTTTCTCTCTGCATACCTAATTGTATACACAAGTCTTAGATCATTGGCATCATCTTCCAGCCAAAAGGGCCAATTAGCATTTTGATAAGGGTTTGTTAACCAGAAGACTTATTTGTGTTGATCTTCCCAAAGTCTGGTGCCACTCTCAGAAAGCACTAAATAAAGTTACATTCTTACATAGCAAGGACACAAGAGGAGTGCAGTGATATATAACAAAGAAAAGTAATTAACTCAAAAGTCTAGTGTTGCTAACATCAAAACTACTATATATCTCTATATCCCGTTTACATTGATTAACATCATCCCACGTGTCTAAAAGATAAAGAATATGGAGGTCTGGCAGCAGTCATTGAGTCAACAGTGAAAACCGTCACCAATGTAATTTTTAACTCTTTAGAAAAGGCTGTTTCTTTAAGATGCTTTTAAGCTTTGTGCCTCTTGCGGTTTGGGGTTGTAAGCAATTCACAAGCTGTAAGAAGTCTGGGGAACCTGTTAGGCAAGCTAAAGAGTCATCAGAGGGCGTTTAACTGAAACATCCCTTTTAAATGCAGAAGACTAAAGCCTTGAATTGACTTTTCCAGAGAATATCAGAAGAGTGGAAAAGCAGAGTACAAAGGCCGGCAGATTCTTATATTTTGGGGGGTGGATGCTCAGGAGATTCCAAGGGGGAACCCCTGAAACCTGATCGCATCCTTGCATTTGTCAGGCTTCCTTCTGCATGACCTTGTCACGGGCGGGATTCCTCACGCTGGCCCCTGACATAAAATTATATATATTTGTATATGTGTGTGCTTCAGCACAGTGCCTGTCTCAAAATATGGAAGTAATAATGTAGTTATGTGTCCTTTCTGTTATCATTGCCTGACAGCATAGCTCAGCAGCTGAGAACATAGTCTGAGAGATCAGCTAAATAAAGCTAAATAATCTTCAATATTTCTGTTTTGGAACTTTCCTCTTTCTGCTTGCTTTCCTACCTGTAAAAGGAGGGTAGTAGCAATGTCGACTTCATTGGCTTGTTATAGAGATTACTGCTAAATATGAGTGTTTTTTAAATTTATTTTATTTTGTTTTATTAGAATGAGTTTATTAATCCACATACACTGATGAAACTATAAAAACTAAGCCCCAACCTGGTAGAATGTTCCAAACATGCAAAAGTAGTCTCCTGCTAAGTTTTTCCTGACTTTTCTTGTACCCATTCTTCTCCTCCTTGCAGAATCTATGATATACATTGGCTATTTATTTTCCTTTTATCTCATAGGCATTTTTTGCTAAAAGCATCGGCAATGTCCTTTTGACCTTTGCATTAGTAGAATCAATGCTGGGCTTCCTGTAAATTTTACCTATCTATCAACTGAAATCACTTTTCTATTGCACGAATTCCTAATGGCATTTTTCATCTGGTCATTTCTGTACTGGGCATAGATTAAGGGATTTAACGTGGGATTTATTATTGTGTAAAACACTGTAACGATTTTATCAATCAGAAAAGTAGTTGCTGGTCTCAGGCACACAAAAATGCAGGGCACAAGGAATGTGAGGACAGCTGTGATGTGGGAGACACACGTGGACAGGGCCTTGTGCCTCGCCTCCAAACTGTGTGTCCTTAGGGAGCATGCAATGACCACATAGGAGCCCAACAAGAGGAGGAAGTTTAACAGACAGAGGAAACCACTGTTGGCAGCAATGAAGAGCCCTAGAGTGTGGGTATCATTCCAGGGAAGTTCAAGCAAAGGGTTCAGTTTACACATAAAATGATCTATGACATTAGGGCCACAGAAGGGTAAGTGGATGATGAAGAGGATCTGTATGGTTGCATGAAGAAATCTTCCCACCCATATCACTCCAATTAGCAGCCAACACAGCTGCCAGTTCATGATGGTCGTGTAGTGCAATGGCTTGCAGATGGCCACAGAGTGGTCATAGGCCATCACAGTGAGTAGGATGATATCAGCACCTCCAAATAAGTGTTCCCCAAAGATATGAGTCATGTATCCATTGAAAGGGCTGGTTTTTGTTTAATTGAGGGAATCTACAATAAATTTCAGGTTATTGACCTGAAATTGGGGACCCCAATAATGAGCTAGTGGTGATGGTGACCAAAGTGAGCATATTCCCTACCATAGTGACAATGTAGATGACCAGAAACACAGCAAATATGACTTTATGCAGCTTTGGATTCTGTGTGAGTCCCAGTAGAATAAACTCTGCCACATTATTCCTCTTCTCCATGTATATTATATTATGATTAATTACATAACCTGAAAAAAATCATATTATCTCATTGAATTCATTATCGTTTCAGTGTAATAAATGCCAAATTCTATTGAGTTCTGAATTCTGAAGAGTATTTTTTTTCTTTTGATAAAGGAAGTAAATATCTCTGATCTCTTGAAGTTAACTCAAATCCTCTCCTAGATATGTTTATAGTTGGAGACATGAGGAACCCTATGGACACACAGTAGTAGACCATCTGTGCACATTTAATCATTTGAGATGACCCAGAACCTAATGTGAATCAACAGGTCTTACACATAGTATTAGCAAAGCTTCCCAGGTGGTTCAGTGAGAACGAATTTGCCAGACAATGCAAGAAAAATAGGAGAGGCAACTTTGATCCCTGAGTTAGGAAGATTCCCTGGAAAAGTGAATTGACAACCTCTCCATTTCTTGCCTGGAAAATTCCATGAACAGAGAAGCCTGATGGTCTACAGTTCATGGGGTCGTAAAGAATCGGACATGACTGACTGGGCACGTAGTAGTAGCTAAGGCCAAGAGGTTGAAAATCGATGTAAAAGTTATGAATGGCTGATGGATTTTCTCACTACTCTTAGGAAATGGGAAACTGTGTAAGGTAATTGAGAATGTGAGTATAAGGATAAAGGCAGATTTGAGAAACAAGGAACACTGCATATAAATCCAGTAAAGATATTTGTGTGGTTTGTATGATAGGAGGGTGAAAGACAGAAAGGAATACAAGAATTAGACTATATGTAAGCTGACACAAATTGTGGCAGATCATTGGTGTGGGAAAGTAATGAAAAGATACAGCAGTGACTGTAACAAAATTAACATCTTTCCTATACATTTCCCTAATCCAATAATTTATAGATATACTTTTAATGATAGATTACTATATACATGTCATGGTTGTGTACATACTAAGTCACCACAGTCATGTCTGACTCTTTGTGACCCCATAGACTGTAACCCAACAGGCTCCTCTCTTCATGGGACTTTCCAGACAAGACTGCTGGAGTGGCTTGCCATTTCCTTCTCCAGGTGATCGCCCTGACCCAGTGATCAAACCCGCGTCTCAATTCTCCTGCATTGGCAGGTGGGTTCTTTACCACTAAAAAAGTGGACATGCCAAGTAAACAGAGATCAATGAAAATTTAAGCTTAGAGCCTCAGTCTAAGATGTGTGGCTGTTAATACTGGTGAGCAGGCCCATCTTGGCAGTGACCATTGGGGACAGCTGGGAACAAATGCATTCTCAACATTGCCAATGAGAGTTTCAGGCTTGAAGAGTTTCCTGGGCCCTGCACATGATGAACCACCTTTGCTCTAACAACCCCATTTCTAAGAGTTTATCCTGAGGAAGCCAATAAAGGGACAAACAGCTGTGTGCAAAGATGCTGGCTATAGAGTTATTTACAAGATCAGCAAATATCCCATCATGATGACTGGATTTAATGACTCACAGAATAGGAGGCAGCTATTAAAATGATGAACACAGACAGATAGACCAGACAACAGGAAAAGGACGAGACAGAAACACACACACACACACAAAGGTGCCCACACTGTTCAGTAACACTTAACAAATCAGCTGTACCTTATGACCCACTGCCGTTTCAAAAAATACACTTATGCATACAAACCATCTAGAAAAATGCACATCCAGCCATTAACAGCAGTTCATTATTTCTGGAGATAATGATGGGGGAGTTGGGAGGGGTCAGAAAAACAAAGGATGGTTCCTTTCCAACAAATACACTTCTGGACTGTTAGTATACGAAATCGCAAATAATCAGAGGCTAAACATGTGATATTAGTAAACTACTAAAAGAAGTGTGCTTGCAAATGATGCACAAATAAATATATACATTAAGAATGAACCATTAAGCTTTCAAACACAGACAGAGCTATATGCGAGGAGTCATCCATGTAGACAAGTGGTCTTGGATAAATTTATGTGAAAGGTATCATTCCATTCATATAGCAGAAATAATCATAGCACACAATAGTGATAATTATGTCATTAACTTAATTTGACAGATGAAAAAATTGAATCTCATCAAGATGAAGAAATTTGTAAGAACCAATTCTCTAACCTACATTTATTTTGCCATCATATACTTTTTTTAATAATTAAGATTAATCATGACATTGGAAACAAAATTTAAATACACCTCACACACAAAAATACATCAGCACGATTATTAATTGATACAAACCATGACTTGTTTAGTCCAAACATGGTTATGTAGAACTCTTCTTTGGAGCAACTGCTATGCATAATATGGATCTCTTTGGCTTCTTTGACTTCCCTAATGGCTCAGATGGCAAAGAGTCTGTCTACAATGCAGGAGACCTGGGTTCGATCCCTGGGTTGGGAAGGTTCCCTGGAGAAGGAAATGGCAACCCACTCCAGTACTCTTGTCTACAAAATCCCATGGACAGAGGAACCTGGTGCAGGCTACTGTCCATGGGGTCACAAAGAGTTGGACATGACTGAGAAACTTCACTTTCTTTATATCACTTTGGTGTCTTCAAAATTGGAGACGACTGTTCCTCAATTTAATGTAGGGTTAATATTTTTTTTTTCTGTATTATTGCCAAAAAAGTCAATTATTCCTAATTCTCTGAGAAAAATAGTCATAAAATAGGTAAAGTTCCTCTGTGTGTCTTCAGGGGTGTGCTGGATACATTTATATTCATATAACCACCTGTTAGGGGGATTAGTCTTCTCTCTTGATATTAGAAGAAATAAGAATATAAGGTTGCAAGAAATGCACCCCAGATCAAGAAGCTTCAGGTGGGAAAAGGTAAGATTGAAATCTGGGTTTCTAATTCCCAAACTAATATGCTCAGTTACTGGGATTATCATTTTCAACATTTTTCCAAAGAATGAGGTGAATTCTTTATTTTACAATTAAAAATAAATGTTGAAATTTAATTCTTTAAAATTGCTATTGGTTTTGAAAAGTGTTAAAACATAATTACTATATACATAAACTCATATCAATGGACATGAGTCTGAGCAAGCTCCAGGAGATGGTGAAGGACAGGGAAGCCTGGCATGCCGCAGTCCATGGGGTCACAAAGAATTGGACACGAGTGAGAAGCTGAACAACAACAATGTACATAAAGTAACAATCTTTCCTAAGCATCACCACTATTGAAGAACTTACCTTCTGGTCTTAGATCATATTAATGATATTTGAGGGTATTCAGAACTAATCGCATCTTCAAACTGACCTCCTCTTAGGATAAGGAACTTTCAATAAGAAAGATCCAACACATACAGAAAGAACCTATTCAAATAACTCAATATCAAATAAATAGGCAATAAATCTTTCTGTATGTGTACATATTTCCTTCTAGCCCAAAGAGTCAATGAAATTTCACAGAAAACCTGGAAACTGAACTTAGAATAAATTGATATAGAAAACCATGGAGAAATGAACATCCGTGGATATTCTACTCCAAAAGTCATCAGGCAGAAAATAAGGTGGAAACACCTTCAAATGGATATTTCAACTCTTGACAAGTCTTTCTCTGGAAATGTAAATAACAGATAAAGACATTTTTCAATTGCATGTGTGGATATTTAACAAGGTTCCAATAAACATTCAAGGACATTTTCTTATAGCTGCTCTTTTCTCTTCCAGAAACTCATTATCTGCTTTGATGGAAAGGCTTTTTCTTAGAAGCAGGTATTCTGAAGAGACATACTTAAGAAACACTCCTTCTTGAGTGGAGAGTTGTATTCCCTGCACTTGCAGCTAAAATAGGTGAATTCCCTTTATACGAGCCTGGTTTTCTAAGAAGGACAAATGCCATGTGAATTACAAGGAAAGCAGTATTCCAGCCTTGGGACCTGTGATGTAGTTAATTTGTGCACTCATGTCAGACAGAGAACTTTTTTATTATCAGGATCAAATTCCTGGAAACCTAGTACTGATTTCTTGAGAGCTGGAGCAGTGAGGCCATAAAACTAATGGCAGCCATTTAAAAGTATTTGAATACAAAACTTGTTTTTCACAATCATTAGAAGGCTATGAATATAGAGAAACTCTAAAAAGTTTCCAGTAAGTTATGTCTGGGATGGTTGTGATAGTCATTATGGAATACTAAGTGACATTACACATGTGGATAGTTATATAAAACAGAGGAAATTCTGATTTCAAAATGAATTATTTGACATCTCTGTCCTTTGGTATCATTTTGGTCATTCTAGGAAGTAGCTAGTGATAAATTATTGAGGTTTTACTTTGCTTTCTTGATAACTACTGAAGCTGATAAGTTTTTTTTTTTTT